>CM059430.1:95365194-95906642 GCA_030390025.1 Squalus acanthias
GTATCATTGAGTCTGAATGTAAGCCTGCTGCGAATTTGGGTCTTCCATGGATAACTCCTCAGGTTCAGTGAAGTCAGTCACTCCCTCAAGTGATCTAAGCCTCTTACTTTTATGGGAGCTGACTCGCACAGCTTTGTATCTACCTGCATGATATTTTTTATATATTCCTTCTCGAGATATTGGTGTCACTGACAATACTGATATTTATTGCCCATCTCTAGTTGTCGTTGAGAAGGTGGTGATTGTATAGCCCAGGGATGAACAATAGTATCCCCTTGTGATATGGACTGGATTCTCCTGTATTTTGCACATGGAAGGCGAAAAATTTGTTTGGGCTTGTTTTTGGGCGCAGAATGGTCAGCACACACCAGAAGCTGGAGGTCCCAGGTTCGTCTGAAATTGGGCCTCGGGCCTCATTTCAATATTACTGGTGAGCTGCAGGTGCCTGTTGCACCTCCAGAGGCAGCTCGCCAGTTTGGCAGATGCCAGTTGGCTCGCTGGAAGCAGCCCTCAGGTAAGTCCTTCAATACCATTTCAGTTGTGCCTATGTAAATGATTTGAACAAAGGAAGTGACAGACAGAAGACCAGTCCTAAACACCAAACCACAAAAGCAAGCATGCCAAATGCAATCATAATTATTCTCACTGTCTTGACCTTCCATCTGCCCCTCTCCTTCCCTGCCTGGTGGTCTGTTCCATCAAGCATGAAAATATATTAATAACACGTGACTAAAAGAACAGAGCCACAGTGCTTCATGAACAATCTTGGAAGTGTCCAGGCATTTGAATGCCCAATGATTTCTAGTCACAAGCGTAGACATTGGAGTCTAAATGTGCGAAACATGGATGCAACAGGGATGGTGACTCAAGATGTCACGTCTAGATACATTGTTCAACTTGGCAGAGAATCAGAAGTTTGCAGGTGATAGCAAAATGGGACATGGAGGAAATAATGAGGAACAACATAACCAGGTACAGAAGGGTTTACAGTAAATGGATAACGAGGGGACAAAGTTGCAGCTAAGTTATGAGGGAAGCCCATTGAAGCAGACAGTATGAATGGGGTCAAGAGAGAGAAAGTGAGATGGCGAGCAGGATGGGTTGATCAAGGAAAAGGGGGCAGGTTTGGTGAGCCTAATAGTCTTTTCCTGCTCCTAAAATTTTTTTGTTCTTATGTCGGTGAGGTAGACAACACTGAACTATGTAAAATAGAAAAATCAAGCACTAAAAGGGGAAACAATGCAAATTTTTTACATAATGTATTTTATCCTTTAATTTCTATCCATGCAGAAATTTTGATCTGTTGCAGGATCCCTATTTTCAGAATGAAAGGTCTGCACAGGGGCCTACCTCACTACATTATGGGATTTGTTCCAGGAGAGAGAATTCCAATACTTTGACAACATCTTGTGTGTGTCAACCTTTTACTCAATTGGACAAAAGTGAACTGATAACATAAATTAATCAAATAATTTAGCTCTAAATTTTGGAAGTGACAAAACAGAAAGATGCCACTCTGAAGGCACGGGTAGGTCCCCTTAAATCTCACTTCAGCAAACTCACTGTTACTGTATGAAAAGCAGAAGTTCCAATTGTAGAAACAGCCTTGCTTCTATTTTACAGCTCTTTAGAACTGATATTGCGGAAGGTTCCCTTTCTGCAATGGGCTTACTGCAATTGTAAACATGTTTATAAAAACAAAGGTTGACGACTTCACTACTCCGAATGCACAGATGAAATCTTCACCCATTGTGATTGGACAGAACACAAGAAGAATCAGTAAAAAAAAACTTGGAGCGAGTGATGTAGGTGGAGTTGAGTAGTCTTTCCATTGTCTTCTGTTTCATTCAAGATCTGTCCCCACTATTGCCTGTATGTTTTATATCAGGTATTCCCAGATTTCAGATTTTTAAAAGAGATATTTTATGCTTTGTGCTCATTTTTTGTACTAACTAAGGTGAGGACCATTCAGTAAGAGGAACGGAACAGTTTTCTGGTTTTGATATCCGTGTCCGGTCAGGTATAGCAGAAGCAGATACAGAGCTCTGTTCAAAAAAACAATTCCAACTGCAACAATGTAATTTGTTTTAATTTCCCACACTAACCACCCTTATGGTGATTCCACATGAAATTGACAGTTTAGTGATGTGCTGTGGACCTGTGCCTATTGGGAACTGGCTTCAACATGTCCATGTTCATTTGACATAGGATCTTGTTAGAGACTGCTGCATTCCATTAAGATCAAATGAATTTGAGCCCAAGTCCCTGACATGAAAGGATAAAGTGTTATTCCTTTGTGCTACCAAATCCTCTTCATATCCTATTGTAACTATTCTCCTCCATCCAACTTCTTCCAGTTGGAAAGAAGGACTTCTGATGCTAGTATTGCCCCTTGTTCATCTTAGATGATACACTTGGACTGGAAGAGGAGCTAGAGAAAGTGGCATATTATCCGACTGAGGCATTATCATACCATGGTTGAAATTTGAAAACCTTTCTCACGGGACAGTTGGTAAGTTGAAGTATTGAACGCTGCAAAGAGTCCCACAGATGAGGAGGGAAACATGAAGCAACCAATAATGCAAAATAAGGGGAGCTGTGGTGGAGCTCCAGGCTTAATTAATTTTGCAAAACTGAATTAGGCAAAAAAAAATTGTTTCCTTGAAAGTTTAATGTGATAATCGCTGGAAAAGCTGAATGTTTTCATAAAATTTTAGAATGATTTAACTTGTGGCAGATATGATCAGCAAAAACATGGGACTCCTTGCAATTCTTCAGCTTTTACAAACATTATAATTGGGCCGGATTTTGCGGTAAAATAACGGTGCGGTTAACAGCGCTCAGCGTTATTAAAGTGTAAATCAGACAGCAACTTCCGGTGACCTCACATGCACAATTAAATGTGCAAATCAGGAAGTTGCTGTCCGAGTTGCCCTGCTCCTCCAGAAGCTTCGCTATACCGGTATCTCACTGAGAGGCTCAGCATTGAAACACATGGAAGGGCGTGAAGTTGAGTTACTTACATGATAGATACCCACTAAAAACGCCAGAAAAAGTTAGGGCTTTTTTAAAGGTGTGATAAGTCTTAATTACTGTCAAACAACCTATCCGGCACTGAACATTAACTTTTATAAGTGTGGAGTCTCATTCCTTCAGATTTTAATTATTGTTGGAGAGTTTAAAAAAAATTTTTTAAATTTAAATAAAAATGTTTTGATTTTATTCTTTTCTGTCTCTTTTATCTCTCTCTTAATCCCATCTTTCTTTCCCTCTCTTTATTTCGCATTCTGTACATGATTTGACATTGAATTTACTAGGCTAACTGACACTTTCTGGTTCAGACTTATTAACGATTCTTCAATCTGATTGGTTAAGGAGATACACAGTTGCTTGCCCTGTTCATACAAGTATCAGATTCCCTGTAGAGAGCGCTGTGCCGAAATTGATCTCTAATCATCGCAAGTTCTTGCACAAGATCCCATAGAAAGTCTAGTGTAAGTGTAATGAACGGCTGGTGCTGTTCATTCGCCACTGACCGCAAAATCCAGCCCAATTCTCTGTGTTAAATACAGGGCTTCATGTCTTGCTAATAATTAAATATAAAAAAAGAAAAGCTGATATGTTTGTGATACTAAATAATAAAATAATGTTTTGTGATGTAAGAGAGAAAGGAAATTTGGACAGGATATTAATTGCTTTACTGCCACAAAGAAATTAGGCAAGGACTGCACTTTAAAAAAACAAGCAAGACTCTTGGTTGTGAAACTTTGACTTACATCCTGAATAGGACCACAACTTGGCCTTAACAGGTAACTGAAGAGATTGCAACCATTTCTGGTTATCAGTATAACATCAGAACATATTTATTAGAACATGTTGAATAAATAGAATGCTAATGTGGGTAATAAGACTAAACTCAACCAAATAGTTTTAATTGCAATATTATTGCTAATACTATTTCTGTTATAAGATGAGTGTCTTTTTTAATACCAGTCTTTTAAAATTCAACTTCATCCATCGTAAACAACCCTTTTGGTAATGAGTCTGAGCTGAATTATTAGGATCTAACTGCTATTGGTCTTACAATATTAAATATTTGTAAGATGGAACTCATTAATGCTCGATTACATTTCCTATGTTAAATAATGCCTTATGTCAATATCCCAAAGCACTTGACCTATGAATTATGTAGGGACTGTTATCTAGGCAAACAATATACACAAATTAAAATGGTAGGCTCTGAGAATGATTGAGCATTGGATTTCAATTCAAAAGGTTTGATTGGGTTCGTTCTCAACTAGCATTTAAACAGTTCCCCTCAATGGGTGACTCGCATCAACTCTCAGCGAGATTGCTGGATGGCGCACTTTGCAGAACAGCGTAGTGTTTGACTCTGTCCCACCAAAGGGCACCAGTCCACTGATCTACTTGATGTGGAGAACTTGATAGTCTTTAACATAGAAAACATCCACTTTACAAATGTTTAAGATTGTAAGACTTGCACCAGTTGGACCTTAGTCAACTCCGACTTGTCATCAAACAGGTTGCTTAGAATGGATGAACATGAATTTTAAATGATTGTGGTATTAAAAAGACATCTTAAATGTTTGAACATTACGATGTAATCAGATCTATTTGGTTGAGGTGCAATCCTGTAACTCACTCTTGTGTATCAATTCCTGAATATAAAAAAAGACGGGAGATGGGGAAGTGGAAGTAAATTTATCCTTCAGTCCTTCTTTTATTATTCATTTAAGTAGTACCAGGGATCAAGGGTGGAGCATTTAAAGATGTAAAGTGGAAAATTGTACAGTGTGCACACTTCTCAACCAATCCACATTTTGTGAGTTGCCAAACTTACAGGGGCTGATATTCGTCTGCTGGCATAAATCGTTAAGAACTGGTGCAAATCCTCCCTGAATGGTTAAGTACGAAGAGGCTTCAAATTTTCTGGGTCATCTAATTTGCAGAATTATTCACAGAACTAGCTTCAGTTGTACAGAGCAAACTAGTGTTGGGGGTAGTGAAAGACTGAGTGTAAGTGAAATGTAAAAGGGTAGGAACAATTAAAAGGATGTGTCACAGCCACAGGGTGCGGATAAAAATTCTGACAGCCATTATAAAGGCTCAAAAGGCATCTCATACAATTAGTAGCCTTTGGTAAGGCTGAAGGGTCTGGAGATCAATACGTGTCTGATAAAAATGAAGGGAAAGGAAACCTCATGTGCAGGCTTGAGGCTGCAGCTAGCCAATTATGTCACTGGCTGTGCCAGCTCTACGTTAGCAGGTGTCCTTATAGCAGAGGGCACAACTCTGCCCTGCCTCTGCTGACTTAGGCCCTGAGCAGATATTTCCCCATAGACATTGCCAGGTAGGTGCGACTATGCCTGCAAATATTGTTGGTGGCATCATGCTGGATATGGCTAATCAGGCCTTTCTAGATGATAATCACTCTGGCATGCAATACCATGTAATGAAGGACATGAATGACATGCTGTGATTGGGGTGCTTCTGAAGAACCATCCATTATAACAGTCAGGCCTTCACCTAAATCTGTGCTATTGGGCCTGCTGTCACAACCTCCCACCAGAGTTGAAGCCTCTGCATGCACTAATCATCTGTAAAAGCAAGGTAGACCTCTGTCTGCAGATGTAGGTGTGCAGGTACTGGCAGATAGGCACAGAGAAACTCTCATGCAGCCGGCCTCCCTGGCATCCTTTCAGATAGCCAACTTTTCTTTTGAGGACCTCAGGGCATTTCCCATTGGGAAACCCATCAATGCCAGTCATGGTGCTGAGATAATAAAAATTTAAAACATTAGGTGCAAAGACACATGAGAACCTAAGTACTAGTAGAACAAAATATTAGGAAAATGGGCTTGAACTGGCTTCCAAACTACTCCAATTATTGTTATTTAAGGCCCCTTAAACTTACCTTCTGTGTATTCCTCAGCATCCTGGATGTCCATTTATATGGGCATCCTGTTGAAGTATATAAACCCAGAGCACAGGCTGCAAAAAGGGACAGGCAGTGTCATAGTGGCGCTTTTGTGTTGTTAGCATAATATGATGAAGCTACTGCCAGTTTCGAGCAGAAACTTCCTCCACCTACCTGTTTGACTGATGGACAAAAGGGGTGGAAAACGCTCGTTAAGGGACTCCTCCCTTTTATCCTGTCCATAACGTCCTGTAAACTGGCACACATGGAATATAGATGTCAGCCTTGTCTCAGTTGGCAGCACTCTCGCCTCTGAGTCAGAAGGTTGTGGGTTCAAGTCCCACTCCAGTGACTTGAGCACAAAATCTAGGCTGACACTCCAGTGCAGTGCTGAGGGAGTGTTGCCTTTCTGATGAGACATTAAACTGAGGCCCCATCTGCCCTCTCAGGTGGACATAAAAGTTCCCATAGCACTATTTGAAGAAGAGCAGGGGCGTTCTCTCCGGTGTCCTGGCCAATATTTATCCCTCAAACAACATCACTAAAAGAGATTATCTGGTCATTATCTTATTACTGTTTGTGGGACCTTGCTGTGTGCAAACCGCGTTTCCTACATTACAACAGTGACTACACTTCAAAAGTACTTCATTGGCTGTGAAGCGCTTTGGGACATCTTGAGATTGTGAAAGGTCCTATATAAATAGTCTAGATTTATAGTCTTTTATTGTACAGATGTAAAAATCAGCCCCTGCAAAGTCTCAGCTGCGAATGAGTCAATCTGTTCATATTAATAGGGAATTTGACCTGTTACACCATAGGAGATTGAGTAATTCTTCAAAGCTCTAGAAACTAGCCAGATTTAAAAAAAACACATGTGCCATATTGAGCCAACAGCAGGTTCCCGTCATTCCATGTCATTCTTCCAATCTTTTACAGGTAGATGCCATTAATTTTATTAATATGTTTTATCTGACTGCCTGCCGCTCACTGATCAATGGTATACCTCTCATTTCCGCTGTCTTGAACTGCAAGGTTAAAAAAAAGTAGTCTCAGGATGGACTTAGTCCAGCTTCTCAGCATACTTAGCAAGTTTATGAGTCAAACAAATTTGTCGTCATCGTGTAGAGAAGGAAGAAAAAGACGGGTTTGCAAATTCTTACTTGCATGCAGCAGAAAGCGATAGAGATACAGACTATTGTTTGACCAACCTCGCTCAGTTCTGTCATGCTAATTAAATTATATGTTAAACACTCACAAAATGGCCACTTCCAACTTGTGATTTAGCAGTCATATTTTGCACACAGAATGACTGAGGATTAGTGGTAAGGCACAGGTTAGGGACGGTTATTTCTGTTTTAACGCTGCCATAGGATTACATAGCACATACAGCACAGAAGCAGGCCATTCGGCCCAAGCAGTCCATGCCGGCTACTGCCATCCATTGTTTCAAAACCACAACATATTTACAAAGGAAACTGCAAGGCTGCAAAATTTTACGGTGCTGAAAAACAAAACTCAAGCTGATCTACCTTCTGAACATGTTTTTCTTATAAACCACAACTCGGTGTTGTACAAGATACTCGCATACTCGCTCCAGCTGGCACCGGCAGTGTTGCTGCAGCTCGCCACCATTTGGTCTGTCAGACAGTTTTGCTGCTAATTTATTTGAAGTCGGATGGTTTTTCAAACATACCTAAGAAGCTTACTTTGGAATAATCTTTTCTATATGAATAAAGTTTAAAATTTCAACAAGACTTCATCAAAAACAAACAAACACATTTGATAAAACAAAAAGCAAAATACTGCAGATGCTGGAAATCTGAAATATAAACAGAAAATGCTGGAAATACTCAGCAGGTCAGGCAACAACTGTGGAGAGAGAAACAGAGTTAACGTTTCAGGTCAGAAATGACAGGTCATCGACCTGAAATGTTGACTTTACGTTTCTCTCCACATAGGAACATTAGGAACAGGAGGAGGCCATCCAACCCCTCGAGCCTGCTCCACCATTTAATTAGATCATGGCTGATCTGTACCTCCACTCCATTTACCCACCTTAGCTTTGTATCCCTTGATACCCTTACCCAACAAAAATCTATTGATCTCAGTCATGAATGCTCCAATTGTCCCAACATCCACAGCCTTTTGGGGGAGAGAATTCCAGATTTCTACTATGTCTGTAAAAAAGTGCTTCCTGATTTCCCTCCTAAATGGCCCAGCTCAAATTTTAAAATGATGTTCCCTCGTTCTTGATTTCCCCACCAGAGAAATAGTTTCTCTCTATCTACCCTATTGAATCCTTTTAACATTTTAAACACCTGGATCAGTTCACCCTTCAATCTTCTATGCTCAAGGGAATACAAGCCAAGTTTATACAACCCATCCTCATAATTTAACCCTCTAAGCCCTAGTATGATTCTGATGCTGCCTGACCTGCTGAGTGTTTCTAATAATTTTGATATTTGAAGTTTTATTCCCAAAATGTATGACTTATCCTGAATAAAACATTTAAAGCATGAACTGAAAGGCAAAGTAATGACATATGGAATGGTGGCATGGTAATGCAGTGAGGATGTTGCACAAAGTAAAGCTTTCTCATAGAGCAGAAGGGAAAAATTACTTTGAGCTGCCCTTTACAAAGATATTGACAGCAAGGGAGACCAGATTGTTTGTTGATCGGGGTGGGAAAAGGAAATCATCTGCCTAGAGTAGTGTGAGAAGTAATATCCAACTATTTCAGTTTTTAGATGTAAGTTCAACATTGGAGGCCACTGTTGCTATTTCCGGGTGTTTTCAATAGTCCTACTTGCCCCTCTATAAAACACTGTCACTATCGAGACTGCACAGGAAGTTTGTGCTCGAGTAATATAAACACTTTCAATCCAGTTCTTAACCTTTCATTTCATCAAAGAAGAAAGCACATGCATTTTGTAATGCCTTAACGCAGCCTCAATATGTCTCAGTGACTCATAATGAATGTGGGTAGTAGCCAATTTGTGCACAGGCAGATTCCATCAAATAGCAAATGAGATGAATGAACAGTTCATCTGTATTTTGGTAGTGTTGATTGAGGTGGGGGGGGTTGTTTGTCAGGACATAGGGAGAACGCCCTGCTCTTCTTGAAACAGCGACAGGGGATCTTTTACACCCACCTGAACAGGCAGATGATTTAATGTCTCATCAGAAAGATGGCACCTCCGACAATGCACTCTCCCTCAGTGCTGCACTGAAGTGTCACCTTAGATTTTGTGATTAAGTCCTGGTGTGGGGTTTGAACCCGCAATCTTCTGAATCAGAGGTAAAAGTACTATTAACTGAACCAAGCTGATTGAAGTAAAATAAATAAATTTGAATTGGTAGATATAATCGGTAACACAAATTGATCTTGTTACTAATTGTGACACGGGGTCACAATCTTATAATTAGAACTAATTTGGCTAAATTTGTTTCCAGAAAATATTTCTTCATGTAAGTGTTGTAAGAATATGGAATGCACTGCCCCTGAAGGACATTGATGCAAAATCAATGGACATCTTTAGAAGAGCCATCTTACTTGGGAAGTAAAGGTATTTAGAGTTCTGAGGAAGGGGTAGGGAATAGTGAATAAATTGGCAGAGTTGACTTTCTGGACCAAGTGTCCTACTCCTGATTCAGTTGGGTTAATACATTTGCTACAAGCAGGTTCTAAGTGCTTTGCACAAAAGTTGACTATGCCAACATGGCTCATTTAATTATGATGTAAAGATCAAAGTATTATAACCTTTGGTCTATTTATTTAGAATATTAATGAGGTTGTTCATCAACAAAACAGTTGTTTAGCAAGTTGGCCATTTTACAGTCTGTCTTTTAATAACAACCTAAATTTGTGGATTTGAGTTTTTGGACCTTGGAGTGCATGTCCACAGATCCCTGAAGGTAGCAGGCCAAGTAGATAAGGTGGTTAAGAAGGCATACGGAATGCTTGCCTTTATTAGCCGTGGCATACATTACAAGAGCAGGGGGGTTATGCTTCAACTGTATAAAACACTAGTTAGGCATCAGCTAGAGTACTGCGTGCAGTTCTGGTCACCACATTACAGGAAACATGTGATTGCACTAGAGAGGGTACAGAGGAGATTTACAAGGATGTTGCTGGGAGTAGAGAATCTTAGCTATGAGGAAAGACTGGATAGGCTGGGTCTGTTTTCCTTGGAACAGAGGAGGCTGAGGGGAGATCTTATTGAGGTGTATAAAATTATGAGGGGCATCGATAAAGTGGCTAGAAAGGACCTATTTCCCTTAGCAGAGGGGTCAAAAACCAGGGGGCACAGATTTAAAGTAATTGGTGGAAGGTTTAGAGGGGATTTGAGGGGAAATTTCTTCACCCAGAGGGTTGTGGGGGTCTGGAACTCACTGCCTGAAAGGGTGGTAGAGGCAGGAACCCTAACCACATTTAAAAAGTACTTGGATGTGCACTTGGGATGCTGTAACCTGCAGGGCTACGGACCAAGAGCTGGGAAGTGGGATTAGGCTGGATAGCTCTTTGTTGGCCGGCGTGGACACGATGGGCCAAAATGGCCTCCTTCAGTGTTGTAACTTTCTATGATTCTATGATTTTTCTTTTGGTCATTTTTAAGGACCATCAGGTACCAGTGCTGGGTAAAACTGAAAGGAGGAGGAGCAGCAGTTTCTTCTCCTCTGACTTAGCCTCAGCGCCAGTTAACCAGCCGTTCTTTTAGAGGAGCCCTTCTTCTCAACTACAAGCAGGTGTTGGAACTGGCAGCTGTTCTGCTTTATTTGCATATTTGTTTTGGAACACGGTGCTTGCATTTTTGCAGATTATTTAAATGTTTTCCAATGCAAAACCAGTACTTCATAATAGAATGCACTGCATCTTAATGGACAGAGATAGTTTAAAGTGTACAAAGAAGAAAACACCTTTAAAAGCTGATTCATTTTATTGGAGCTACCTGGGATCAGATAATTGGTTGAACAATTGTTTATATTTATTTCGGTTTATTACTGTTCTTATCTAGCTAGCTTCCCTTTCTTTGCAGACTTTATAATTAATATCAAGCTTCATACTAGCCAGCACGTGTTTCCACCTATCGCTTGACATTAATAGGTCAGACTCACTCATAGAGACCATCGTGATTGAAGTGGGAAGTGGAAATGCCACAACGGAACCGAACTGCCACTCTGCAAATCTATTTAAGACACATCACTGGACAACAAGAAGGATCCCTGCATGTGATCGGCCCTATATTTATCTTCGAACCCACTCGGCTTTTGTCTGCAAAATTCTCAAAATAGAACACTCGAGACAAGCATTTTTCAACTCTTCACCATTGTAAAGATTCACTTTTTTTTGTAGAAAAAGTACAACATATACAAATACTTTATATAAATATGCTAAATAACATTAAAAAATAAAATTTACACCATGGCCTCCGAGGCAGACACAGATGTCCTTTTCATATCGCTATTTCCAATATTGCGAAGAAGCTGAATGTTGAAAACTTTCATCCACTGGCAGACTCTTCACCCATATTCCTTGGAGTTGAGCTGAATACCGTTATCGCTGATTTCTTGCCGTGACAGTCTTCTCCTGAACTCATCAGTTGTGAAGTAGTATATGACGGGGTCCAGGCAACAGTTCAGGCTGGCTAGACACAGCGCGACTGGGTGGAAGGTGAGTATAAATTTCTTGATGGAACAATTTTGAATGCGCCCCGCTATGGCCAAAAAATGCAAGGGGAAGGTGATGTGATACGGCGCGAAACAAACCAAGAAGACCATGGCGCAGGTCAGCACCATTTTTAAGGCTTTCTTCTTTTCCCCACTGTCTTGCAAGACTGAGGTTTTCTCTCGCAGGGACATGATGGTTTTCCAAGAGCAAATCATGGTAATGACGAGGGGCAGCACAAACCCTGTTAGTTCAGCCAGGGTCACCATGGCAACAGAGGTAGGGATACCAATTTCGATTAGAGGAAGGTCTGCGAAGCAGCTGTTGAAATGGCTGGAACTATTTTTCGTGTCTATCCTCATGAGTGGGAAGGGCAGGCAAGCGGCGCCCACCGTGATCCACCCTATGATACTCACATAGACATCGTACCTGCGTTTACAGTCATTGTACTTGAAGGGCTGGATCAGAAACAGGCACCGTCGGATGCTGATGCAGACCAGGAAGAATATACTGGCGTACATGTTGACATACTTCAGGTAGAAACAAAACATGCACAGAAAGCTGCCAAAAGGCCAGACATGGTTCAGGTAGTAGAAAATCCGGAGCGGTAAAGACAAAACCTGCGCCAAGTCGGCAATGGCCAAGTTAATCATGAATATCACCGCCCTCTTCGTCTCTCTGACATAAGCATGGAACACCCAGAGAGCCAGCACATTCGCTACTAAGCCCGGTATAAATATTATAGCGTACATGATAGCATACAGGGAATCGGTAGTACTCCGGTCATCACTGCAGCTAGATGAATCGTTTGACATTTTCCAATTACCTTCTAACCGAGAATAAACCTGGCTGAGTCTGGAAGAACTGGGAATAAAATTTGAAGAAAATTTCCTGGGACTGGAAAAAAAAAAGTGAAATTCAACAGAACAAATTCTTAAGAAAAAGTTATTTCACAGATATCTGAATGAGTACAGCAGTGCCAAACTTTCAATTTGCTGTGATTTTCTTAACCATTAATTTCGATCTCAGGATTAAACATTAATCCAACGCGAACTTTAGGTTGCAAACAATATTGATGTGTAAGGATTGAAAACCCACGAGTAAAATGGGCACCCAGTGTTCAAAGGGCGAGGTCCTGACCATCTGCTCGGTGTGAATGTCCTTCAATGTACCCCAGTGTTGTTTAAAGGTGTTTTTCTCCTCCCCATTTTCCTCCTTGGTAACCTCCTCCTGGCATTTCAGGTAATCGCCCTGCGTTTTCTCTCCCTCCTAACGTTCTCACTGGCTGGTTAAGCTCATTTCTGCTTTATGCAGCCAGTACTGTTCTGGAGTGGTGACATCTACAAGCGCTTCCTCTCTGACCCACTCACGCGTGCAGTTAGTTGATGGTTTAGATAAGGGAGCTCTTTAACACATTCAGGTCTCCGCTTGGCTTTTCTGCCAAAGGTCTCGCTGAAGCTAGTTTTCTGGAAAATGACAGACAGAAAATAGAGGTTTATCTCCAGTCAAACGATCATTGCTTTATAACAAAAGTATTTTTTGCACCGATGGGTAATAATCCGGCTTGTTTAGTGGAAATATATACACATTACTGGGACAGCAGGAAAGGCTTGAGAATCGTGTTCCTTATGTTTGGATATGGATAAACCATTAATTAAATGTCTACTTAATAAATATATATATATATATATATATATATATATATATATATTGTCCACCTTTGAGATTCACGGTGGATCTCCCATTCTCTGCGTTCCAATTACCCCCCACTCCAATTAGAAAGAACTTACATTTTTATGTAACGCCTTTCACCACCGTAGAATGTCCCAAAGCATTTTGCAGGCCAATGAAGTACTTTTGAAGTAAAAAGAGAAAATGATGGAAATACTCAGCAGGTCAGGCAGCATCTGTGGAGAGAGAAAAACAGAGTTAACGTTTCAGGTCGATGCTTTCATCAGAACAGGAAGAAGTTCGAGATGTAACAGGTTTCAAGCAGGGGCAGGGGGAGGGGAGGAAAGAACAAAAGGGAAGGTCTGTGATAGGGTGGAAGGCAGGAGAGATTAAATGACAAAAGGGATGATGGTGCAAGGTGAAGGTGGGTGGTAATCGGACAAGTAAAGAAACAAAAGTTGGGTCTGGAGGAGCTGTAAATGGCAACAGCAGAAACATTACCAGCACCAGCTGTCTGAAAAAATGAGAGCGGTGGTTTTGATCTGAAATTCTTGAACGCAACATTGAGTCTGAAATGTTGTAAAGTGGTGCATCTCTAACTTTTTCCTGTTCTGACGAGAGGTCATCGACCTGGAACGTTAACTCTGTTTCTCTCTCCACAGATGCTGCCTGACCTGCTGAGTATTTCTAGCATTTTCTCTTTTTATTTCAGATTTCCAACATCCGCAGTATTTTGCTTAAGTACTTTTGAAGTGTAGTGTTTGTTGTAATGTAGGAAACAGGACAGCCAATTTGTACAGAGCAAACAGCAATGAGATCATGACCAGATAATCTGTTATTTGCAATTGCGAGAAGTCCACTACACAATCCGCTAACACTTGTATCCTGTCTGATGAATCAACTTCAGACCCCACGTTCAGTTGATGCTGGCTTGTATTTTGCACTGGTTTTTACCCTGGTGCTTGGATTATTGCAATACCAAACATGTAGCATCAAAAATTGGACACTCTCGATTATCTTTCACTTTCCATTATCGGTGGGGAGGATTGGGGGGGAATCCCTTCCGCTATAATGGGTTATTGAGGTTCCACTATCATTTGCATTTGACTGAGTAATTTGCAAGCAACTCATTTTGAGAGATTCACCAACATTTTTTAATCAAATTTGAATTAAAGCTGTCATGGAAATTATTACCCAGGTGTTTAAAAAAGCTAGGGAGATTGCAATCCATATTTGTTTTTGTAACTCTACAAACACTGGTGCATCGTAGTCACTCCAGAGCTACAGGAAATTCCAATTATCAACAAAACCTACTTAGTATCGACCTGTATTTATTGGCCCTGACGTGCATTGTTGTCTCATTTTACTTCTTACTCATCGTAGGATTGCAGCCTTGATTTTACAGTGTTCCTCCCTGCTGGCCCTGGTTATTTACAGGACAATGTCAGAAAAAATAATAATTTACTCTTTATACATAACATTATCACATGAACAATGCTGCATTATTTGGTTACGGTCCTGTCATTTACTTATCGCTAGGGTCTCATTTTGATTGTATTTGTTCTGGCAAGTCTCTGTCTAGGGGCAAATTTGTGAGGCATCTGATCTTATAACAATTTTTTTTTAAATTCGCTTATGGGATCTGGGCGTCACTGGCAAGGCCAGCATTTATTGCCCATCCCTAGTTGCCCTTGAGAAGGTGGTGGTGAGCCACCTTCTTGAACTGCTGCAGTCCGTGTGGTGAAGGTACTCCCACAGTGCTGTTAGGTAAGTTATTGCCTCCAGTTACATAGAATTACATGAATTATGCAGTACAGAAATAGGCCATTTGGCTCACCTATGCCAGTGTTCATGCTCCGCACGAGTCTCTTCCCACTCTAATTACCTCTTCCCATCCTGCCCTGTCTCCCTCTATCCTCTTCCCAAGCATTTATGCAACAGGCCTCCCTTTAAATGTGTCATTGCTATCTGCTTCAGCCATTCCCTGTGGCAGCAAATTCCACATTCTCGTCACTCTCTGTGTAAAGAAATTCCTTCTAAATTCTTTATTTGATCTGTTAGTGGCAATCTTATATTTATGCCCACTGGTTCTGGACTCACCCACAAGTGGAAACCGTTTCTCTGCATCCATCCTATCGAACCCTTTCATAAATTTTAAAGACCTCTATCAGGTCTCTTCTTAGTCATTTTCAGAGAAAAGAGCCCTAGCCTGCTCAATCTTGCTGCCTAAAATATATATATATTAGAAGAGATATATAATAGTAGACAGCATAATAAAAAATTATAATCTCATACTTTTCTCATAAAATACTCTCCTTCCCCTTCCCCCAATCGGTAACTCGATTACAAATTCTGCTGTTAAAAGTAGTCAGATGATTTTACATCATTGAACATGAGCTGCATCTATAAATTAGCTGGGAACTGCATTGCAATTTATTCAATGGGAAATCAATGCAGGTAATAAGTAAGCAAATTGTAAAGCTTAATTGCAAATGCAGTGTTTATTGGTTTAGCCAATCCACGCACATCCCATGGAAAGATATTAGTAACAAAGGAGGTTAGTAGCGATAGAGATTGCAAGAACAGATTTATATTGAATAATTTACATCTGTGTTCTTTTCCTTCTCAACACTGAAAGAGAAATGGATTTCATATTAATGTGCACCATGTCACAATGCTGTGCCCCTTCCATTTTGTGATTATAATCAAAGCTAACTTATTTTTTGGCTTGTGTGCACTTTCAGTACAGTGGAGGCCCAATGTTTAAGTGAGCTGGAGGATTCTCGCCACTTCCTGGAACTGAGTCCGTTCGACACAAAAGTCTGTTGTCTTTGACTTTTAGTGGCTGCTATTGTAAACCCGTCACTACATTACTGAAACTGGGGTGAGTCTGCACCATCCGTATAGATAGAATTGCACATGTCACAATATGAACTGTGTCAGCCAGTGGCTCAGTTGGTAGCACTCTCACCTCTGAGTCAGAAGGTTGTGGGTTCAAGTCCCACTCCAGAGACTTGAGCACAAAAATCTAAGCTGACACTCCAGTGCAGTACTGAGGGAGTGCTGCACTGTCAGAGGTGCCGTCTTTCGGATGAGATGTTAAACCGAAGCCCCATCTGCTCTCTCTCAGGTGGACGTAAAAGATCCCATGGCACTATTTCAAAGAAGAGCATGAGATTTATCCCTGGTGTCCCGCCCAATATTTATCCCTCAATCAACATGACAAAAACAGATTATCACATTGCTGTTTGTAGGTGCTTGCTGAACACAAATTGGTTGCAGCATTTCCCACATTACAACAGTGACTGCACTCCAATATTACTTAATTGGTTGTAAAGCGCTTTGGGGCATCCGGTGGTCGTGAAAGGCGTGATAGAAATGCAAGCCTTTAAAGTGAATAGTCCCACACTCTAAATGGCTCAGCACATGGATTGCCACCACAAGTATGTCACGTTACTGCTTGCAGTTCACATAAAATACACTTGTACTGCAGTTTACAAGAACCCTTGCACAAAGTAGAACTCTGGCCTTAAGTGTCTAGCAAAGACAGGATGTTCACATTTCACACTTTACCCTTAAAACAAAAAGTTCCATTATATTTTTCAGAATAGTGTTGAATACAAAACTTCTAAAACAAGCTAAGATTATGCATTATAGCTGAACAGTTATTCAGCTCATCAGCTTCCCGCGTTGTTTATACCATAAAAATGTTGCACTTTCATTTATACACTACAGACCTAGTTGATGGAATGTGTAGGGAATCAGACTCATCGGGTAACAGATCGGAATATGGACTTAATGAGGCTAGATATCCTAGTTTTAAGTCAGATGCCTGCATTCCAAGTTCAAAGCATGCTTCCTTGAATTTTTATTTGGAAGTAAAAATTCTTATCTAACTGTAGTTCATTTTCCTTTAATGAAAATTGTGTTCAAATTGGAAGTCTGAGGTGTAGTGAAAAAGGCAAAACTGCTATTTTAAAAATGAAATACTTTGTTCTGAATAATAGGAGCACTTGGATTTTACAGCACAGAAGGAGGCCATTTGGCTTATCGTGCCTGTGCCAGCTCTTTGGTGGAGCTATTCAATTAGTCCCACCCTGCTCTTTCCCTGTAGTCCTGCAATTTTTTTCCTTTTCAAGTATATATCGAATTCACTTTTGAAAGTTACCATTGAATCTGCTTCCCCCACCCTTTCAGGCAGCGCATTCCAGATCATTACAACTCGCTGAGTAATAAAACACTCCTCATCTCCCCTCTGCTTAAAGGCAGCTTTGGAGGCACAACTTCATTGTAACAGGTTAGAATGTTTGTAATAAAAATATAGTCAGAATAGAATAACATATAGTCCTGTTCCCAGAATTGGTTTAAGTGTGTGCCATACAATGCCCACTGAATTATTCCCTTTCTCTTCCAGACGATGTCATTACCCTGCATAAAAACAAGCGGTCTGTCATCTTTTATTTACATCTTGCCCACAAGCCCCTTCTGTTAATTCATACATTAAACATTGTATTTTTACATCTACAGGATAACTAATGTCATCTGTGCTACCCTGTACCCTGCAGACTCTACTCTCCATCTCCAGACTTGAAAACATCAGTTGTATCTTGTACAAGACATTGCTCTTCACTGTTGACACTCCTCTCATTCTGATCTTTCTGTTTTCTTTATGGCGATAAGGAATTGACTGCAATTTCAATTTCCTGTTTGTATTATTGTGTTTTTAAAAGGATAAGAAATGTTTTCTCTATAGTTTAACTGACCTGCGTGACTTATTTCATTACCATAATTGCAAGGGGGGCTCACAATCATTTTTAAAGCCAGATCCAAGATTTAGCTCCTTGACTGTAAACAGTAAAGCAACTGAACTGTTGTGAATGGCGACGGAACCGGAGCAAGCTTTGATTCCTTAATAGTCTCCGCAGCGCTCTGCTTGTCTGCTTCACCTCCACAAACCCAGAGAGGCATGAAAAGAGTCAGTTGTGATGCATTCACACAAGCAATTGAACTGGGAGTGAATCACTACCCAAGTTCGCTTTCAGTTTGGAGGGTTGACTCATACCTGGAACTTCCAGAAATGCAGCTGAGTTTGTTTGCTTGGAGACAGCTTGATGTTAAGACACACATAATTTAGTAAAGTTTTGAACCATTAACATGTTTTCAACATTATCCCCAGAAGAGACAACCATTTGGGGAATGAGTTTAGACATTAAAAAAAAAATTCTTCTCTAGCTCTGCTTAACTTGGCCCATTGGTATCAACACTGCTGAAAACTGCTCCAGTTTGAGGCCTGCAGTTTGGGTCTGAAACCACCAGGGCCTGGAGATCTAATGGATTTGCCATCAGCCCGGTTGTCCATACTGGGCCCAAGATTGCTGGGGCCCCCGCTCAGCACTCAGAAGGGGTTGTGCAGGACCTCTCTCCGCCAACTGGTCAGGCCTTCAACCCCATCCCAAAACCCGGGGATGGGGTCATTTTAATATCTAGGGTGGGCGGCATACATCTATGGAGGTGCAACAGAGGTGCCCACCCTGATGATGGGCTGGAAATTCGAGCCAGCACCCTGCCACTCTGAGGAAGAGAACTCAAGGCCCTAACTTTTCCTCCCCTATAGGGAGCAATGGGGCTGCAGTCAGAAGGCAGTGAATCCAGCCAGGATCGATTACCTTTGTTCTCTTTACATTTATAGGGCCTTTAGCAGGCACACAATGCAACCCAGAATGTGCACTTAGCAAACGTGGCTTCTGCTGGGCTAAACGAGGGGTACTGGGTGGAATTCTGAGGTAGCCTGGGGATGCCCCGAGACACTCACCCAAATTTGGGCTGTCAGTGAAGGAGGGGTGGGCGGGAGGGTCACCCACTTCCATTGGGATTTATGACGGAGTGGAAATCCGGCAGTTCCAAATTCCTGCTCCCCTCCCACCTATTCCTCACAGTGTGGGCACAACTTCCAATTTCCACCCCCCCCACCCCGCAGGAATTTCAGCCCCACACCACTCCAGTGATGCAGAAGATGGTGCGTGAATACACCCTTATTATAAAATGAAGGACTGAAAGATATGATACTGCCCATACCCAGTTTGTATCTAACGTGTATCCTGAAACATTTCTTCTGGGCAGTGATTACGCGGATGGAGCACCAGCCAAATAGTTCTTGAATGTTGGTGGTAACATTGTTTTACCAGCGCCTCACTTCAGCAGCACATTCCCAACAATTGGTATTGAGATGTTGCTCAGTTACTGCTAAGTTTAGGCTGTGCTACAGCTCTGAAAACCTATCCTTTTTTGAACAATAATAATATGTAGGTAGGCCATGGGATGAGGACTATAACAAAACTGATACATTAAAGCTTTGATTTTTGGTAACATGGTTTCACGTTTGATGGTCACATGTTGGAACTGAAGCTTCCCCTCCCCCTTTAATTTTCTAATTTATTTTCTTTCCCCCCCTCCTCTATATCCCCAACATCATGTGCCAATCTCAGATGAGGTAAATGGGCAAATGACCTACATTGATACCTTTGCTAATTTAATTCTGTAATTGGCCAATAATAGATAATAGGTGCAGAAGAGCACCCCAGGGTGACTCATCTGCCAATTGTTCCCCGTCCGTCCCTCGGTTGCAGTATGTAAGTGCCCAATCTTTGCTCTTTACTTACCATTGACAGCATGCCCGAGGTCAGAAACTCATTGAACGATGAATCTGATTTTAAATGTTACTAGCCCAAGCTCCTGGACCGTGATTTGCTTTTCCAGCTCAGTTTACCCATTCCCTCTGGTTCTAAAGGTGGTTCGCCGGGAGCAAGCGGAAGCCAAGCACAAGCAGCGCAAGGAGCGCACGTCAACTCAAGCACCCCACCCACCCGCCCCTTCAACCACCGTCTGCCCCACCTGTGACAGAGACTGTAGGTCCCGCATTGGACTCATCAGTCACCTGAGAACTCATTTTTAATGTGGAAGCAAGTCATCTTCGGTTCTGAGGGACTGCCTAAGAAGAAGAAAGGTGATGCTATCAAATCCTTGAAGGTTTGGAAGTCCATTATGGCTCTATTTAAAACTCCCATCCAACCATCATTGTAACTCTAATACAAAAGCAAAATACTGCGGATGCAGGAAATCTGAAATAAAAACAGAAAATGCTGGAAATACTCAGCAGGTCGGGCAGCATCTGTGGAGAGAGAAACAGAGTTAACGTTTCAGGTCGATGACCCTTTGTCAGAACTGGCGAAGGGTCATCGACCTGAAACGTTAGCTCTGTTTCTCTCTCCACAGATGCTGCCTGACCTGCTGATTATTTCCAGCATTTTCTGTTTTTATTTCATCATTGTAACTGATTGTTTTGTCCCACTGTCCTCTTTAGTTGAAGTCCAACTGATCCGTTTATGTTTACAATCATTCCTTAGCAATAAGTAAGCACATCTACTGCCTGCCAATTGTTGGAATCTGCTTTAACTTAGCTCCAAAATGTTTTTATAGAACCAAATACTTCCAGTGGGAATTTATTATCTTTGATGACCACCCTGTTCTCTCTCTACTGTTTCCAAGATTGTTCTACTCAACCCAAACTTTATGCACATTAACTCAGTGCTAATCTGACCTTTATACTAATGTACTTCATCATCTGATTGAATAAAAGAAAATAAAGACCTGTCAATCTTGTTCCAAAAGTTATTTTATTAAAGCAGCACTAATGAACCAGATGCATTTGAAAGAATATTAGATAACTGTGGCAGCAATCCTTTATCCATAATCTTTATTTGGGTTGATGATTGTAATGGATATACTCTCTCCTGCTAATCATATTGATATTGATCTTTTCTAAGCTAGTTTTTTGCTTTTATTTTCTCTAACTTACGCTAAATATATCAAAATGAGTCCAATGCTGTATTGATAGCATGGACTGCAGTGAGTGAACACTGATCTCAGTACTGTGACATTATCAACACATGGCTCAGGGTATCCACAACAGAAAGGAGAAAAGAGCTAGAAGGGCAGAATGTAAAAAGAAAGAGAACTTCAACAGGAGAAAAAAACATTGAGAAAGTACTCTTTCTGCCCTTGATCTTTCTGCATGATTAGAAGATTCACTTCAGACAAACTGAACATTTTCACTGAAACTTTAATACTGTACCTTCCAACCCTTTTTGGTGGAATCTAGTCAACCACTGTCTGTCTTGATTTGACATAATTACACTACATCTGTTTAGTAATTGTAAAGAGTTTAAGGTTAGATAAATTCTAACATGAATCTGACTCTTGTTCTGTTGTGTAATTTGTAATCTCTTTGAAACAGTATGATCTAGTGCTGCTCAGACACTTATGTTACCTAAGTGAACGGTATGTCAGGATTATTGTTTTACTGAAGTACATTTTTTTTTGTACATGGGGAAACCTATCCAAACGAGAACAATTAGGAATGAGGGGTCCAGGTGATGTGCTGATGTTTAGTCAGATCCCATCCTTCAACCAAACTTGAACTAAGTTGTCTGCTTCTTACTGTTTAAGTTACAAAAGATGAAAGAGTTTTGACCAAAGCTACCTGCGTTCCTTTTTATCAATCTCTGGCTTGAAAGCTCCAATTGTCCCAGCATCCACAGCCTTTTGGGGGAGAGAATTCCAGATTTCTACTACTCTGTGTGGAACAATGCTTCCTGATTTCCCTCCTAAATGCCCTAATTATAATTTTAAGATTATGTGCCCTTGTTCTGGATCCCCTCACCAGAGGAAATAGTTTCTCTGTATCTACCCTATCGAATCCTTTTAACATTTTAAACACCAGGATCAGATCACCCTTCAATCTTCTATATCCAAGGGAATACAAGCCTAGTCTATGCAGCCTGTCCTCATAATTGACCCCTCCAAACCCCAGTATCATCCTGGTGCCCAAGCCTGAATGCTGTACTCTAGAGGGCTAACCAAGGGTCTAAACAACGGTGCCTTTCAAACTTTTATTTTTGTTTAGGGGGGCGGGGTGGCTACAATTATTGACATGGGCCTAGGGACCACCCTCTTAACTTCTAAAAGGCAATATCTTCTACCCAAAGGGACCCCGTGCTATCACTGCAAAACACGTGTTTTGGTAGCACAGTAGCCGACATAACATGCTAGCTCGGCAAAAAATACAGACATATCACAGGTGTCCCCTAAATCGCAGTGTGAAGTTCCTGAGTTCTATGGACCCCCAGTTTGAAAATATAAGCCCCCCACACACCAGACACACCAAACTGCTAAAGGATCTGGTTCAACGTGGGTTGATCAAAGCGTTGAAACCTGGTTGCATTTGAACTTTGGGTCAGTTTTGATCATTAACCCAATGATCCCACCATAATTTCCTGCTGTAAAGGTAACTTCAATTTCCATTAATTTGATATAATAAACAGAATATCTCATACGATCAAGTACTGGATTGTAGATTTTCTCTGGTCTGTGATTAGACAGTAACCATGTCTATCCGCCTTCCCTCCTGATTTGTGATCCAAGATTCCCCTCCAATCTCGTTCTGACAAACTCGGAGTGACGGCAAAAAGTTCGATTCAGGAGCTGGTTTTGTTGAGTATTTGATTATTAACGGGGGACTGTCCCTAGCTGGATAGAACTTGACGGATTTCACTGCAAAACGGGTACCCGAAGTTCGCATGAACAGCTAACTGCGCAAAGCACACGCCTTCTTGTGTTGAAAAAATATTGGTAATTATTAAACCTATAACATGCCAAATTTAGAAAGGAGAAAAGCGACACCACCTCATTGAACATATTATTACAAATGCCAGGCCTGGTTTCAGATGCTGTTAGATTGTTCCAAAGCTCGAAATTGGGTAGGTACACGGTTAGTTGAAGCTTACGCCTCGTTTCCCGCTGTTTACATTGACTAAAAGGCACTTACCTCCTCAGCGAGAGGCGCAGAGAAGTTGTTCAAACCCGAGCCCCGACTCTGAAGACTGCAACTGATGTGAAATTCACTCGGGCCAATAACGGGGGCTGCGGTTCTGTTTGGAACGAAGCCTTTAGAGTTGTGTGAAGCCTGTACATGTTACATTTCCTTTTTTCCACTCGGCTTGTACGTGCGGTGGTGTTATGTAAATGAAGTCTACCAAGCGGCGGGGGTTTCATTACCTGCCTTCAGACTAGAGACCGGGCAGTTTCGACGCCGTTCAGTTTAAATGTGTTGAGGCTGGGGGGGTTTTTCACAGTACGCGGTGAAACACGAGCATTCTGGCTGTCAGCGAGCGCATCTCTGCACAGCCCCAGCTCCCCGCCCTTTCGCTTGGAGGTGCGGCTGCAGAAACCAGACCGAGCTATTATGAAGAAGTAAAGGATTTCCTTAAGAGTGGGGGAGAAGAGGAGTGTTGCAAAAATGGAGCGTCACAGAGGCGAGCAGAACCAGACGGGGATGGCGATTTGCAAATAGTGCATCTTAATATCAGAGAGTACAGACATATATAGAACTTACCAGTCTGTTGGTGGAGCTCCCTCAACTCTGAGCCTCCTCACTCATGTAACGGCATCATTCCCTGGGTGACTTCTCCCAGTATATCATCTCCCCTTATTGCTTGTCACTGTTATATTTTGCGTAATATCTAAGATCGGGGTTCTTCCACCAAACTAGTTTATGGCAGACGGCAAGTCTTTTCAGTCCCGTTGCCCTCCTGAACTTTGTGCAGGGATGCGTTCGATTGACAGGTTATCGCCGGGCTGGATAGTTTCACTTTAAACCGACTTGGTAAAAGGTCTTTGCGCAGGCGGATCACCCCAAAATAAAATCTTCTCATGTTCTGGCTATTCTTGTTAAACTCCGTAGGAGGTTGAATAATGCATGAGTAATGCCGAGAATCCAAAGCGGGGGGGGGGGGGGTTCTTTCCATTTCAAATTAAATATTTTAATGCAATTCTCCATTCAACTCCAATCAACTAAATATTGCCGGATATAACACATTTAGGAAGAAGAAGAACTTGCATTTCTATAGCGCCTTTCACAACCTCAGGAAGTCCCAAAGTGCTTTACAGCCAATGAAGTACTTTTGAAGTGTAGTCACAGTTGTAATGTAGGAAACAACAGCCAATTTGCGCACAGCAAGCTCCCACAAACAGCAATGTGATAATGACCTGATAAACTGTTTCAGTGATGTTGATTGAGGGAGGACACCAGGGATAACTCCCCACTCTTGTCCGAAATAGTGCCACAGGGTCTTTTATGTCCACCTAAGAGAGCAGACGGACCTCGGTTTAATGTCTCATCCGAAAGACAGAAGGAAGGAAAGGGAAGGTAGGAGGAGAGGTGGAGTAGCTGTACTAGTTAAAGATAACATAATGACGGTAGAAAAAAAGGATGTGACTAGCAATAAGATAGATACAGAATCCATATGTATTGAGTTAAAAGATCCATCACCCTAATAGTGGTATACTATAGACCACCAGATAGGGGAAGGCAATTGGAGGAAGAAATATGTAGGCAACTCTATGAGGTGAGTGGTAGGCATAGAATTCAACTACCCCCAAATAAACTGTCAGGAAGAAGTAACACAAGGAGAAAGGGGAATTGAGTTTTTACAGTGTATACAGGACTTCTTTCTCACTCAGTAGGTAAGAAGTCCAACAAGTAAAGAGTCACTGCTGGATCTTGTAATGGGTAATGAACCAGAACAGATAGGAGAAGTAAGAGCAGGAGAGCATCTGAGTAGGAGTGATCACAACATAGTAAGTTTCATGATTAGGATCGAGAGTGACATAAGTAGGACTAAGGTGATAGATTGGAAAAGAGCAAACTATGAGGAAATGATGGTGGAACTAAAGAAGGTAAACAGGGAGAAATTCTTGACAGAAGAGACAGAAAAACAGTGGGAAATCTTTAAAAGGGTAATCAATAGAGTTCAAGAGAAATGTATTCTACTGAAAGCCAAAAACAAGCAAGCTAAATGTGGGGCACTGTGGATGAATAAAGAACTAAAGGGAAAATTGAATCTAAAGAAAAAGACATATAAGAAGTACTTGGATACAAAAGGAGAGGATGTCAAAAGGGAATATGAAGAACTTAGGTGAGAAGTTTAAAAAAAAAAGTATCAAATTACAAAATCAAATTATCAAGAAATACAAAATGAATTAATAAAGTGTTCTATCGACACATAAATAACAAAAGGAAAATTAAAGTAGGGATGGGGCCACTAAAGGATGAGCAAGATAAACTCACAGGTAATGACAGAGAAACGGCAGAATTATTGAATAACAACTTCACCTCAGTTTTTACTAAAGATAATGGCCCAGATATTCCGATCCCTACGGGTGTGTTCGCGCTGTGTAACCACCCGTAGGGACATCGGAAATGCTGGTTTCAGACATGCACTGCGCATGCGCTGAAAACCGGCATTTTCGATCTGTCAAGAATGGTCTTGACAGATCCTCCGGCTGCCCTGGAGAAGGGCCTCTGTGGGCGGATAGTTCCGCTTTCTGGAGACCCTCCGCCCGCAGAAAACCCTTACAATTCTTACGCCTGGTAAAAGCAGGTACCAGGATAAGAGTTGAAAAAAGTTTTAAAAAAAATTGTTTTTCACTGATTTATCATTTAAAAATACTTTAAAAAAGTTAAGTTTATTTTTAGCCCCGTAAAACAGTTTAATTTTTTTTTAATGTAATTTTTGTTTAAAATACTTAATTTATTGTAATTTCAAGTCATTTTAAAAATATGATTTAAAAAAAAATATTTAAAGTTTTACTATGTTTTTGGGGTGATCTCCATTCATATATTTGACAGGTCTTCCTGTCAAATGTATGAAGGGAGATTCTGTGATTGGCCCACATGATCCCAGGGACGCTGCGAACTACATGCATCCTGGGATACCTAGGCCCTGCACACTTCAAGTTTGGAGAGGCCCAGGAGGCCTGCGATCGGAAAATATGGGCCAATGAAATAGACACTTCACTAGAGGATGAGCTTAAAAAAGGATATTAATACAGTTAGGATAGAAAGGGAGAAAATAATTGACCAACTAGCAAAGCTAAAAGAGGATAAAACCTCAAGTCTGGAAGGTATGCACCCATGCATACTTTAGGAAACTAAGGAAGAGATAGCAGGGGCACTAATTTATACATATATATATATATATATATATAAGTTCCATTAAAGAGGGGGTAGTGCCAGAGGACTGGCGACAGCTAATGTTGGTTCTAGATACAGAAAGGGAGATTGAACAAAACCCGGGAACCATAGATCAGGCAGCTTAACGTCAGTGATAGGAAAGATACTGGAATCTAGATTAAAAGAAGTGATAGAAGAGAAAGAGACAGAAAACATATTAAAAAATGTCAACATGGATTCCAAAAGGCTAATTCATGCTTAACTAACCTGATAGAATTCTTTAAAGAGGTAACGGAAAAAGTAGACAAGGGTAATGTAGTAAATGCCATACACTTGGATTTTCAAAAGGCCTTTGATTGGGTACCACACGGTAGGCTCATGACAAAGGTTAGAGCATGTGGAGTCAGGGGATAAACAGCTGAATGGATAGAAAATTGGCTAAAAATAGAAAGCAGAGAGTAGGAGTAAAGGGTAGTTATTCAGATTGGAGGAAGGTAGAAAGCGGCATTCCACAAGGATCAGTGCTGGGACCACGGTTATTGATCATTTACATTAATGATTTGGACTGAGGAACAAGTAACTCAATATCAAAATTTGAAAACTGGGGGCTATAGCTAACACTGAGGAAGAATACAATATAATACAAGAAGACATTAGAAAACTTGCAGACGGGACAGTTAAGTGACAAATGAACTTCAACATAGATAAATGTGAGGTGATGCACTTTGGTAGGAAAAACAGAAACATCACCTTCACCTTAGAAAATAAGAAACTGAATGGGGTAGAAGAGCAAAGAGATCTAGAGATACAGGCGAACAAATCATTAAAAGCAGCATTGCAGGTCAGCAAAGCAATTAAAATGCTAATAAAGCACTGGGATTTACTTCTAGGGGTACAGAATTCAAAAGTAGTGAAGTTATCTTAAACTTGTATAGGACCCTGGTCAGGCAACACTTAGAATACTGAGCACAGTTCTGGTCTCCATTCTATAAAGAGGACATAGAAGCACTGGAGAAAGTGCAAAAAAAGATTTACAAGGCTTGCACCAGAACTGAGAGATTACAGCTATCAGGAAAGATTGAACAGGTTAGGGCTTTTTCTTTAGAAAACAGAAGACTTACAGGAGACCTGATAGAGGTTTTTAAAATTATGATGGGTTGGACAGGGTAGATGTGGAGAGAATGTTTCCCCTTGTAGGAGAATTCAAAACTAGGGCCCATGAATACAAGATAATTACTAATAAATCCAATAGGGAAATGAGGAGAAATGTCTTTACTCAGAGAGTGGTTAGAATGTGGAACTCGCTACCACAGGGAGTGGTTGAGGCAAATAGCTTAGATGCTTTCAAAAGGAAACTGGATGAGTACATGAGAGGAAAGGGAAAAGAAGGATATGCTGATAGGCTGAGATGAGGTCGATGGAATGGGAGGAGACCCGTGTGGAGTATATACACCAGCACAGACTAGTTGGACCAAATGGCCTGTTTCTGTGCTGCATATTCTATATAATTCTATGTAATCAGAGCAAAGGGACAGGCAGAATAAGGAAATGTCAGGGGAACAGCAAAAACTATTAATGGTAAAGGAGGATAAAAATAAGAGTACACTTCAACTAGGGTTGTATTCCCTGGAATTAAAAATTTTCAGGATATTAAGGGGAACTGATAGGGTAGGTAGAGAGAAACTATTTCCGCTGGTTGGGGAATCTAGGACTAGAGGACATAGCCTAAAAATTAGAGCCAGACCTTTCAGGAGTTAAGTTAGGAAACACTTCTACACGCAAAGAAGTTTGGAACTCTCTTCCACAAACGGCAGTTGATGCTGGGTCAATTGTTAATTTTAAATCTGAGATTGATAGATTTCTGTTAACCAAAGGTATTAAGGGATATGGGGCAAAGGCGGGTATATGGAGTTAGGTCACAGATCAGCCATAATCTCATTGAATGGCAGAACAGGCTCAAAGGGCTAAATGGTCTACTCCTGTACCTATTTTCCTAAGTTCCTATTTCGCTATGTTCATGTAGGTCAGTAGAGTTCATCATTGCAAGTAGTATCTCCAGCATAATGAATGTCCCAATCACTTGGCAGAATCATAGAATCATAGAAAGTTACAGCACGGAAGGAAGCCATTTCGGCCCATTGTGTCCGCGCCGGCCAACAAAGAGCTATCCAACCTATCCCACTTCCCAGCTCTTGGTCCGTAGCCCTGCAGGTTACAGCATCCCAAGCGCACATCCAAGTACTTTTTAAATGCGGTTAGGGTTCCTGCCTCTACCACCCTTTCAGGCAGTGAGTTCCAGACCCCCACAACCCTCTGGGTGAAGAAATTTCCCCTCAAATCCCCTCTAAACCTTCCACCAATTACTTTAAATCTGTGCCCCCTGGTTTTTGACCCCTCTGCTAAGGGAAATAGGTCCATTCTATCCACTTCATCTATGCCCCTCATAATTTTATACACCTCAATAAGATGTCCCCTCAGCCTCCTCTGTTCCAAGGAAAACAGACCCAGCCTATCCAGTCTTTCCTCATAGCTAAGATTCTCTACTCCCGGCAACATCCTTGTAAATCTACTCTGTACCCTCTCTAGTGCAATCACATCTTTCCTGTAATGTGGTGACCAGAACTGCACGCAATACTCTAGCTGAGGCCTAACTAGTGTTTTATACAGTTGAAGCATAACCCCCCTGCTCTTGTATTCGATGCCACGGCTAATAAAGGCAAGCATTCCGTATGCCTTCTTAACCACCTTATCTACTTGGCCTGCTACCTTCAGGGATCTGTGGACATGTACTCCAAGGTCCCTTTGTTCCTCTACACTACTCAGTGTCCTACCATTTAATGTGTATTCCCTTTCCTTGTTAGCCCTCCCCAAATGCATTACCTCTCATTACCTCTGGATTGAATTCCATTTGCCACTGTTCTGCCCACCTGACCAATTTATTGATATCTTCCTGCAGTCTACAGCTTCCTTCTAAAGTATCAACCACACAGCCGATTTTAGTATCATCTGCAAACTTCTTAATCATACCCCCTATATTCAAGTCAAGATCGTTGATATATACCACAAAAAGCAAGGGACCTAGTACTGAGCCCTGCGGAACCCCACTGGAAACAGCCTTCCGGTCACAAAAACACCCATCAACCATTACCCTCTGCTTCCTGTCTCCAAGCCAGTTTTGAATCCAACTTGACACTTTGCCCTGGATCCCATGGGCTTTTAACTTCGTGACCAGTCTGCCATGTGGAACCTTATCAAAAGCCTTGCTAAAGTCCATATACACTACATCAAACGCACTACCCTCATCTACCCTCCTTGTTACCTCCTCAAAAAATTCAATCAAGTTTGTCAGACACGACTTTCCCTTAACAAATCCAGGAAGAGAGATGGCTACCAAGCAGAAGGAGGATAGGTGGTGGGGCAGGTAACCAAAGATATGGTCAAAAAATATGGGTTTTAAGGAGGTTTTCGAAGGCAGATAGAGAATTCCAGAGACTAGGACCAAAAGGGTTGAAGCTCTGCTGCTGCTGCTGGTAAGGTGGAGGGGAGGGGAGGGTAGGCAGGGGTGGGACGCACAGGATCTGGGGTACAGACTTGGAGTCGGTTGCTAATGTAGGATGGGGTGAGGTTGTGGAGGGATTTGTAAATAAGAACAAGTTATTCAAATTCTCTCCATTGAAGGAAGTGATACCAATGAAAGAATAGGATGAGGGGTGAGAAGGATTTAGCACAGGATGCAGACAGCAGAGTTTTTGGATTAATTGAAGCTGATGTAGGGTAAAAGTTGGCAAGGAGATTATTAGAGAAGTCAAACCTAGGAGTAACCAAAGCATGGATAATGTTTTCTCTTGTGCATCCCCCATTTCCCTTGCCCCATCATTGGCAGCCATGCCTTCAGCCATCTAAGCCCTAAGCTCTGAAATTCTCTCCCCAATCCTCTTCGCTTCTCTTTCCTCCCTTAAGACACTGCTTAAAAGCGTTTGGTCACCTGTCTTAGTGTCTCCTTCTTTGGCTCGGTGTCAATCTGTGTCTGATAACACTCCTGTGAAGTGCCTTGGAACATTTTACTACATTAAAAGCACAACATAAAAGCTAGTTGTTTTTTTCAGCGACAGCTGGGGTGGTTTAAGGGTAGAAATGGGTAATGAGAGGAGCTGTAGTCAGGGGTAAGGGTATAGAGCCTTTGGTGGTTTATGAACAGAATGACTTCGGTCTTGTCAAATTAAATTGGAGAAGGTTCTGGCTCATCCATGACTTGATGTTGGACAACCAATATAACAGCACAGTGGTTGTTCTGGAGCAGGAGGTGCTGGAACAGCAGAGCTAGTTGTCATCTGGATACATGGGTAAGCTAACCCAATTTGCACAGATAACGTTGTTGAGGGATGGGGGGGGGTGTGCAAAGATGGAATCTTGGAGTCCTCTGCAAGTTACTGTGTGGGAGTGAGGAGAAACCATTGCAGGAAACATGTAGGCTACATTGGGACAGGTTAGGAGTAGACCCAAGTGAGAGCGGTGCCATAGCATGGATAGTAGAAGAGGATGGAGTTATCAATCGTATCCAATATGGCAGAGGTGTTGAGTATAGGACGGGATACTGTGCAGTTACAAAGGATATTGTTGGTGACTATGACCAGGCATTCTCAGAACCTTGGGCAGAGCAAAAATGTAATGAAGGAATTCGAACAAGGAATGTTGGGAGAAGTGAGTGAGGAGCTGGTTGGTGACAGTGCATTCAAGGACTTTGAAGAACATGAAAGATATTAAGAGTTAGAGGATCAGGGCTTGTGAGAATGATACTGGATGGAAACTAAAATATCAACTGAAACCTAAAGAATATCATGGGGAGATTCTGAAGGGTAAATTCTCTCCAACTACAAAGAAACATCAAACTGGTCGAGGTTGGGAATTTTGTGCGTTCATGAATCATTTGGTTTGAGGAATCAAAAGAAATAGGAGGGAGAGAGGCTATAGTTTTCAACACTGGGAGCAAAGTGACAATGACAAATTCTGTATAATAAATAATACAGTCAAAAAGGAAGTGAGTGAAACATCATTGGCATTTTATAAATGACAGGAAGTGTCATGTGTGCACAAGATAAGATAATAAATAATGTTCTATGAGCTAAGTTAGCATCTTTCACTGTGAAGAAAACGACAGCTGGTGTATCAGATAGGAAGTTACTGTAACTGCCAATTTTAGCCCATAATTGGTGATCAGTACAAATTATGTCATGTGAAATTTGACAGATACCAGCTTATGAAAGAAAATGGAACACTACTGTTTGGGGTATAATAAATCATAATAGGCAAAGGATCAAGCTAATCCTTCGATTGATTTTCTGTTTGTTCTTGTATTACTGGAATTCTCTAGTTAAATGTTAAATATTTTGTTTCAAGGTGGTCCAAAGCTCAAAAGCCGCAAATAATGATCCACTTTTGATGTGTCCTGTAATGGTGATGATTTTTGAGATTTATTTTCATATCTTTCCAGAACATCATACTTAAAGATACAAAATACTGGAAAACAATGCCATATAAGGTGACAAGTTGCTCTTCAATGTCTGAGTTTAGTTTAATTCTAAAACAGGCCACATATTTACACTGTGTACACGAGTGCATGGTTGATCAATGAATGCCGATCAAACAGGAACAAGGATTTTATCATTAGTGTATAAGTATAGCATTCAGTTTCACTTTATAAAAGGGGGAGGAGCTTGGGACGGGGAAAGTACAGCACTTGACAATCTTACATTACTGGTAATGTGACTAAATGTACTCTTGTTACATTGAGAATTTTAACATTCAGTAAAAATCAAAATTTAAAAAAAAAAGTGTTTCAGCCTTTTCAAGAAAATTATTCCCAGCACAAAATGTAATGTACTATGTATAGGAAGGAAAACTGGACAACACATGCACTCTATGACTGGGGCTGAAATAGGTAAGGATGAAGTAGATAAAGACCTAGAATTCTTAGTGGGCTCAACACTTAAAATGTCCAATGTCAATAGAATGCGGAACTACACAGCTACAGCAGTATAAGTCAGACGGAGTTGTGATAAAACTGTACAGTGCTCTGTTGGACACTTCTTGACTACAGTGTCCAGTTCTGGTCACTGAGTTACAAAGGAGACATTTAAGTCCTGGAGATCTTCCAGAGAAGAGACCTAAAGTATGAGGAAAGAACTGGAGAAACTTGGGCTTTCCAACCTTGAAATGGGGGTGTCTGAGAGTTGATCTCATAGAGGTATACAAGATAGTAAACCGTATGGCAAAGGTAAATCTGAAAAAATGTTTAAAATTAAATTATTGCAAGAGTTGGACAAGGGCCAAGGGTTTAATTTAGTAAAAGACAAAATTAGGACTGATATTAGGAGGTTCTTCTTCACACAAAGAGTGATCAATACATGGAATGGAGTAGTTGAGGTAAAGCCCCATGAATCATTGGAGGTACAATTAAATGCTTCAATGGGTGGACTTTAGGGTCATTCTGGATCAATGAACTAAAATGGGTTCAATGGACCTCCTCACTCATAATTCTCTTGTGAGCTAGGGAATCGAACTAAAATAAATATTTATTTGCAGTTTGAGAAACAATCAGATGCTGTAATTTTAGGGTCATTCTGACACTTCTTCCACATGGGAGGGTTTAAACTAATTTTGCAGGGGAAAGGGCACCAGGGAGTAGCAGCACATAGGCGAGACAAGGTGCACAGAAAACTATGAGGGACAAACAGCAACAGAAGAAAAAATAATGCACAAAGAATAGGAATTAGATGGAGAAATTAAGCAAAGCCGACTAGCATGGCGTTTGAATGCATGTGTGGTAATGTCAGGAGTGTTACAAATAAGGTTGACGAGTTACAGGCGCACGCTGCCAAATGGGGTTATGGTATAGTGACTATAATGGAGATTTGGCTTTACCATGGTCAGGAATGGGAACAAAACATTTCTGGCTTCAATGTATTCAGGAGGGATAGGGAAGGAAAAAAGACAGAAGTTGGGGGGGGGGGCGTGGGGCGGGGGGAGGGGGTGACAGTATTGATCAAGGATAATATTACAGTTCTACAGAGCGATGATATACTAGAGGGTTCAAAGACTGAATTTATTTGGTTAGAGTTAAGGAACAGAAAAAGAGCTGTTACATTGCTGGGTGTTTATTATAGACCTCCAAATAGTGAGAAGGAGATAGAGGAGCAAATCTTAAGGCAAATTTCAGAGAATGTAAAACTAATAGAGCAGTAGGAGTGGGGGACTTCAATTGCCCTAATATAGACTGGGAGAAAAACATAGTAAAGGATAAGGAGGGTGAAGAATTCCTAAAATGTATACAAGAGAATTCCCTTAATCAGTATGTTTAAGAACCTAAGAACATAAGAAATAGGAGCAGGAGTAGGCCATACAACCCCTCGAGCCTGCTCCACCATTCAATAAGATCATGGCTGATCTTCTACCTCAACTCCACTTTCCTGCACTATCCCCATATCCCTTGATTCCCTTTTTCTAGCTCAATGAGGAAGGAAGCAGTGCTGGATCTAGTTATGGGGAATGAAATAGGGCAAGTGGAGTGTGTTGCAGTGGCAGAAAGACATCTAGGTAATAGTGATCATAATATAATTAGGTGTAAAGTAGTTAAGGACAGGGGCAAAGAAACATCAAAGGTGAAAATACCCAACTGGAAGAGAGCCAATTTCAGTGAATTGAGAAGGGATCCCGCACAGGTGGACTGGAAACAAAGACTGGCCAAGAAAACAGTAAATGAGCAATGGCAGGTCGTTAAGGTGGAGATAGTTCGGGTACAAACCAAGCATATTCCCATAAGGAGGAAAGATGGGGCATCCAAAGCTAGAGCTCCCTGGATGACAAAGGAAATAGAGGTTAAAATAAAACAAAAGTTTGTTTATGACAAATGTCAGGTACAGAATGCAATAGAAAACCAGGCAGAATACAGAGAGTGCAGGAGAAATTGAAATGGATACAAGAAGGGCAAAGAGAGAGTATAAGAAAAGATCAGTGGGTAACATAAAAGGAAATCCAGAAATCCTTTATAAACATATAAAAAGTAAAAGGATAGAAACATAGAAACATAGAAACATAGAATCTAGGAGCAGGAGTAGGCCATTCGGCCCGTCAAGCCTGCTCCGCCATTCAATACGATCATGGCTGATCATCCAAATCCAGTACCCTGTCCCTGCTTTAATCCCCACAGTACACATATCCCACCCTACCCCCGTAACCCCACGTATTTAATTCCCCCTAACATATCCCATCCTATCCCCATAACCCCACATATTTAATCCCCCCTAACACTAAGGGTCAATTTATCATAGCCAAATCAACCTAACCCACACATTTTTGGACTGTGGGAGGAAACCGGAGCACCCGGAGGAAACCCACGCAGACACGGGGAGAATGTGCAAACTCCACACAGACAGTCACCCGAGGTCAGATTCGAACCCGGGTCTCTGGCGCTGTGAGGCACCAGTGCTAACCACTATGCCACCGTGTTAAAGGAATGGTGGGGCCGATTAGGGACAAAAAAAGGAAATCTTCTTGTGGAGACAGAGGGCATGACTGAGGTGCTGAATGAGTGCCTGTCTTCACAAAAGAGGATGAAGTTAATGTTGCAGTAGAGGAGGGGGAAGTAGAGATATTGGATAGGATAAAAATAGATAGAAAAGAGGTGCTAAACAGGTTGGCATCACTCAAAGTTAACAAGTCACCTGGTCCAGATGTGATACATCCTAGGTTGCTGAGGGAAGCTAGGGTTTTAAAAATTCGTTTTTATGGGATGTGGGCGTCACTGGCAAGGTCGTGGGTTTGGGAAGTGCTGTCGAAGAAGCCTTGGTGAGTTGCTGCAGTACATCTTGTAAATGGTACACACTGCAGCCACGGTACGCCAGCGGTGGAGGGAGTGAATGTTTAAGGTGTTGGATGGGGTGCCAATCAAGCGGGCTGCTTTGTCCTGGATGGTGTCGAGCTTCTTGAGTGTTGTTGGAGCTGCACTCATCCAGGCAAGTGGGGAGTATTCCATTACACTCCTTACTTGTGCCTTGTAAATGGTAGAAAGGCTTTGGGGAGTCAGGAGATGAGACACTCACCGCAGAATACCTAGCCTCTGACCTGCTCTTGTTGCCACAGTATTTATGTAGCTGGTCCAGTTAAGTTTCTGGTCAATGGTGACCCCCAGGATGTTGATGGTGGGGGATTTGGCAATGGTAATGTCATTGAATGTCAAGGGGCGGTGTTTAGACTCTCGCTTGTTGGAGATAGTCATTGCTTGGCACTTCTGTTGCGCGAATGTTACCTGCCACTTATCAGCCCAAGCCTGAGCGTCGTCCAGGTCTTGTTGCATGCGGGCATGGACTGCTTCATTATCTGAGGAGTTGTGACTGGCACTGAACACTGTCAGAGTGTCACGGTGGAGTTAGCAGAAGTTCTGACCACAATCTTTCAATCCTCCTTGGATATGGGAGTGGTGCCAGAGGACTGGAGGGTTGCAAAAGTTACACCCCTGTTCAAAAACGGGGAGAGGGATAAACCTGGTAACTACAGGCCAATCAGTCTGATGTCAGTGGTAGGAAAACTACTAGAGACCATTGTCAAGGACAAAATTAATTCTTACTTGGAGAAGCATGGGTTAATAAGGGACAGCCAGCACGGATTCGTTAAAGGTAAATCATGTCTGACTAACCTGATTGAGTTCTTTGATGAAGTAAAAGAGATGGTTGATGAAGATAGTGCAGCAGATGTTGTATATATGGACTTTCAAAGGCTTTTGATAAAGTGCCTCATAACAGACTTACTCGGAAAATAGAAGCACATGGTATTAAAGTGGCAGTGGTAACTTGGGTACGTAATTGGTGAAGGGATAAGAGGCAGAGAGTAGTGGTGAACGGATGGTTTTCTGACTGAAGGGACATATGTAGTGGAGTCCCCCAGGGGTCGGTATTAGGACCATTGCTTTTCTTGTTATATATAAATGACCTGGACTTGGGTATAGGGAGTACAATTTTGACATTTGTGGATGATACAAAACTTGGCAACGTAGTAAATAGTGAGCAGGATAGTAGCAGATTTCAGGAGGACATAGATAGATTGGACAGACACATTGCAGATGCAATTAAATGCGAATAAGTATGAAATGATGCACTTTGGGAGGAACAACATGGAGAGGCAGTATAATCTAAATGGTGCTATTTTGAGGGGGTGCAAGAGCAGAGGGACCTGGGGATGCATATTCATGAAGTTGGTAAGGCAGTTAAGAATGCGTATGGGATATATGACTCTATAAATTGGGGCACTGAATACAAAAACAAGAAAGTCGTGCTAAACTTTTACAAATCACTGGTTAGGCCGCAGCTGGATTATTGTGTACAATACTGGGCACCACACTTTCAGAAGGATGTTGAAGCCTTGGAGAGGGTACAGAGGAAGTTTACCAGGATGATACCAGGGATGAGGGAGTTCAGTTATGTGGAGAGATTGGAGAAGCTGGGATGTTCTCCTTGGAGCAGAGAAGGTTAAGGGAGACCTAATAGAGATATTCAAAATTATGAGGGTCATTGATAGAGCAAGTAGGGAGAAACTGTTTCCTCTGGAAAGTCAGCCAGTAACCAGAGGTCATAGATTTAAAATAATTGGCAAAAGAACTAGAGGGGAGAAATTTCTTCACACAGAGGGTTGTTATGATCTGGAACACACTACTTGAAAGGGTGGTGGAATCCGATTCCGTAGGAAATTTCAAAAGGCATTTGGACATATATTTGAAGAGAACTCATTTGCAGGGTTTTGGGGAAACGCTGGGGTGTGGGACTAAATTGGACAGCTTTTTAAAAGAGCTGGCACAGGCACGATGGGCCGAATGGCCTCCTTCTTTGCTGTAAGATTCTATGACCTTTCATTTTCATATTACTTTGTACCCTACTGCTAAGCTATTTTTTTTATTCGTTCATGGGATGTGGGCTTCGCTGGCAAGGCCAGCATTTATTGCCCATTCCTAGTGGCCCTTGAGAAGGTGGTGGTGAGCCGCCTTCTTGAACTGCTGCAGTCCGTGTGGTGAAGGTACTCCCACAGTGCTGTTAGGGAAGGAGTTCCAGGATTTTGACCCAGCAACGATGAAGGAACGGCGATATATTTCTAAGTCAGGATGGTGTGTGACTTGGAGGGGAACTTGGAGGTGGTGGTGTTCCCATGCGTCTGCTGCCCTTGTCCTTCTAAATGGTAGAGGTCGCGGGTTTTGAAGTGCTGCCGAAGAAGCCTTGGCGAGTTGCTGCAGTGCATGTTGTAGATGGTACACACTGCAGCCACGGTACGCCGGTAGTGGAGGAAGTGAATGTTTAAGGTGGTGGATGGGTGCTTTGTCTTGGATGGTGTCAAGCTTCTTGAGTGTTGTTGGAGCTGCATTCATCCAGCCAAGTGGAGAGTATTCCATCACACTCCTGACTTGTGCCTTGTAGATGGTGGAAAGGCTTTGGGGAGTCAGGAGGTGAGACACTCGCCGCAGAATACCCAGCCTCTGACCTGCTCTTGTTGCCACAGTATTTATGTGGCTGGTCCAGTTAATTTTCTGGTCAATGGTGACTCCTAGGATATTGATGGTGGGGGATTCGGTGATGGTAATGCCGTTGAAGGTCAAGAGACGGTGGTTAGATGCTCGCTTTTTGGAGATATTCATTGCCTGGCACTTCTGTGGCACGAATGTTACCTGCGACTTATCAGCCCAAGTCTTCCAGGTCTTGCTGCATGCGGGCTTGGACTGCTTCATTTTCTGAGGAGTTGCGAATGGCGCTGAACACTGTGCAGTCATCAGCGAACATCACCACTGCTGACCTTATGATGGAGGAAAGGTCATTCATGAAGCAGCTGAGGATGGTTGGGCCTAGGACACTGCCCTGAGGAACTCCTGCAGCGATGTCCTGGGGCAGTGATGATTGACCATCTTTCTTTGTGCTAGGTATGACTCCAGCCAGTGGAGAGTTTACCCTCGATTCCCATTGACTTCAGTTTTACTAGGGCTCCTTGATGCCACACTCGGTCAAATGCTGCCTTGATGTCAAGGGCAGTCACTCTCACCTCACCTCTGGAATTCAGCTATTTTGTCCATGTTTGGACCAAGGTTGTAATGAGGTCTGGAACCAAGTGGACCTGGCGGAAACCAAACTGGGCATCAGTGAGCAGGTTATTGGTGAGTAAATGCTGCTTGATAGCACTGTCGACGACACCTTCCATCACTTTGCTGATGATTGAGAGTAGACTGATGGGACAGTAATTGGCTGGATTGGATTTGTCCTGCTTTTTGTGGACAGGACATACCTGGGCAGTTTTCCACATTGTCAGATAGATGCCAGTGTTGTAGCTGTACTGGAACAGCTTGGCTAGAGGCGCGGCTAGTTCTGGAGTACAAGTCTTCAGCACGACAGCCGGGATGTTGTTGGGGCCCACAGCCTTTGCTGTATCCAGTACGCTCAGCTGTTTCTTGATATCATGTGGAGTGAATTGAATTGGCTGAAGACTGGCTTCTGTGGTGGTGGTGACCTCAGGAGGAGGCCGATATGGATCATCCACTTGGCACTTCTGGCTGAAGATGGTTGCAAACGGTTCAGTTTTGTCTTTTGCACTCATATGCTGGGCTCCACCATCATTGAGGATGGGGATATTCATGGATCCTCCTCCTCCTGTTAGTCGTTTAATGGTCCACCACCATTCACGACTGAATGTGGCAGGACTGCAGAGCTTTGATCTGATCCGTTGTTTGTGGGATCGCTTAGCTCTGTCTATAACATGCTGCTTCCGATTTTCAGCATGCATGTAGTCCTATGTTGCAGCTTCCCCAGGTTGTCACTGCATTTTTAGGTACACCTGGTGCTGCTCCTGACATGCTCTTCTACACTCCTTATTGAACCAGGGTTGGTCCCCTGGCTTGATGGTAATGGTAGAGTGAGGGATATGCCGGGCCATGAGGTTACAGATTGTGGTGGAGTTCAATTCTGCTGCTGCTGATGGCCCACAGCGCCTCATGGATGCCCAGTTTTGAAGCTGCTAGATCTGTTCTGAATCTATCCCATTTAGCATGGTGGTAGTGCGACACAACACGATGGAAGGTGTCCTCAGTGTGAAGACGGGACTTCGTCTCCACAATTACGGTGCGGTGGTCACTGCTACCAATGCTGTCATGCACAGATGCAACTGCGACACGTATACTGGTGAGGATGAGGTCAAGTAGGATTTTCCCTCGTGTTGGTTCTCCCACCACCTGTCGCAGGCCCAGACTGGCAGCTATGTCCTTCAGGACTCGGCCAGCTCGGTCAGTAGTGGTGCTACCGAGCCACTCTTGGTGATGAACATTGATGTCCCCCACCCAGAGTACATTCTGTGCCCTTGCTACTCTCAGTGCTTCTTCCAAGTGGTGTTCAACATGGAGGAGTACTGATTCATCAGCTGAGGGAGGGCGGTCGTCAGCAGGAGGTTTCCTTGCCCATGCTTGACCTGAAGAGACTTCATGAGGTCCTGAGTCAATGTTGAGGACTCCCAGGACTCCCGACTGTAAACCACTGGACCGCTACCTGTGGGCAGGACATACTCAGGGATGGTGATGGAGTAGTTTGGGACATTGGCTGAAAGGTATGTTTCTATGAGTATGACTACGTCAGGCTGTTGCTTGACTAGTCTGTGGGACAGCTCTCCCAATTTTGGCACAAGTCCCCAGATGTTGGTGAGGAGGACTTTGCAGGGTCGACTGGGCTGGGTGTGCTGTTGTCGTGTCTGTAGCCGGGTCAATGGCGGGTGGTCCATCTGGTTTTATCCTTATTGTTTTTGGTCACCATTACTGATACTAGCTTTTTATTCCAGATTTATTTAATTAACTGAATTTAAATTCCCCAGCTGCCGTGGTGGGATTTCACGTCTCCGGATCATTAGTCCAGGCCTCTGGATTACTAGTCCAGTAACATGACCACTATGCTATCATTCCCGATGTGTATTTTGTCTGGATTTTCTAAAATTCATTGCAATTATGAAAGTAAGCTATTGTAAGTGGTGGCACAGACTCAGGATGGCCTGTTACCACAGCAAGGAAGATTTGTAAAGTGCTTTGTTGTTCTCAGGATGTGGGCAACGCTGGCAAGGCTGCATTTATTGTCTGTCCCTAGTTGCCCCAGAGAAGTGGTGGTGGGCCTTCTTGGATTGCTGCAGACTTTGTGGTGATGATACTCCCGCAATAGCTTTGAGTAAGGCACTGTAGTAGCCTAGTAGTTATGGTACGGTGCTAGTAACTGGGTTTTGTGAGTTCAAATCCTACTATAACAAGTTTTGATTTTGAATTCATAAAAGCTGCTAATTTCTGGGCTAACACCAGAAAATGACCATGAAAGCTGCTGGATTACCATGAAAACTTGTAAGGTCCAAGGTTCTTTCTGTGCTTCTGATCTTCTTCTGCACAGTATGTGACGTAAGAAAACTACTAGTCACTTGGTCTAAGCGTTAAACAAAGCTTTAATCAACTGTTTTACAACATGGAGGTCTAGTTGTGTCCTTCACTAGTTCTGGTTAAGAATGTCCTGCGCAAGCTGGGCCCGTGCCCGAGTATTTATACTCTCCCTGGACAGCGCCAACTGCAGGCTACTCAGTATTATTTCATAAGTCATGAATGACAGATTCATGTCAGTATGTTTCAAAGCATCCTGTGAAACTACTGCAGAAATAAAGGCATGTTGGGGGTGGGGCCTGAAGTCTCTTCCTGTGACCTCCACATGTAACTTTAACAGGGGGCCAACTAAATTGTGTGACTTGCAATTATCGAGCCTGATCACTGAAGACTGGCTATTAAGTTATCAGGTTAACATGTACCAGTTATCACATCACACTTGAAGGGGTCGCCTGACTTGTCTCAGGACTTATAAACTGTACAATCCTATTTATTCATGATTGTCACGCCATTGGAAATATATGGAGGAATGGAATTCACTGAAGGTTTTGTTATATAATGTCAGCCGGCTCCAGAGATTCAAAGGAGCCTTCGACATAAATTCTGGGAATGGAGACCAGCTCCAGCAGGTGGAGACAGATTCTAACTAATTAAATAAAGAGTATGAATCGATTTTACATGACATTTAGCAAAATAAATCATTTGTTAGTTGGATTGTCTCCTGCTCCTGACTGTGCAGCAGAAAAAATAAAATTAGGAGTACGGCAGTGTAGTGGTTATGTTACTGCTTTAATAATCACAAGGCTTGAACTAATATCCATGGCAGTATGAGAATTTGAATTCATTAAAAAATAATCTGGTGGGGAATATATTATTCCACATCCCTCAGGACCCCAAAGGTGATCAGTATGTAAAGCTTTTTTCCCCCCAACTTTCTCCCCTCCGCTCCCTCCTGAACTGTTGCTGGGGTACAATTTGATTGGTGAAACCAGCCCTCTTGTATCTTGCCCAAGTGGCCTTTCTTCATGTATGCGAATAGTCAGCGAATATCAGTAGATTATTTGACACTGGAGGACATCACCACCAAGCCTGATCTTCCTCTCACCTCCGCCCCGGTTACGCACACGTAAACCCACATGTATGCGTGTATGCGCATGGACACACACACATGCACCCTTACTTCTAGCAGCACTAACTGGATCACAATCCCCTTTCTTAGCTCCAAGTCTCTGAGTTGAATTTGGAGCAGCAAAGCTCCTGCCCTACCTGAGGTCAGTTAAAGCAACACTTACCAGGGGTCCAGCCTAGGAACCTCTGCTCCATTTGCCTCAAGTTTTCCTCATCAAGTCCTTAAGTTCTTTTAAACCTGGCACACCATCCCGATTGACCCACCATTATTGATTTACAAATATAAAATATTCTTGCTACTGGTTGCTGGGATAACTGAGTGGCAGGGTATGTGAGAACAGTGGGCTAAAAATTCGATATTGGTAAAAAACAGCCAGTGCCAATGCGGGCTGGTGTTAACGGCTGCTGAAAATGCTGGTGCTGAAATCTATCAATCTCCGATTTAAAATTAACAGTTGATCTAGCATCATTGCTGTTTGCGGAAGAGAGTTCCAAACTTCTACCACCCTTTGTGTGTAGAAGTGTTTCCTAATTTCACTCCTGAAAGGTCTGGCTCTAATTTTTAGATTATGCCCCCTAGTCATAGACTCCCCAGCGGAAATAGTTTCTCTCTCTACCCTATCTGTTCCCCTTAATATCTTGAAAGCCTCGATCAGATCACCCCTTTACTATCTAAATTCTAGGGAATACAACCCTAATTTGTGTAATCTCTCTTCATAACTTAACCCCTGAAGTCCGGGTATCATTCTGGTAAACCTACGCTGCACTCCCTCCAAGGCCAATATATCCTTCCTAACGTGTGGTGCCCAGAACTGCTCACAGTACTCCAGGTGTGGTCTAACCAGGGTTTTGTACAGTTGCAGCACAACTTCTACCCCCTTGTATTCTAGTCCTCTAGATATAAAGGCCAGCATTCTATTAGCCTTTTTGATTATTTTCTGTACCTGTTCATGACATTTTAATGATCTACGTACATGGACCCAAGTCTCTTTGGACATCCACTGTTTTTAGCTTTACACCATTTAGAAAGTACCCTGTTCTATCCTTTTTAGGTCCAAAGTGGATGACCTCACATTTGCCACAGTTTTGCCCATTCACTTAATCTATCAATATCCCTTTGTAATTTTATGCTTTCATCTACACTGCCTACAATGCCGCCTATCTTTATGTCATCGGCAAATTTGGATATATGGCTTTCTATGCCATCATCTAAGTCATTAATAAATACTGTGAATGGTTGAGGCCCCAACACAGATCCCTGCGGGACACCACATTCTGCCAATTAGAGAACCTGCCTATTATCCCTACTCTCTGTCTCACGCTCTATTTACAACTCCAGGGCCACCGCTGCTATTGGCAGCACTAAGGCCCTCACCAAAATGGCGACCACCGAGTCCCGTGCCAGAGAAGGGCGCTAGAGTGGCGGCTGCCATTTTTCGCCACAACTCCAGCAACTAACGGGTGGCGCTAAGGTAGGGAATTTCTAGGCTATTATCTTTTCACCTTTGGAAACTGGGTTGTGTCCAGCCTATACTGATAGACTAAAAATCTTGGTTTGCTTTCTGTAAGATTCCCTTGCAAAATTAGTTTGTGAATTCTTAACCCATTTTCCAGCAGATTCACAAGTACAGAATTGTCTCCAGATTGGTCACAAAATAACCCTGACCTGACCGTCTTGTTTAGGATCACTGAGAGCAATGGGAAAATCCGCACTGGTGTGGTAAGGAGATGCTCTTCCGAGGGTGGGGTTAACGCACATTTTTGGGGCCAATTAAAGGGAGTTTTACTTTGCTTCTGACGTAGGAGTGCTTGATACTAACACTCGGGGCGCAATCTTGCCAGCTCTGGGGAGGCGGGTATGGAGGCGGGACTGCCGGGAAAATGGCAGAATTTGAGGGTGGGTGCCCAACCTGCCCCCAACCCGCCTCCATGCCATCGTGCCAGGAGGCGGGTAGCCGTCCTGCGCCAGGCCCCATCTCCTTGGAGGTGGGAAGGGATTAAAGCCTATTAACTGCCTGTTAACAGGTAGTTAACAGGCAGAAAATAGGATTATCCCCTTTTTGCCCTCACAAGTGCGGGCTTCCCGAAGGCTCCTAAACCCATCAGGTCAGCGAGGCGAGTAGTGGGTCTGTGGGGGTCGGGGGGGTGCAAAAGTGTGCTGTGAAGGTAAGTGATGGGTGTAAGTGTGGAGAGGTGAGTATCTGAGGTAAGTGCAAAGTGTTAGTAAAAGTGTACTTACCTTTGTTTCTTCCTGCAGGCTTCAATCGGTGTGTATGCGGAGAATCTCGGACCTCCGCGGTAGAGATGACAGATGGCCGTTGCATTCTCCAATGCAACAACCATCTCATTTCTGCAAAAGAAAGATGTTTGATGAGGTTTTGAATTCAAGACCTCATCAAACTACAGAGAATGTCAGTGTTTGACAGCTTCACAGAGCTGTCAAACGATGACAATTCATCTGTCCAAAATTTTTGACAAATGAAACGTCATACGTTGACGTTCTCTGCAACCGGCTTTCCCTTAATTGGCCTGCTAAGCCTGCTGGGCGAGCTTAACAAGGTCAATCAAGGGAAAATAGCGTGGGTTGGCCAGAAGTTGTTGGAGGCGGGACTGAAACCTGACAAGTGGGAGTCCCACCTCCAAAAGCTCCCCATTGGCAAAATCACCCCCTAGGTGCCTAAAGTGGAAAAGTGTCCACTCCTATAGTATTGACACATCTCAACTGGACAAGCAGACGTATTATCAAAACTATAAATTGGATACAAGAGTTGCTGACCAAAAAATGCTAATTGTGCTCCTGGAAGGTAACTCAATTGATTAAATTCTAAATTAGAGAATACAGGAAGTAGCTGAAATCAGTTAGATCAGATAGAACACATCTGTTTTAAACATTCCCTGCTGAAGAATGAGAGGCAGATATTAAGCAGCCATAAACTTAACTGAAAAACTGTACAAAGAATCGTTACTGGGGCCACTGCCCTAATTGTATTCAATAGACCGTGTATGCACGTTGCATAAACTTAGTTTGCAAGGTCACTCTTGCTTTTCCTTTTACTAAACAAGTTTCTTGGAACTCAGCGGTTCACACGCAGTGTGGCTAGCAGTAGGTATTGAAGAACTGCCCCAGGAGTGAAACAGCATCAGTGAGGCGCTTTCAGTAGTAAGCCGTGATATAACCCGATGGGAATGCAGTAAAATACTGGTGGAAATATGTTTCCAGCTCCTCAATCACCCTTGTGATTGTTTTTTTAGATTACAGTTCCCACTACTTACACCGTCTGTGCTTATCACAGGCAGTCGCCTATATCATTTGCCATTTCCACTGAAGTCAATTACAAAGGCGGCGTTCATAACACATAAAGCTCGGCGGCTATTTCAGACAGTTCAATAGCTTTTCCCACCTTATTGTCATATTTGTATTTAAATTCCTCCATGGATCATTCTGTGCCTGGTTGTTTTTACAGGTAGGTTTTATTAAGTTTGATTTGCTGGTCGTCAGGGGAGATGTCGGAAGGGGCGATTTACCCAATGCCAGAGATGAACAGATGATCAGTTCCGGAGGGAGGCGGTCAATCACAGGGCAGTGTGCGCTCACTCTGGAGAGAATCTCACCTTCACTGCTCTCAGTCCTGCCTTTCAGTCCCGGCCTGGGACATTCATTGAGTTCCGACGAAGGGTTTCGACCTGAAACGTTAACTCTGTTTCTCTCTCCACGGATGTTGCCTGGCCTGCTGAGTTTTTCCAGCGTTTTCTGTTGTTATTTGGGACATTCATTCCCTGTTCCCGTTCTCTCTCGGTGTCTTTAAAAGACGACCCACCATCTACCGCACAGAACGGAATAATGGTGTTAACACCCTCGTGCCCGCTGTAAGTGGTGGGGACAGTATTAATATTTCCCAGGCCCCGTGCTTGAGAGTTTCACCTCCCTTGAAAAGTTCCCTTAACTGTTGCCATTATATTCTGCTTGTACCACTGATGTGGTGACAAACTTAACAACTCAAATTGTTTCATTTCATGATCGTGAAACAGCATCGTGGTTCGAACTGCTTTTTAATCCATTATATCACAAGATAACTTTGGATAAGGACAGCCATTCAGCCCATCTTTCATCCATCCAGAAGTCCCCCCACTGCAGAATCCAATTGGTTTTTATGTGATTCCTGGGTCAGATGGCAGACACTGCAGTTCAAAGTGTTAAAAGTAAAAAGAAGAGTTATTTCATGTTTTTTCTGACCTGGAACCAGGCCGTGTACAAATATCTGGCAATCTGCAAATTCCTTTCACTAAACAGCAATCAATCGTGGGGTCTGATAACGCCCTGGTTCTGTTACTGGACTAATATTCCAGAGGCCTGGACTAATAATGCAGACAAGGCGAGTTCAAATCCCACCAGGGCAGTTTGAGAATTTGAATTCCAGTTTTAAAAATCTGGAAATAAAATCTGGTATCAGTAAAAGTGACCATGAAGTTATCGGGTTCTCATAAAAACCCAATTGGTTCATTAATGTTCTTTTAAGGGAAGGAAAGCTGTCGTCCTTACCTGGTCAAAAGTCCACGCAAGTGCCAGGCAATGACTATCTCCAACAAGCGAGACTCTAACCACTGACCCTTGACTTTCAATGGCATTACCATCGCCGAATCCACCACCATCAATATCCTGGGGGGTCACCATTGACCAGAAACTTAACTGGACCAGCCACATGAATGCTGTGGCAACAAGAGCAGGTCAGAGGCTGGGTATTCTGCGGCAAGTGTCTCACCTCCTGACTCCCCAAAGCCTTTCCACCATCTACAAGGCACAAGTAAGGAGTGTGATGGAATACTCTCCACTTGCCTGGATGAGTGCAGCTCCAACAACACTCAAGAGCCTCGACACCATCCAGGACAAAGCAGCTCGCTTCATTGGCACCCCATCCACCACCTTAAACATTCACTCCCTCCACCACCGGTGCACCGTGGCTGCAGTGTGTACCATCTACAAGATGCACTGCAGCAACTCACCAAGGGTTCTTCGGCAGCACCTCCCAAACCCGCGACCTCTACCACCTAGAAGGACAAGGGCAGCAGGTGCATGGGAACACCACCACCTCCAAGTTCCCCTCCAAGTCATACACCATCCTGACTTGGAAGTATATTGCTGATCCTTCATCGTTGCTGGGTCAAAATCCTGGAATTCCCTCCCTAACAGCACTGTGGGAGTACCTTCACCACATGGACTGCAGCGGTTCAAGAAGGCGGCTCACCACTACCTTCTCAAAGGCAATTAGGGATGGGCAATAAATGCTGGCCTTGCCAGCGACGTCCACATCCCATGAATGAATAAAAAAAAGGTCTGGCCTATATGTGACTCCAGTCCCACACCAATGTGGTTGGCTCAGTTTTATCAGTGGGAAAGAAGCAGATAGAGTTACAGGAAGAGACACATTGGGCTGGATTTTGTCTTGGGGTCGGGTTGGGGTCGTGTAATCCACATTTCGTGTTTCCCTCCCGACTCCAGATTAATGTGGATGCCTGATGCAATTAACACTTAATTGGGCAATTGAGTTGGAGCATGTGGGAACCCATGAACTAATTAGTGTTTTCAGTCTGAAAGCCGCCTCTGATGATGTCATCATTGCTGACTGGATAGTCTCAGAGACTGTTGGTGAGAGAGGACCTGCCTGGCTTTTGATGTGGGTGGACCTGGATGCAAAAATGGGGGGTGGTGGTGTAGAGGAGAAGGGGGGGGGGGGGGGGGGTGGAGAGAGAGACAGAGACAGAGAGAGAGGGAGAGAATTTTTGCCAAGCAAGTCCTCCCAGGCAGTCTCTGAAGACATTTAATGCAGCAGCATCACAGACGACATTCAGACCTAATACTACTACTACTAGCTTCATCACATCTCCGTTGTAATAGTGGACCTGCAGCCGATAGTCAGCTATCCACTTGTACTCCCGCCAGGTTTCACTGGAGTGTTTCACACCAGGCGTGCTTCACGTCAGAAGAGGGTTAAACTAGCTACAGCATTTCAAAATGGCATTATAGAGCCAATTTAGAGCTTGTTAAGGGCTTTAATGGCCTCTCCCGCCTCTTGAAGGCAGGACGGAGTCGGGAACCCCGCGACTGATTATGTCAAAATTGCGTGGAGGCTGGATGGAGTCGGGATGGGGTCGGGACCCCCGACCCCGCAAATTTAACCCCCCACACGCCTCCAAACCCGACTCCACGGGTCATTCAAAATCCAGCCCATTTCTTTTAGACCATTAACAACAACTTTATTAAAGTTTTTACTTCTCCCAAATGCCTCGGCTTTGATATTTTTGCACAGAGCTATGACATTGTGAGCTGAATTTGGATTGTTCAGTCTGAAGGGGGAAATCCATCTCGGGCGATAATGCAAAATGGACGATAGCGAATCGAGGAGATGGGGGAGGAGGCCTCTGGTCTCAGCACCCTTGACATTGCATTCAGGGGACATGAGTGGGTTGGGTTAAGTTAAGGAACACAATGCTTGAGTCACCTGGCTTGAGTGGGTGCAGCCAGGGTAGGAGGAAAGGGTAGCGCAGGTGCCAGCTCCCCAGGGGGCACGGTCGCACACGAGTTCTGTTGCACAGGACTCAGATGAGGACTTCGATGGGGCAGCCTACAGAACAAAGCTGATGAGTATGCACAACAAAATGCTTGGTGCATTGGCAGGCCTGCCAGAAAGCCTGAATGCAATGTCAAGGAGCATGGAGGAGTCCAGCTCCTACCTTGCACACAACTTTGCGCAGAGCTTGGAGCCCATCCTTTCCAGCATGGAAGGGATGGGCAGATACATTAGCACACTTGTGGACCCAACCATCATACAGCGTCTGATGGCCGATGTCTCAGCTTCCATTGCAGCACAAGCAGAAGCCACCCAACGTCTGAGTGCTGCAATGGAAGCTCAGACTGAAGTCATGTAAGCTCAGCTTGCTGCCGTGCAAGCACAGACTGCTGCCATCACGGCTGTGGTTACCGGTGTTGAAAGGAGTTTACAGGGTGTCACAGCAGCCCAGCAATCTGTCCTCCAGCAGTTTACTAGGATTGCTGAGGCGCCGCCCCGGGGAGTGACAGTGGCTCCATGGAGGACGAACCTGTTGTCCTCTCTCAGGATGACACCATTTGTCCTCCCACCACTGCCACTCCGCCAGTGCCCTTGCTGTTACCTGTCAGCCAGCCAGCCCAGACTGCTGCCACCGATGCCAAGGTGGTGCAGTCTGAAGCTGTGCCTACTAGGCTCAGAGCTGCTCGAGGTCATCCTGCAAGGCCATCTGCAGTCTCTCCAACTGAAAGTCAGCAGACTTCCATCAGCCATGCTGCAGCCACTGGGGTAGCACTGCGTAGGTGCACTAGGACAGGCAAAAGCACATGGAAGACAGGCACTAAGGGAATGCACAAAGGTGATTAGTTGACTTTTGAATTAAATATTGTAATGGTTTGATTCATAAAATTGGTTTGGAATGTTTATTTTGTGGTGGCTTTTATTGTAGCATTGTGGCCAAGAGGACACTGTGATGGTCAGTAACAGAGGGAAGGTAAGGTGTGGGACTATTGCTGAATGGGGAATTGGGGTTGCGTTTACTGGTACCGCAGTCAAATGAGTCGATCATGGACTGCCCGGGCAGAAGTGGACGGAGAACTGGAAGATGTTACAGATGTCTCCTGCTTTAGCCTGGAAGGAGCCCAACGTGAAGAAGTTCAAGGCCACGGTCACCTTTACAGCCACTGGCAATGCTGTCCTCACCCTGGACTGAGGCTGCAGGTCTGCCCGCAGCAGGTGGCAGATTTCAGTGAGCACCTCCTTAGTAAAACGGAGACGTCGCATGCACTGAGGTTGAGGTAGGAGAATTGCTCCCTGAAGACCCTGGGTGGATACGGCCTCCTGCTGAGAGCCCTTCTCCCCCCTCCTCCTCCCCCCTCTTCGAGCAGCTTGTCCTGCTCTGTGTCACCTCTGCTCATTGTCCCTGTTATGCTGCAGGCCAAGGGGGATACAAACTACTGCACCCATGTCTGGGAGCAACTGGTCTGAGCAGACCCCTTGCAAGTCAATACCAAGTCCTTGAGTACGTGCCACACCACACCTTGTAGACATTAGACAACTTTAAAGAAGTCTAGAAAGCACCAAACTCTTCTACAAGCTCAGCAACAGCCAGTAGAAATCAGTCAGCATCTAACCTGTAAGTAGGTGATGATCCTTTTAAATAGCGCTGGTGCTAAATGCATGTTCAGCTGTGGAAGGTTAAGGGAGAGCTCCAGCGTTGAGGTCGAAAATGGCAGCGCTGGCGTCAAATCAGCCTCACACGCTAATTGTTGTCACGATCTGTGCACTCTGCATACCTCCGGTGGACGCTCCCAGCACCGCGCTAACACCCTCACCAAAATGGCGTCCGGCGCGGCCCACACCAGAAGTGTGTGTGCGCTGCTCAGATGCAATTTTTGACCCAAAACGGCACCCGTAGTACCCAAACAACAGGTGCTACGCAACCAAATTTTAGCCCATTGTGTTTCATCTGGCCTAATGCTCCTGTCATGAAACAGGACATCCTCTGACAGTCTCTTAGGCATATGGAAGATTCGAGGAATATCGAGGTGTCCTACCTCAATATACAAAGCACACATTACCAGAATTAAATAGTAGTTTTACTTTTAAACGCAAGCTGTCAATAAACTGGGAGTTTAAGAAAGATTCGGTTTGTTTTAATTTTCTGAAGTTCTACCTTTTTTAGGTGGAGGGTTGAATGTGGTTAAGGGGACGTGTTTAAGTGTACATGAAGTCAAAGAAAAATGATTACTAAACTGCTTTTGATTTATAATTGTTCAGGACTATACACAGAGAACATGATGCCTTTGATTAGCGAATGTGCCAGCTATCAGTCAATGGTTCGGAGAAGGCCTCAGATGGCTCACGCTGTAACTACCCAATTATCAGTAGGTTGCTTGTGCGACCTTTGCTTTTACTGCATCTCAAATCTAGGAACATAGGAGCAGGAGTAGGTCACTCAGCCCCTCGAGCCTGCTCTGCCATTCAATTAAATCATGGTTGATCTGTATCTTAACTCCATTTACCCGCCTTATTCCATAACCCATAATAACCCTTACCCAACAAAAATCTATCAATCTCAGTTTTGAAATTTTCCATTGACCCAGCCTCAACAGCTTTTTGAAGGAGAGTTTTCCAGATTTCCACTACCCTTTGTGTGAAGAAGTGCTTCCTGACGTCAGCCCTGAATGGCCTAGCTCTAATTTTAAGGTTATGCCCCCTTGTTCTGACCTCCCCACCAGAGGAAATAGTTTCTATGCTATCTACCCTATCAACTCCTTTGACCATATTAAACACCTCAATCAGCTCACCCCATCTCCTGCTCAGTCACATGTTACAGCACCAAAATAACAAGGTTTTGTGGAAAGTTACTCAGAGAGGGAGTTGACTAAGCTGAGAAAGCAGAAGCAGCCACTGAAGCAATTAACCCTGTAAAAATCAGTATAGGTACAGGAACGCAGGGAGCAGGGTAGCTTTACAGTTTGTGTTTGCGTAGGTATTGAATGGAGGAACAGATTGATAAATTGTTGAGGAGTGGGACATGTTTTTGCACCTGATACATTTTCCCCATGATTTCCCTCTTTCCCCCACCAATCCCTCCCTTCTTCCCTCCTTTACTCTTCTGGCGAGATCCCAGTGCCAAGCCCAAAATGGGTCACAGTTTTAAAATGAGGCTGACCCGGAATTTCATGGTGGGGGTGGGGGGGAGACTGATCAGCTCTCATCCAATGGGATGGGAGTTAATCCTGCACTGCCCACCCCCCACCATGTCCATATATTTGAAACAGTGTGCTGTAAATCCAAGTTCCCACGTAGGCAGGAATTTTAACCTGGAGGAACGCGTGCGTTTGGATACAGGTGGGTGAGCGTGTTGGGAAGACGGCACCAACGGGCCGAATTCCGCGTTTAACTGGAGCGCGTTAGGCTGCGTGCGCGCAACCCACTCGGGAGAGGCGGGTTGGCTATTAACATATGCTAATCGCTCTATTGGAGCGATATTTCAACTGACTTTCAAATTCAACGGCACATCCACGGGTTTCCTGGGCTTCCTGAAACTCGCCAGTGAAAGCAAGGCGAGAGCACAGTAGCTATTGAAGGGGCTGAATCAATCTCGAGGAAATTCTGCAATAAATACTCAGTTCTCACAGCTTCTTTCTTACCTACTAGTGGGAAAGGGTTTGTTCGCAGTACTTTTGCTGAGAGTTTACTTTCTACACTTTGGAGGTTTTCTGAATCACAACAGGATGGATGGCGCTTTGGCTGCCTTAGATTGGACCTCGGACGTGGACCAATATGACCAGCACCAGCAGCAGGAGCAGCCTGCTCTTGAGAGACCTGTAGCTAGACAGCAGAGCGGGGAGCTGCCGAGAAGGAAGTTGCTGAGAGGGGAGCTGCTGAGGGGGAGCAGCAGAGGAGTACAGCTCGCAGGAGGCACTACCCGTGACACAGTGTGTACAGACAGAGGCGGAGTTTCCTTGACATGTTGGAACAGCAGTGCTTCAGGAGGCTCAGGTTGTCACATCAGGTGGTGGCAGACATCTGCAGCCTGCTAGAAGAGGACCTGCTTCCTGCTGGACCTGGTGGCCACACATTACCAGTGGCTGTCAAAGTCACCAACACTCTCAATTTTTTAGCCTCCGGATCCTTCGAGGGCTCTGCCGGAGACATATCCAGGATCTTCCAGTCGGCGGCCCACAAATGCATAAGACAGGTAACTGATGGTTTGTTTGCTCGGCAATTATGTGACCTTCGCCTGTGATGATGCCAGTCAGAATGAGCAGACGCTCAGGTTTGCATCTCTGGCTAGCTTCCCACAGGTGCAGGGGGTCATCGGCTGCACACACGTGGCAATCCGTGAACCCCCAGATCACCCAGAAGTGTTCATCAACCACAGGAGCTTCCACTCCATCAATGTGCAGCTGGTGTGCAACCACAAACAGATATTTCTGCAGGTGTGCGTAAGATTCCCGGGGAGCTGCCACGATGCTTTCGTCCTGCGGCAGTCCAAACTCCCTGACGTCTTTGGACCTGCAAGCAGACTTAAGGGGTGGCTCTAGGAGACAAAGGATACCCACTTCAAACTTGGTGATGACACCTGTCAGAAACCTGACCAATGAAGCCCAACAGCGCAACAGTGAATCCACAGATTAACCCTTTTGAGTGCTAAATGTCTTTTGGAATGTAAACATTTGTCAACTGCCAAAAATGATTTTTCTAATTGAAGTGAGAATAATCACAGACAAAAGTTCAGCAAAGATGGTTTAGAAATTTGCTGACTTCTTCAAGAAAGCAGGTGCAACTCGTCCATGTTGACAAACGACTTCCTTTTCCCCTGGGTCGCTCTTTCTGACTTGTTGTTGATCTCTCCCAATAAAAAGGGTATGTGTGTGTTGGGTTCTCGCTGTGATTGAACAAGCCATCGGCATGCTGAAGATGCATTTGTGGTGCCTAGACAGATCTGGAGGCGCCCTTCAATATGCACCAACCAGGGTCTCCAGAATGGTCGTGATTGCGTAGCAGCAAGGTTTGGACCTCCAGGATGAACAAGGCGCAGAGCTCAGATCCACTTCGGACAATTCCGAGGAGAAGGAGGAGGAGGAAGACAAGGAGGAGGAAGGTGATGAGGGCAATGCCACTCCAACTGCTCACCTTGCTACCCGGGATGCCAGAGATGCCCTTATTAATGCAAGGTTCACTTAGGTTGCATCAGTGGACCGATGTCAGAAGCACATGAAACAACCACTCTTACCCCCCCACCCTATGCCACTGACACAAAGCAGTCCTGCAAACAACCAACCACTCCTTGCGCATCCCCCATTGGACCCGTCAATTTATGTCTTCCCATTCATCATCAAGCAAGTTAAAAGCTGGATTGCTGCCCAGCAACCAAGAATGAGCAAGATGGGAAAGTGGTGCAAAAGTATAAAGTTAACTTAACAACAGAAACTGCTTTAACTAAACAACAGAAACTTAACAACATTACATTTTCTCATACACCTATGTACATACCCTTGTGCAACTACAAAGCTTTCATCTTCCTTTTCTTTCCGCTCCTACGTGGTGCAATCCCTGTGGCTTCAGCAGAGGTAGAGCAAGGCTGCTCAGATTCCTGCGCTGACTGCTGAGATGCTCTTGACCGACGACCTCTGGGTTTTGGAGCCCATGAGGGTCCCACCAAAGACTGCTCCACCTGCAGCCGTGCAGGGGCAGACTCGGCCATCGGGAGATGAGGCACTATGTCAGGTAATGACTGAGAGGGGGGCAATGGGTGTGAAGTGGAAGCGCTTTGAATGAAGTCCCCACTTCCATGTCCCCTTTCGCCATCATCCCGCTCATGGCCCAGCCGCATTTCACTGCTACCACTCTGTTGGAGAGCACCTTGGTGCAGATCAGTGCGGCGCTGTAAGGCTCAGTTATCTGTCATCCTATTGAAGGTGGCAGACATGTTGTCATCCAGAGTGTGCACAGCCTTGGTCAAGGCATGCATGGACTCATTTGATTGGAGCGTTTGATGTTCCATGGCACTGGCCTCTCTATCCATGAAAGAAGACGTTGTCGCAATGCCCTGTGACATTATCCCACTCATGCTTGAGGCAGACTCCTCCATTCTCTCTGCAATCATTGTCAGTGGGCTTGGAAGGCCTGTTGGTACATTGCACATTATCTGCTGCTGCTCAATGATTATCCTTTTCATCGACAGCCCCCGGGGAACAGCATCTGTGTCCAGCTGAGCAGAGCTTGGAGAGGGCTGCGCCCTCCGACACAACTCTCCACAGCTGTCCCTGCCACCACCGTCTGCTCTTACTCACTTGTGAAGTGTGAGTCACCAGGTGAAAACCCAACTATCTGACTAAGTGGTCCCACCGAAGTGCGAGTATCGGTGCTGGTGCATGGTAAGCATGAGTCCTGTGATGGTGCACCCTCAGAAGGAATCAGCTCCTCTGAGGATTCGTCATTCATGAACTCCAGTGACTGCTGCTGCACACATGAATGCTCTGTGGGAGATAAAAGACATGAATGAGTGCACGCAAGATAAGAATTATACAACTTATCATTATGAAGTTGATCATATTTCACTCGCAGTTGAAATCAAGTCAACATGACTGAGTGCTGTATGACATGTGGGTTGCTGATATTTAATTGAGTCACCAGGTAGCTGGGAGCTCCCCGTCTCCCCACCTCCGACGGCCAGGGATGTCGAAACTCCACTTATCTCCAGAGCCTCCTCCTCTGCATTTATGAGCTGGGAAATCTTGGGAGGCCCATCTCTGGTTCACTCCCTCTCCCTTGTGTTCTGTGCTCTCTTCTCCTGCAATGAGGGAAAGAACAAACCTATGAGTGAGTGTAACGGCATGTGTTCACCCGATGGGTGCAGTGCATTTGGTGAGGGTGACTATCAGGGAAAAGCATGAAATTGTATAAAGATGAGGGTGAGTGGCTGTGGTGGATGGATAGATGGGGATATGAGGAAGGATGGGTGCACTTGCAAGCTAAGCGGGTGTGAGGAGTGATGTGATGGAGTAGGCTTGAGGACGCAGGGTGAGAGGGTGGGGTGATGAACACAGCAGGATGTAGGTCAATGTGCAACTGGACTCACCTTTCCTGACCTGGTTAGGTCATTAAAGCGCTTCCTGCATTGAATCCAGGAACGTGGCACTACACTCCTGCTGCTGACCTCCTTGGCCACCTCCAGTCAAGCCTTCCCATTGCTGGGGAAGAGCATCTCTGTCTGGCTCCTCACTCACCCCAGCAGCACATCAAGCAAGGCATCATTGAACCGCGGCGCAATCTTTGCCCTTCTGGAATCCATTATCACGCTTCCTCTTCTCTTGTTTCGAACTCCAACTCCTCCGTAATTCCATCTTCGGCTTGGCCCTTTAAATACTGGAATTGAGATTGCATCATGTGGGTCCTCATCATGCCCAGCTCCTGATCTACGGTCACCACAAAGTGGCCATTAATAGGTCCAGGCAGCGGGCGGTCGGGGGGGTCGTTCGGCCCGATTGCCTGCCTCTCTTCCGCGGCTATGTTCGTGCCCGGGTGGCCCTGGAGATGGAGCACGCGGTGTCCGCCGGCAAGCTCGAGGCCTTCCGCGACCGGTGGGCGCCGCGGGGACTGGAGTGCATTGTCTTCCTGGCCGACGAAATATTAATTTAATTTGATAAGTTTTATTTGAGGGTCCACTAACTTAGTTACTCGGTTCAACAAAAGAGGCCTCATCACGCCCGCTGCCGCGCATTGGACGGCAAACCCATAAGTAAAATGCTAATGAGCCGGCTGTGTTAAAAAGCCACAGACAGGCGCGCTGAACTTACTGCCGGGTTTCCCAGCCGATATCGTACACTCCCCGCTCCCAACACATCTCCAAATGAATATCGGTGCCACAGTAACTGTTGTCTAGGAATGTATTTCATCGTCACTGGACCATGATTGGAACAATTTTATTCACTGAGTGAATATTTGGCATTTATTTGCTGTGATATTAATCTCCAAGTTAAATTCTTTCAGTTATTCAGTATTTCTCATTTGCCCTGGCCAATGATGATTCATCAAGTTGTGTTTTTGCAAGGGACAGAAAATGCTGCTTTGAAATAATTTTCTAGTTTTTGTCATGGCAAACTCTGCATGTGATCTGTCTTGGCTTTGGGGAGCTCGACTTTACTCTCTTTGAGTGCTGGAAAGAATCCTGAAGGGCTGAGGTGCAGATAGGATTGTCATGTAATAAATCGACACTGCCATACTGATCCTGCGATCGACAGTGGACAAACCCTTCCCAAAGATTAAACAAACGTTGGGAAAATTAAATGTACCAAATAGATATTAGAAAGTTTAAACAAACTGAAGGAATTGAAGACTCTTTTGTGTCAGAAACTCCTCGCTGCTGCCTTGATCAGCTGATCCTGGCAGCTGCTGCACCTCAGCATAAATGAGCCAGAATGCGTTAGAAATATAAAACTCGGACATGCAAAGCTGCAGCGCGACAGGCCTCTCTTTGACATATGCGACTGAGGTTGGCGACACTCAAAAAGTGTGAGGGAACTTGAGAGAGGCATTTTAATGGTGGAAGTCATGTGGAATCGGCTTCCACCCAATTTTCTGGCCTAAAAATATTTCCTGTGCTATTTCTACATCATGAATGCACTGAAAACGGTGAGGGAATTCAGCCCCCATCATTCGTTTTTCAATATTTACCAATGAAATTGAAGCACAAACTTAGTCCACTGAAGTTGAAGCCAAAAGTAAAAGAGCAGCACAGGACTATAAATCACAAAATCTAAAGATAGTAAGGGATAAGGAAGGACTTTTGGCGCATCTTACGTTGTCCATTCTGTAAGGGTTTCTCTCTGAACCTGTGAGATTCGTGTAGCTCTGTGCAGCCTGGATGCTAGTGCGAGGTTAGGCCTTGTTGCCTGTTCTGGTCTCCAGCCAGTCTGGGAGCACTAGACACCTGTGAGTGGTTCGACCCACTCGCCCTTACGGTTCTGACACTGGACTTAGATGCGAGAGCAGTAATGGAGAGAAACCTCAGGTAGACCCGGTTGAATGGTACGAAATGGAAAATCTTTATTGCATATTATTTAAGATTACGAAATACATGTCATAAGCACAGATTAATGACAGTACAATCTTACACGCAGTTATGTGACTAATTTCAGGGAAACGAGGAACGCACGGCACATTGTAAAAAGGGGAACACATTATATTTATCCTTAATAAAACCACCCTCCCCTATTAATACCTACACTAATCTAGATTTGTAGGATCGAGGAAGCATGCTCACCACTCGTGATACTTCGGAGAATTTTAAAGTAAGGCACTCGGCTCGTTTCGCTGCAGTTCTTTCTTGTATTTTCGGGTGCGGTCGGGGTTTACTGACTGTGGCGGTACGTGGATTCTTCTCCTCTTCTTCTCGTCTCGTCTCGTAGTCAACAGAGTCCAGAGAAAAAACAGAAGGCTGCTCGTCCAGCAGAGCGATACCCGAGGATCAGAATAGGAGAATAAAAGTTCAGCAGTCATCAGCGAGATCAATCAGTCAAGAGTCCAGCCCGAGTCAAGAGTCAGCAGAGATATAAGTCGAATCCAGAGAATAAGCCCCTGATGGACATTTGTTCACTATAGTTATAGTGCTGTGTTCCCTTATCTCCCGCTCAAATCTTAATGTTTGTCCTTTGTGAAATGCTGGTGCACAAAACTCCCAGCATGGGGCGATTCTTTCCTTTAATGGGTTTCGGTAGCACCTTAAACTGGCCAAGTAGCCGTTAATGTTTTCCCCATTGTCGAGCCGGCTAGGAGTCTCCCTGACTGGGTTTGGGGCCTTCTCGAATACTGATATGTGTATTGCTGTGTCTGGATGGGCCTTCGATTGCCCATTACAATGGTCCTTACTTGTGCATGGAAAATGATTCCAGCACTTATATCTTTGCTATTGTGTCGAATGCAGACAGGTTGCATCCTGTCTTTATCAGTGTTTGCTGCGTATTAACCAATCTGATACTGAAATGTTTATTCGAACGCCATCTTGTCTGCCCACTGTATTCTGGAAGCTTCTGTCACGATGCTCGGCGGCCATTTTACAGGCTGCTTGTGTCCACTTTGAAAACCTGACAGCATTCTGCTGAAATAAAGCTGTTTGAACGAAACTATGTGTTTTCTCCTTATTTATAAAATCGCGATATATTGCGAATTCTACAATTCAGAAAGATCCTAAAGTTCCCCCTCCCCATTTCAACACCAATTGGAAGTAATTTTCTCTCTTTTGTGATAATGCAACATGGATGATATTGGCTCATCCACCATTGACTTTAATGGCAGGAAAAGGTGTATAATGGCCGCTCGCTCCGATATCGCCCCTTTTACACTATCGTCAAATTTTTAAATTATCTCCATAAAGATTCCACGGTTTGTAACTCTTCTACTCTACCTGGATGTCTATTTAAGGGTTCCAACTAACAAAAGGATATAGAGGCACTGGAGAAGGTGCAATTTTTTTTTTACAAGGATGGTACCATAACTGAGAGGTTATAATTATCAGGAAAGATTGAACAGGTTGGGGCTTTTTTCTCTAGAAAAGAGAAGGCTGAGGGGTGACCTGATAGAGGTCTTTAAGATTATGAAGGGGTTTGGTAGAGTAAACGCAGAGAAGATGTTTCTGCTTTTGGGGAATCCAAACTAGGGGCCATAAATATAAGATAGTCACTAATAAATCCAATTCAGAATTCAGGAAAAACTTATTTACTCAGAGAATGATTAGAATGTGAAACTTGTTACCACAGGGAGTAGTTGAGACGAATAGCATAGATGCATTTAAAGGGAAGCTAGATAAGTATATGAGGGAGAAGATTATGTTGATAGGGTTAGATGAAGTAGGGTGGGAGGAGGCTCAAGTAGAGCATAAACACTGGCACACACCAGATGGGCCAAATGGCCTATTTCTGTGTTGTAATTTCTATGTAAAAAAAAGAAACACCCAAGTATTAGAGCAAATTTCTTCTTTCCCACTTGTTTTCAGGCAGGACTGGGGTAGACTGTGGGGGAAGATGGGTCTCGGACCGTTTCCGCTGAATCCCTGCCCACTTGCAGGCTCGAATCAATCTCCTCCATCAGACACCTGAAGCGCCGGCTTGAGAAGGGGCGGGCATAACCAAATAAGGTGGTAATGACCTCATTACCACCATAGCACCGCTGGATGTAAGGACACTGGTCCTGTACACAGCAGGCATGCAGGGTTGCTAGGGCATTTATTATTTTTAAATGAAAAAGCCTAGCACAGGGAGAGCAATTGATAGATTCACCTCCACCCAGCACTGTGTGTGGGATCTGTCAGAGGACAGCGACTTTCTCTTGGTCTGGAAGATGATGATTCCTTTAAAAAAAAGAGAGGAACTGTTCCATTTCTATAGCGCCTTTCACGACCTCAGGACGCCCCAAAGCACTTTACAGCCAAGTACTATTGAAGTGTAGTCACTGTTGTAATGTAGAAAATGCGGCAGCCAATTTGCACGCAGCAAGCTCCCACAAACAGCAATGTGATAATAACCGGGTAATCTGTTTCAGCGATGTTGGTTGAGGGATACATATTGGCCTGGATACCGGGGATAAATTCCCTGCTCTTAACTGCTTTTAACTTGCTGCAAATGCCAAATTTGTGTAGCAGCCGGGAATTGGCTCCACTTCCCCTCCTCCCATCATCCCTTCCCCTCCTGGAACGCTCCCAGAGAGAAACTCCGTGGGAACTTGCTTGAACATTAAAATTGAGCTAAACCAAGAAAAATTAATCAGAGTCAACGGCACTTCTGTTGGGCTGGGGCTTCCAGAGAAAATGTTCGGACATTAACTCAAAGTTACATCATTTCATTAAGTGGTACACTCGCCAGCCTTTCACCCTTAAGGTCTGGGTTCAAATTCATCTTGTCCTGGTGGGATGAATGTCTGCTCTCTCTCTGCTGGTTGTAAAACTTGTATGTGAGTCAGTTTATGTATGGCAGCTACCATCAACAGACAGGGGAGGTATTTGTCCGCTCAGGCTGAGGTGAATTTGAACCCAGGTTCTAGGGATGGGAGTGCAGTGTGTTTGTCCGCCTCTGTTAATGCTAAATATGTAAATCTAGATCTCTCATTTGAATATATTTTTCATACAGAGAACAGTGCTCCTATAGTGGTGCACTTCTGGGTTTCAATCATGTGGTCATGAGTGCTTTTTTTTATTCGCTCCTGGGATCTGGGCGTCGCTGGCAAGGTCAGCATTTATTGCCCATCCCTAATTGCCCTTGAGAAGGGGGTGGTGAGCCGCCTTCTTGAACCGCTGCAGTCCGTGTGGTGAAGGTACTCCCACAGTGCTGCTTGGTAGGGAGTTCCAGTGTTTTGACCCAGCGACGATGAAGGATCAGCGATATACTTCCATGTCAGGATGGTGTGTGACTTGGAGGGGAACTTGGAGGTGATGGTGTTCCCATGCCCCTGCTGCCCTTGTCCTTCTAGGTGGAAGAGGTCGCGGGTTTGGGAGGTGCTGCCAAAGAAGCCTTGGTGAGTTACTGCAGTGCATCTTGTAGATGGTACACACTGCAGCCACGGTGCACCGGTGGTGGGGGGAGTGAATGTTTAAGGTGGTGAATGGGGTGCCAATCAAGCGGGCTGCTTTGTCCTGGATGGTGTCGAGCTTCTTGAGTGTTGTTGGAGCTGCACTCATCCAGGCAAGTGGAGAGTATTCCATCACACTCCTTACTTGCACCTTATAGGTGGTGGAAAGGCTTTGGGGAGTCAGGAGGTAAGACACTCACGGCAGAATACCCAGCCTCTGACCTGCTCTTGTAGCCACAGTATTTATGTGGCTGGTCCAGTTAAGTTTCTGGTCAATGATGACCCCCAGGATGTTGATGGTGGGGGATTCGGCGATGGTAATGCCATTGAATGTCAAGGGGCAGTGATTAGACTCTCTCTTGTTGGAGATAGTCATTGTCTGGCACTTGTGTGGCGCGAATCTTACTTGCCACCTATCAGCCCAAGCATGAATGTCATCTAGGTCTTGCTGCATGCGGGCATGGACTGCTTCATTATCTGAGGAGTTGTGAATGGCGCTGAACACTGTGCAATCATCAGTGAACATCCCCACTTCTGACCTTATGTTGGAGGGAAGGTCATTGATGAAGCAGCTGAAGATGTTTGGACCTAGGACACTGCTTTGAGGAACTCCTGCAGTGATGTCCTGGGGCTGAGATGATTGGCCTCCAACAGCCACAACCATCTTCTTTTGTGCTAGGTATAACTCCAACCAGTGGAGAGTTTTCCTCCTGATTCCCATTTACTTCAATTTTACTAGGGCTCCTTGATGCCGCACTTGGAAAAATGCTGCCTTGATATCAAGGGTAGTCACTCTCACCTCACCTCTGGAATTCAGCTCTTTTGTCCATGTTTGGACCAAGGCTGTAATGAGGTCTGGAGCCGAATGGTCTTGGCGGAACCCAAACTGGGCATCAGTGAGCAGGTTATTGGTGAGTAAATGCCGCTTGATAGCACTGTCAATGACATCTTCCATCACTTTGCTGATGATTGAGAGTAGACTGATGGGGCGGTAATTAGCCAGTTTGGATTTGTCCTGCTTTTTGTGGACAGGACATACCTGGGCAGTTTTTCACATTGTCAGGTAGATGCCAGTGTTGTAGCTGTACTGGAACAGCTTGGCTAGAGGCGCGGCTAGTTCTGGAGCCCAAGTCTTCAGCACGATAGCCGGGATGATGTTGGGGCCCATAGCCTTTGCTGTATCCAGTACGCTCAGCCGTTTCTTGATATCACGTGGTGTGAATCGAATTGGCTGAAGACTGGCTTCTGTGATGGTGGTGACCTCAGAAGGAGGCCGATATGGATCATCCATAGAGTCATAGAGTCAGAAAGAGGCCCTTCGGCTCATCGTGTCCGCGCCAGCCATCAAGCCCTGTCTATTCTAATCCCATTTTCCAGCACTTGGTCCGTAGCCTTGTATGCTATGGCGTTTCAAGTGCTCATCTAAATGCTTCTTGAATGTTGTGAGGGTTCCTGCCTCTACCACCCTTTCAGGCAGTGAGTTCCAGATTCCAACCACACTCTGGGTAAAAAAGTTTTTCCTCAAATCCCCTCTAAACCTCCTGCCCCTTACCTTGAAACTATGCCCCCTGGTTATTGACCCCTCTACTAAGGGGAAAAGTTCCTTTCTATCTACCCTATCTATGACCCTCATAATTTTGTACACCTCAATCAGGTCCCCCCTCAGCCTTCTCTGCTACAAGGAGAACAACCCCAGCCTGTCCAGTCTCTCCTCATAGCTGAAGCGCTCCAGCCCAGGTAACATCCTGGTGAATCTCCTCTGCACCCTCTCCAATGCAATCACATCCTTCCTATAGTGTGGCGACCAGAACTGCACACAGTATTCCAGCTGTGGCCGAACTAGCGTTTTGTACAGCTCCATCATAACCTCCCTGCTCTTATATTCTATGCCTTGCCTAATGAAGGCAAGTATCCCATATGCCTTTTTAACCACTTTATCTACCTGTCCTGCTGTCTTCAGGGATCTATGCACATGCACACCAAGGTCCCTCTGATCCTCTGACCTTCCTAGGGTCCTACCATTCATTGTGTATTCCCTTGCCTTGTTAGTCCTCCCAAAATGCATCACCTCACACTTTTCAGGGTTAAATTCCATTTGCCACTGTTCTGCCCATCTGACCAACCCGTCTATATCGTCCTGTAGCCTGAGGCTTCCCTCCGAGCTATTTACCACTCCACCAATTTTCGTGTCATCTGTGAACTTACTGATCATACCTCCTACATTCATATCTAAATCATTAATGTACACTACAAACAGCAAGGGACCCAGCACCGATCCCTGTGGTACACCACTGGACACAGGCTTCCAGTCACAAAAACAACCTTTGACCATCACCCTCTGCCTCCTGCCACTAAGCCAATTTTGGATCCAATGTGCCAAATTGTCCTGGATCCCATGGGCTCTTACCTTCTTGACCAGTCTCCCATGCGGGACTTTTTCAAAAGCCTTACTGAAGTCCATGTAGACTACAACAACTGCACTACCCTCATCCACACACCTAGTTACCCCCTCGAAAAATTCAATCAAATTGGTTAGACATGATCTCCCCCTGACAAAGCCATGCTGACTATTCTTGATTAATCCTTGCCTCTCCAGGTGGAGACTAATTCTGTCCCTCACAATTTTTTCCAATAATTTCCCTACCACTGATGTTAGGCTCACTGGCCTGTAATTCCCTGGTTTTTCCCTACTACCCTTCTTGAATAATGGTACTACTTTAGCTGTCCTCCAGTCCTCTGGCACCTCCCCTGTGACCAGAAAGGTTGTGAAATTTGTGTCAGAGTCCCTGCAATCTCCTCCCTTGCCTCACACAGCAGCCTGGGATACATCTCGTCTGGGCTTGGGGATTTATCCACTTTAAGCCCGCTAAAACCGCTAGTACCTCCTCCCTCTCAATACTAACTTGTTCAAGTATATCACAATCCCCCTGCCTGATTTCTATGCCTACATCGTCCTTCTCCATAGTGAACACAGATGCAAAATATTAATTTAAAACCTCACCTACATCTTCCGGCTCTACACACAGATTGCCACTTTGGTCCCTAATGGGCCCTACTCTTTCCCTGGTTATCCTCTTGCCCTTAATATACTTATAAAACACCTTGGGATTTTCTTTTATTTTGCCCACCAGTGTTTTTTCATGCCCCCTCTTCGCTCTCCTAATTTCTTTTTTAAGTACCCCCCTGCACTTTCTATACTACTCGAGGGCTTCCACTGTTTTTAGTCCTTTATATCTGCCAAAAGCCTCTCTTTTTTTCCTAATCCATTCTTGTATATCCCTTGACATCCAGGGTTCCCTGGACTTGTTGGTCCCACCTTTGACCTTTACGGGAACATGTTGGCGCTGTACTCTCTCTATTTCCTTTCTGAATGACTCCTACTGCTCTGATGTGGATTATCCTACAAGTAGCTGATCCCAGTCCACTTTGGCCAGATCCTGCTTTATCATATTAAAATTGGCCTTCCCCCAATTTAGAACCTTTATTTCCGGTCCATCTTTGTCCTTTTCCATGACTACCTTAAATCTCACCGAATTATGGTCACTGTCACCAAAATGCTCTCCTACTGATACTTCTACCACTTGCCCGGCTACATTCCCTAGAATTAGGTCCAGTACCACCCCCTCTCTTGTAGGACTTTCTACATGCTGGCTCAAAAAGCTCTCCTGGATGCACTTTAAGAATTAGGCACCCTCTAAGCCTTTCACACTCTGACTATCCCAGTTAATATTGGGGAAGTTGAAATCCCCTACTATTATTACCCTATTATTTCTACTCTTCTCTGAGATTTGCCTACATATCTGTTCCTCTATCTCCCCCTGACTGTTTGGGGGCCTATAGTGTACTCCCAGCAAAGTGCTTGCCCCCTTTTTGTTTTTAAGTTCTACCCATATGGCCTCATTAGAGGAACCTGCTAAGATATCATCCCTCCTTACTGCAGTAATTGACTCCTTGATTAATATTGCGACACCCCTTCCTCTTTTACACCCTCCTCTATCTCGCCTGAAGATTCTATACCCCGGAATATTGAGCTGCCAGTCATGCCCCTCCCTCAACCATGTCTCTGTGATAGCAACAATATCATACTCCCATGTGTTCATCAACACCTTCAATTCATCTGCCTTACTCGCAAGGCTCCTTGCATTAAAAGAAATGCCATCCAGCCTTGCCATACTCCCTTGTGCCGTTACATATTTGCTCTGCCTTCCAGACTGACTTGTTTTTTCCTCTATATTTGGCTGTGCATCACCCCCTACTATAGCTCCACTCCGTATCCCATCCCCTTGCCAAGTTAGTTTAAACCCCCCCAACAGCACTAGCAAACCTCCCCGCAAGGATGTTTGTCCCGTTTCGATTCAGGTGCAACTCGTCCGACTTGTACAGGTCCCACCTTCCCCAGAAGCAGACCCAGTGATCCAGGAAACTAAAGCCTTCCCTCCTGCACCAACTTTTTAGCCACGCATTCATCTGCTCTATCCTCCTATTCCTATACTCACTAGCATGTGGCACCGGGAGTAGTCCAGAGATTACAACCTTTGAGGTCCTGCTTTTTAAATCTGCTACCTAGCTCCCTAAATTCTTGTTGCAGGACCTCATCCCGCTTTCTACCTATGTCGTTGGTACCAATGTGAACCACGACCTCTGACTGTTCACCCTCCCCCTTCAGAATACCCTGCAGCCGTTCAGTGACATCCTTGACCCTGGCACCAGGGAGGCAACATACCATCCTGGAGTCACGTCTGTGCCCGCAGAAATGCCTGTCTGCAGCCCTCACTATTGAGTCTCCTACCACTATTGCCCTTCCACTCTTACTCCTCCCCCCTTGTGCAGCTGAGCCACCCACAGTGCCGTGAACTTGGCTCTGGCTGCACTCCCCAGAGGAACCGTCATTTTCACCATTTTCCAACACAGGAAAACGGTTGTTGAGTAAGATGCACTCTGGGGCTTTCCTGACTACCTGCCTGCCCCCCTTCTTCTGACTGGTGGTCACCCATTCCGACTCTGACTGCACTTTCTTAAGCTGCGGGGTGACCACATCTAAAAACGTGCTATCCACATAACTCTCAGCCACTCTGGCTGAAGATGTTCGCGTGCTGGGCTCCACCATCATTGAGGATGGGGATGTTCATGGAGCCTCCTCCTCCCATCAGTTGTTTAATTGTCCACCACCATTCATGACTGGATGTGGCAGGACTGCAGAGCTGATCCGTTGATTGTGGGATCGCTTAGCTCTGTCTATAGCATGTTGCTTTCGCTGTTTATCATTCATGTAGTCCTGTGTTGCAGCTTCCCCAGGTTGGCACCTCATTTTTAGTTACACCTGGTGCTGCTCTTCTGCACGCCTCATTAACCAGGGTTGGTCCCCTGGCTTGATGGTAATGGTAGAGTGAGGGATATGAGGTTACAGATTATGGTGCAGAAAAATTCTGCTAGTGCTGACCCACTGCGCCTCATGGATGCCCAGTTTTGAGCTGCTAGATCTGTTCTGAATCTATCCCATTTAGCATGGTGGTAGTGCCACACAACACGATGGAGGGTGTCCTCAGTGTCAAAATGAGTCTTGTCTGCACAAGGACAGTGCGGTGGGCACTGCTACCAATGCTGCCATGGACACATGCATCTGTGACAGGTAGATTGGTGAGGATGTGGTCAAGTAGGTTTTTCCTTCATGTTGGTTCTCTCACCACCTGCCGCAGGCCCAGACTGGCAGCTATGTCCTTCAGGACTCGGCCAGCAGTGGTGCTACCGAACCACTCTTGGTGATGGACATTGAAGTCCCCAACCCAGAGTACATGCTGTGCCCTTGTTACCCTCAGTGCTTCTTCCAAGTGGTGTTCAACATGGAGGAGTACTGATTCATCAGCTGAGGGAGGGCAGTAGGTGGTAATCAGCAGGAGGTTTCCTTGCCCATGCTTGACCTGATGCCATGAGACTTCATGGGGTCTGGGGTCAATGTTGAGGACTCCCAGGGCCTCTCCCTCTCGACTGTATGCCACTGTGCCACTACCTCCTGTCCTACCGGCCGGACAGACCCAGGGATGGCGATTGAGGAGTCTGGGACTTGGCTGAAAGGTATGATTCTCTGAGTATGACAATGTCAGGCTATTGCTTGACTAGTCTGTGTGACAGCTCTCCCAATTTTGGCACAAGTCCCCAGATGTTAGCAAGGACGAGTTTGCAGGGTCGACTGGGCTGGGTTTGCCGTTGTTGTGTCCGAAGCTGGTGCCGAGGTCAATGCTGGGTCGTCTGTCCGGTTTTATTCTTATTATTGTTTTTTGTAGAGGTTTGTTACAACTGAGTGACTTGCTAGGCCATTTCAGATGGCAGTTAAGAGTCAACCACATCGCTGTGGGTCTGGAGTCACATATAGGCCAGACCAGGTAAGGACGGCAGATTTCCTTCCCTAAAGGAAATTAGTGAACCAAATGGGTTTTTACGACAATCCTATAATTTCATGGTCACCATTACTGATTCTAGCTTTTTATTCCAGATTTATTTAATTAACTGAATTTAAATTCCCCAGTTGCCGTGGTGGGATTTGAACTCACATCTCTGGATCATTAGTCCAGGCCTCTGGATTACTAGTCCAGTAACATAAGCACTGTGCTGCCGTTGCTGCATTTGTTCAAACAATGGGTCAGTATTTACAGCAAAATATTTGCAGTGCTAGACTTCCGACAGCTGATAGTCTATTACTAGGCCCGAGGGGCCAAGTGGCCTATTCCTGCTCCTATTTCTTATGTTCTTATGTACATCTATCAGCGTTGCATTAAAATGTCAACATTTTCAAATAGAACTATTTTTCTGTGGTTAATAAAACTTTATTCTTGTGATCATGGTAAAAGGAGGGAGAGTCAGTCTGAGGGATGATTTGGGGCACAACACTCAAGAAGCTCGGCTCCATCCAGGACAAAGCAGTCCGCTTGGTCGGCAGCCCATCCACCAACTTAAACATTCACTCCCTCCACCAACGCTGCAGAGTGGCTGCAGTGTGTACTGTCCACAGGATGCACTGCAGCAACTCGCCAAGACTTCTTCTTCAGCACCTCCCAAACCCGTGACCTCCGCCACCTAGAAGGACAAGGGCAGCAGATGCACGGGAACACCACCACCTCCAAATTCCCCTCCAAGTCACACACCATCCTAACTTTGAAATATATCACCGTTCCTTCATCGTCGCTGGGTCAAAATGCTGGAACTGCCTATCTAACAGCACTGTGGGAGTACCTTCACCACATGGGCTGCAGTGGCTCACCACCACCTTCTCGAGGGCAATAAAAGCCAGTTTTGCTAGTGACGCCCATATCCCGAGAATGAATTAGAAGAATGGAGAGTGGTGTGTGTTTGGCAGGGACTGAGTATCATTCTCACATTACTGAAATCACAATGTCAGGACAATAAAAACCACACTAGTGGATGTGTAATATCTTACTGATTTAGCAATGGATTTATTGGACTTTTCGGTATATTTACTTTCTCTTTGTTGTAATATAATCTGAGTTCCATATTTGAGTTAATAGAGGTTGGAGTTCAGTACAGATGAAATCTGGGTGAGATTCCAAATCTGTGGAGCTGGGATTAAGCTGTGGTGCAGTGTGACTCTCGTACCGTATACCATGAACCAACCTGCGAGACTATTGGCAAACACCAAAGCTGGGGCTGTATTTAATGAGATCTATTAACTGACTTCACAGACCATAGAAACATAGAAGATAGGAGCAGGAGTAGGCCATTCGGCCCCTCTAGCCTGCTCCGCCATTCAATGCGATCATGGCTGATCATCCAAATTCAGAACCCTGTCCCTGCTTTCTCCCCATATCCCTTGATCCCTTTAGCCTTAAGAAATATATCCAACTCCTTCTTGAATATATTTAATGAATTGGCCTCTACTGCCTTCTGTGGTAGAGAATTCCACAGGTTCACCACTCTCTGGGTGAAGAAATTCCTCCTAATTTCTGTCCTAAATGGCTTACCCCTTATCCTTAGACTGTGACCCCTGGTTCTGGACTCCCCCGACCATCGGGAACATCCTTCCTGCATCTAGTCTGTCCAGTCCTGTCAGAATTTTATAAGTTTCAATGAGATCCCCTCTCATTCTTCTAAACTCCAGCGAGTATAAGCCCAATCGACCCAATCTCTCCTCATACGTCCACCATACCTGGCAAACATCTGTGAAACTCTGGGCTCGAAAACAATTTTAATTTGGTTCAGTCAGGCACATCCAGAATCCTCGCATGCTTGGTTAGATAACAGTGTATATATTTTAACTTTTAAAAATATTTCCTCACCCCCTGTTATATAAATTATTTCCTCACCATCTCTCATGCTCCTGTCACCATGAAAATCCCACACTAATCTTATGCCTCACCCAGTCAGTTTAAGAATGACAATCACAACAGCTTTCTTACCTACCTTCTCAAGGGGGCAATCTCACAGTACTTCTGTCTGAACAATGAGCGAGCGGCTCGCAAAGTTTCAAAACTGAAAGGCAAATTGTCGGGAAAAGTGGGAGTAAGGGCTCCTCGGGATTCTTGTATGTGGTGAGGTCATTGCTGTCTACAGTGTGAAAAAAGCAGTTTTGTTCACATTTACCATCTCCCTCTGGGAGATGAGGTCGCTGACACCATCAGATCAAGTCAGATGTAATAATATTGTACTTGCCAAATATAAATAATCTTGTTTATTTATATAAGATAAGCATCTCAGTTAATCTTGAAAATCTGTTTCCAATAAGTTCTGAGCCAAGGGTGGATCTTTGTAGATCTGAGAAAAAGACTGGATAAAACAGAAGCCAAAGTGATTCACCCGTGGACATTCTATGCGGTCTGGTTCGTGCTGCCATCCTTTAACATGACCTAGTGGCAACCTCCAGCACAGGCCTTCTCCCTGGCAGAGCCTTACCACTGGCAAGTGGGGGAACTAAAAGGAGCGCAACTGCAGGCCTGAGAGGTCTGTAGCTGTCAGCCCGTCTACCGGCCTCAGGACCTTCTGACTGCAGCTGGGGAGCAGCTGTCGGGAGGTTCCAAAGCCTGGAGACCTGATGAGTGCTGAAGAAGATCCTCCTCACCTTTTGGGTGCTCTGTGGCATGCTGCCAGACCGCACCCCCCTTCCCTCACACCCCCTGTTCCTTTCTTGTACCACCCCTGTGTCTGAGCCACCTGCCCCCCTCAACATAGGAGACTAGGAACACTCCCACATTAGCATCTGAATGTCACTGCAGGTACAAGCCCAGCTTCGCCTCTTGGGGAAGCCTTGGAAAACCCGGGGCAACACAAAGGGGGCCGAGATGGAAATCCCGGGGCAACATAAAGGGGGCCGAGATGGAAATCCCGGGGCAACATAAAGGGGGCCGAGATGGAAATCCCGGGGCAACACAAAGGGGGCCGAGATGGAAATCCCGGGGCAACATAAAGGGGGCAGAGATGGAAATCCCGGGGCAACATAAAGGGGGCAGAGATGGAAATCCCGGGGCAATGTAAAGGGGGCCGAGATGGAAATCCCGGGGCAACATAAAGGGGGCAGAGATGGAAATCCCGGGGCAACATAAAGGGGGCAGAGATGGAAATCCCGGGGCAATGTAAAGGGGGCAGAGATGGAAATCACAGGGCAATGTAAAGGGGGCAGAGATGGAAATCCCGGGGCAATGTAAAGGGGGCAGAGATGGAAATCCCGGGGCAATGTAAAGGGGGCAGAGATGGAAATCCCGGGGCAATGTAAAGGGGCACGAGATGGAAATCCCGGGGCAATGTAAAGGGGGCAGAGCATCAGTTTTGATACTTTGTGAGCAGCTCACTCATTGTTCAGACAGAAGTATTGTACGGATATCCGTCTCCTATTTCCTTTGTGCCTGGAGATTAGGCAATGCCGGGGCAGAGGTCAAGAAAATCGGCCCCCTTAAGACTGCCATAAGAATGTTTGCAGTTGGGTACTGACCCTTCATTCAATTTGTTTTAGAAGTGGCGTGAGCACACGGGGTTAATGAAACGTCTAATTCCAGAGTCTAGGTGTTACGAATCCAAGTCTGAGGCAGTGTTCATGGGCAAGAAGTGAAGAAAGAAATTTAAAACAGAAACCAATGGAATTACACAGCCGAAAGGACAGGTTATCATTTTGGCTGTAGAACATTCCCTCGACCAGGAACATCCGAGTTTTTTTCTTCGTGGGCCACTTTGGTGCACACAAGGAAGTCTTGCCGACCACATGTAAAGGTGAAACGTTCCCATTAATTGGCGTAGATCTCAGTCTGTGGACAATAAGAGACTTTGATGTTGTGGATTAGGATTTTCCTAAAGTGAGGCAGTGGTGTTCTTTCCAAACCTCCAGCTGCACAAAATTCAACCAACATAAAGCAGTGAGTAGGAAATGTAACCACAAGTAGGTCTGGTAATGGGCTGCATTGCCAAGGTCATAGTTTGGACATTCCTGTCACTAGGGAATATGGACAACCCTCTCTTCTGCGCTGCCTCCCCACCCCCGCCACCCCCACCCACCCCCCCCCCCCCCCCGCCCCGCACCCCCAGATCACCAGTGCTCTGTTTAATTTATCAAAAATACTTGAGATTTTATAAGGACATTTTGACACACATGGTGGCCATTTTGTAAATTAAGCCATGACAAAATGAGAGTTACAAATTTCCTTGCACCTACCTAAGATCTGGACCAGTTTTAAGTACTAAATAGGAATTAGGCATGTGGACTTTACACCCAAATACCACTCACCTTTTTCTTTAAAAAAAGAAAGCCTGTAGCTCCTGCCCTGCCCCAGTAGCATTGTCCTCTGTACAGCAATTTCCCCCAACATAACTTGAGGTGGAATGGCTAAAGAAATCTCAAAAACAAAACATGAAGACTTGAGAAAACAAATGCCACCCACGCTGACACAAATGTGAGCGTTTAACACCTTTTCTGTAAGTTGTTGTCTTTTAATTTTGAGCTATGTCCAGTGCCACAGACAAGCTCGGTGAGTGAGAACTCTTGTGATAGCCAAACCATTTCTTCTCGAGCTGGTGGCTTGTAAAACTGGCCTGGCATAAATGGAGGCATTCTGTGAGCAGGCCAAAACACACAATTGAATCATTCAATTAATCCATCCAACCCAAAAGTAAATGGGTAACTGAGACCCAGCCTCTGCCTGAGCTTATGCAGGGAATGATGAATCAGATACTTCGCTCCACACTCCTATCTCCACCACCACTACACCACTAGGGAGCTTGGATCCAAACCATCAACCAGGTCCCTAGAAGGTATTTCTCCCTTTCTTTTCTCCTCCCAGAGGAAGTCTCTGTTCTTCCCTTACACGTCCCCTCACAAAAGCATCTCTTTTGCTTCGCTCCTGTCCTGAAATAAATGGATGAAGGCGGAAGTTTGTTGAACAGAGACAGACTGGGACATACTACTGAGGTTGGGACTGAATCGCATTGCGGCAGATTGAACGGAGTTCTGCTCTGCATCTAACCTGACCCGAGAGTGCTTGACTCTGGGGTGCTTCAATTTGAATGTGTTCTATTTCCCAACACTAACAACCTACACAATAATCACAAGAAAGTGTTTTCAGATAGGTTCTTTTGATGGCTCTTTTCGAGATACAAGTAGAACTGCTTTATAGGTTTCCATGCATCAAGGTATCAGTCCATTCCTTGAATACTGCAATTTAGTGAATCAAGGGGCTTCTTGATGACTAGGAATTTAGGCCATTTACATTCCCAATATCAATACCATAATAGTTCAGATTTGGACAATTCAAAATAAGATGGTGTTCAAGCTAGGCTGATTGGTTTATCATGAATTTCTAAGAAATAATTGCAATTTCTGAGTTCATCCACGAATTGTTCTTGTTTTTTTTCAACAACTTTATTGCACAAAGCATGTGTCAGCTTTGCTTTTACTTCTGAAATATGCAAGAACCCATTGAACCCGAGGATGTAAAGTTGATTGATGGACAAGGAGGAAAGGGTTAGTATTAATGGGTGTTGCTTGAATTGGAGAAGGGTTGGAAATGGTTCACCCCCGGGCTCAATGCTGGGTCGATTTTTGTTATCAATATATATACAGGTGATTTGGACTTGGATGTGGGGAGCACAATATTGAAATTTGCCAACAGCACAAAGGTTGGGGTATCAACACAAAGTAAGGAGGACTGTAAAAGACTTACGGAGGCCTCAGACAGTTCAGGGGAATGGCTATATCGCTGACAAAAGCAGTTTAATACAGAGGATACATTTTGGAAGCAAAAGCACTGGGACTGTAAACTCAGTGGAGAGAAGCTGTAGGCTGTGGAGGAACAGAAGCACCTAAAGGTACAAATACATAATTATGCAAGAAAATAAAGACATCATTGTTCTCCTTATAGCAGAGAAGGTTAAAGGGAGATTTAATAGAGGTGTTCAAAAAAGGGGCCTCCGCATCTGCTGAAGCCACAGGGGAAGCACCACGTAGGAGCATGCGTAAGAGGAAGATAAAGCACAAGTAGTTACAAGGGTAGTCACTTGGGTGTTCTGTTGTATTGGTTTTTGACAAGCCATCCTTGTAATGTGATGATAAACAGATTTGATGGCAAACTGTTGAAGTTGTGGCCTGTGTCATCTCGCAAATGGAACTTCCACATTGAGGGCTTAGGGTGACTTGCAATTGTCAGTATGGTGGTCAGAGTGATAGGAATCCATAGGTTCTTGTCGATTGTCGATACTCTGGTCAGAAGGTGCGAGGCAAAAGTGTTTGATTGTGCAGGCTAAGCAAGTCTGGCCAACATGAGTGCGTCCCTTGCATCCCGGCCAGCAATGTGGTCGCGTGCTGGCGCCTTCTGGCCTGTGCAACTTCAGGTGGATGAGCAGCAGCTTGGCGCTCCTTTTGTTGCTGCTGCTGTTGTTCAGGGTTCTGCTGCTGCCATGGCTGGTCTTCATCCGGATCTGATGTCCAGGAGGAAAGGAAATAAATGGTTCCCATGCCTCTGCTATATGCCTCAGTTGAGGAAGCGCTCAGTCAAGGTGGGGAGAGGGGTTTCCCAGGAGGTCACACTGGAGATGGGTGTCAGGCTCCAAACTTCCACAACAATGAGTATGCCTGCTAAAAGTTCCCCCAGACCTGTAAGATGTGCGGAATTATCCCTCGCCCCGTCCAACAGGTTATAGAATTTGGACTTGAGACTGATGAGAAATTACACCAGACACACGGGTTCTGTCTTTAACCTTTTATTGTTCCTAAGACAGATTCAAAACCCCAACCACTATTCGAGCAGTTCACCAATAATATTACAGGAAATCATACATACAACCACCCGCCGATGATCGGTCCAGTATGGATTGAAGGTCCTCGTAAGCGAAAAGACTGGCCAGGCCCCTCCTTCCTCTGACAGCAGTTTAATCCTCGTAGGCGAGATGACTGGCCAAGCCACCTTCTTCTGACTGCAGTGCTGATTTTCTTTAGCCACTGTGCTTTATACAGCTTTCCTTGTCTTTTACATTAAATCATTCATTCAGAGATAGTGAAATGTTCCTTTAATGTTGGTCTGAGCTGTTTGAGCTGTCAAATGTTTACATTAACTCATCCTGTGAGGCTTATCCTTATCACAGCTAAATTGTTCATTCACTCCTAAAGTTTACAAAAGTGGCAGAAAACCACTTGGTTCAGTTCATGAGTTACGTCGTATTCTGCATTTCAAAACTTCAAAGGTTTGGCTTCTCACCTCAGAAAGGTCACCAGAGACATCAGGCTGGATTTTCATTGACCCGTGGAGGTGGGTTTGGAGGCGTGTGGGGGGTTAAAATTGCGAAAACTGGTGGGCGGGTACAAGCCCGCCTGCATCCTGCCTCCACGCAATTTTCATTAAATCGTGTCTGCTGGTCCCGACTCTGTTAAGGTCCTTAACAAGCACTAAATTGCTTGTATAATGCTTGTATAATGCCATTTTGAAAGGCCTTTGTGATTTTAAACCTTTTTCTATGTGATGCACGCCTGTTGTGAGACTGACTGACTGACCCAGATCGATCGATCGGTGAGTGGTGGTGAATGGGAGACATATCTGGGAGTGGTGGTGGATGGGAGACATATCTGGGAGCAGACTTAGGGCTGCTGCTGCTCATTTTGCATCCAGGTCCTCTCACAGCAAAGGCCAGGCAGTCTTTGCAGACCTTCAATGCAGCAGCAATGATGTCATCATCAGAGGCGACTTTCAGACTGAAAACACTAATTGGGTCATGGGTTCTCACATGCTGGAACTCAATTGCCCCATTAGGTGAAAATCGCATCAGTCTCCCACATCCAATTGCAGTCGGGTGGATAACACGAAAAGTGGATGACACGACCCCAACCCGCCCCAGTATCAAAATCCAGCCCATCATGTCTACAATCTAAGAGGGTTTGTTTATCTCTGTTGACTATCACTACCCCCTGCAGTCACAACCATGTTTCCTGCCTTATCAGTGAAAGACTGCTTGTTACATTTACCAACTTTATTTCACTTTGTAAAACCTTTTTGCCTGGCAAAGCATTTCAAGAAATATTAAAAATAAGGGTCTGTATATACTTTCTACAGACCTGAGACAACAAAGTTCTGCCACCTGCAAATGATCATTGGTGAAAACTCCTTTTTAATAGTGGAGTTGCAGCTGTTAGTAAACAATCCACTTGTGAGGCCGCCAGGATTAACTGGCGTGTTCCAGACGAGATGTGCAGGACGGGGGAAATGTGTTAAAATCAGAAAGGCCTCTCAAAATGTGATTATAGAGGCAATTAACTGGTTGTTAAGGGCCTTAAGGGCCTATCCCGCCTCTTGGAGGCGGGATGGAAACGGGGTCTGAAACCCCGATTCTGGGAAAATTGCTCGGAGGTGGGCTGGAGGCGGGATCGAAGCCACCCGCCATTTTTTGCGATTTTAACACCTCACACGCCTCCAATCCCGCCTCCTTGGGCCTGACAAAATCGAGCCCACGGCCTCCCTTAGTGCCGATGGCCCTGAAATTCACCTCTCCAGCTTGCCGCGGGGGTAAGGATCGCACGCACACTTACCTACCGCGCCTGCCGTTGACCTTGGGCCCACGGGAACTTCAGCTCCTGGGCCTGTTCCAAGTGCCGGCGCGCAGTGCTTGCGTGTCCCAGGGGCGCAGTTAGTGCGATGCGTCCCCTGGGATCACGTGGGCCATGGAGAGCCAATGGCAGCAGACCATCTTTCATTCATAGATTTGACAGGAAGAGCTGTCAAATCTGTGAATTGAAATCGGCCCCAAAAGAACAGCTAAACTTAAAATAAATTTTTAAAAAACCATCACATTTATAAAATAACTATAAGTTAAATAAATTAACTACTTTAAACAAAAATTTAAATTTTTGAAAAAATTAAAATAATTTTTAACAGTGCTAAAAATAAACTTACCTTTCTTTAAAGTATCTAAAAAAGATAAACCTGTTGAAAATTTTTTTAAATTATAATTAATTAACCACTTACCTTGTTGAAAACGGGTCCTGCGCCTCCTTTTTAAAAGCGCAGGTTCTTCAATACTTACCCTCCCGGAGAAACCTGAAAAAAACCCTAAGTTTGCTGCGTGCGCGCAGCCTCTACCGCGCACGTGGTTCACCTCTGAACCGCTCCCTTCGCCAGACCGAAGTTCCGGTTTCCCGCGCATGCGCAGTGCATGCAGGAAACCGGCACTTCAGGACGCCTTACGGGTGAGTACACAACTCACCCGGGAAGGGCCGAATTTTTGGCCCATTAACTTTGGAGTCTAAGTAACGAATATGCAAATAAAAGCAACATAAAGACCAAAGTGGAAGTGCAATGAGAACAACTGGCCATCAGAGGACAGAAGAGAGCTCTGTTTTTCTAATAGGAAGGAATACTCCAAAACTAGAAAATGAGTGAGAATTTGAGCAATGTACAAAGGTCAGGTATGGAAATAAAAACACTGCAGTTTCAGAAAAAATATGGGATGGGAAGCATAGCCCCTGATCATTAATGCTACTGAACAGGTGACCTGCATATCTCCAAGGCCACTCTGAAAACCAGATGTGCAGATGCCCACAAATCTTCCAGGGAGATTGCACACTGGTAGAACGGTTTGCCTTGTTACTTTTTCATTTCTGACAAAGGGTCTTTACCTGAAACTCTAATACCCACATCCTTGCCAAGCTACACTCACACCCTGAACCCCAGTGAATTGATTTCAAGAGCTTTCGGGAGGTTTAATCACATGACATGTGATCATGTGACATCTGATCATGTGATTGGATTAACCTGATAAAGGTTGGGCCCCCCTGTAGTTGAATATCTTTGCACGTGGTTTCGGGCCAGCAGCTGTTGTACGAGGTGTAAAGATAAACCCAGCAACTACAGGCAGCAGTCAGTTTAACCTCGGTAGTGGGGAAGCTTTTAGAAACAGTAATCAGGGACAAAATTAACAGTCACTTGGATAGGTGTGGATTAATTAAGGCAAATCGTGTTTAACCAACTCGATCGAGTTTTTTAATGAGGTAACAGAGAGGGTTGTTGAGGGTAATGCGGTTGACGTAGTGTACATGGATTTCCAAAAGTGCCACATAATAGGCTTGCCAGCAAAGTTGAAGTCCATGGAATAAAAGGGACAGTGGCAGCATAGATACGAAATTGGCTAAGTGACAGGAAACAGAGAGTAGTGGTGAACGGTTGTTTTTTGTACTGGAGGAAGGTATACAGTGGTGTTCCCCAGGGGTCGGTTCTAGAACCACTGCTTTTCTTCATATATATTAATGACTTGGACGTGGGTGTACAGGGCACAATTTCAAAATTTGCAGATGACACAAAACTTGGAAGTATAGTGAACAGTGAGGAGGATAGTGATAGACTGCAAGAGGACATAGACAGGCTGGTGGAATGGGCGGACACGTGGCAGATGAAATTTAACGCAGAAAAGTGTGAAGTGATACATTGTGGTAGAAAGAATGAGGAGAGGCAATATAAAGTAAAGGGTACAATCCTAAAGGGGGTGCACGAACAGAGAGACCTTGGGGTATATGTGCACAAATCATTGAAGGTGGCAGGGCAGGTTGAGAAAGCAGTTAAAAAAGCTTACAGGATCCTGGGATTCATAAATAGTGGTATAGAGTACAAAAGTGTAGAAATTATGATGAACCTGTATGAAACACTGGTTCAGCCCCAACTGTAATATTGTGTCCAATTCTGGGCACCACACTTTAGGAAGAATGTGAAGGCCTTAGAGAATGTGCAGAAAAGAATGAGGGGCTTCAGTTACGTTGATAGACTGGAGAAACTAGGGTTGTTCTCTTTGGAGCAGAGGAGATTTGATAGAGGTGCTCAAAATCATGAGGGGTCTAGACAGAGTAGATAGAGAGAAACTTCCACCCATTGGCAGAAGGGTCAAGAACCAGACGACACAGATTTAAGGTGATTGGCAAAAGAACCAAAGGCGACAGAAGAAAAAACGTTTTTACGCAGCGAGTGGTTAAGATCTGGAATGCACTTCCTGAAAGGATGGTGGAGGCAGACTCAATCTTATCTTTCAAAAGGGAGTTGGATAAGTATCTGAAGGAAAAAAAATTGCAGGGCTACGGGGAAAGGGCGGGGGGAGTGGGACTAGCTGAGGTGCTCTTGCAGAGAGCCGGCATGGGGTTGATGGGCCGAATGGCCTTCTTCCGTGCTGTAACCATTCTATGATTCTATGATTCTAAGTTCAGAAGGCAGAAAAGAGAAACTGAAGATAGGGAAGCAATTTGCAGAGGGGAAACCAGAGGTGGGATGAACTTTTGATTCCACCAGTAACTAATAGTAACTCACTGAAATTGCACTGTTAACTAATACAGTAAACTCTTTCTTATCCGGCACCTACGGGACCAGGATGGTGCCGGTTGATGAAAAATTCTGGATAACAGAGAGGTAGGCTATTTTTAACACAAACAAAAATAAAAACCACTAACTAACTCGGCCACCGCGGGAGACTCGGACTTGGCAAAACGAGTGCTGGATGGATTCGGCAAGGTTACCGGTTATCTATTTTGCCGGTTATTAAAGAATTCCGGATGATTAAGTGCCGTTTAAACAAGCGTTTACTGTAGTAATATTGGTGACACTCAGATCCTCCTCATAAGCAACAGTAATACAATAAGTCACTGATAGTCTATATGGAACTACTAGTAAAACGTGTAACACCCCGATATCCTAACTGTAACTAGTAATAATCATTTAACCTGCTGATATTTACCCTGACACCGTAGCCCCAATCTCCCTGCACTGCACAAGGTGCGGTCAGGCTCCCCAGTCAATGCCACTTCTAATAGGCCCGATCACTCTCCTTAGCTCCTTTGACTGTAGTTTGTGTGAAAGTGACAACTCTAAACTGGAAACCTCAGTCAAAGCTGATCTGTACTTGGACTTCACACATCAAAACCAGGCGGCACAGACTGACCTGAACCAAAGCGAGAGATTGATCGAAGGGCAGCGGGCTCAGTGTTTGGGGCACTTCTCACGGGACACATTGTCCCAAACTCAGATCAGCACCAACATTTCTAAACCACTCTCGACCACTCACTTAATGCTGGCACTCTGCTTCCCTGCCCAACCTCTGAGTTAATGCTGACACTCTCCTCAGTTAAAACTGGCCTCCTCCTTCACCGGAGCCTCCCGCTCTGATCTTGCAAGAATTCCTACTCACAGTCGGCTTTTTATAACATATTCTCGGAATGTGGACATCCCTGGCAAGGCCGGCATTTATTGCCCATCCCTAGTTGCCCTCAATTGAGTGACTTACTAGGCCTCTTCAAAGGGCAGTTAAAAGTCAACCACGTTGGTGTGAGACTGGAGTCACATATAGGCCAGACCGGGTAAGGACGGCTGATTTCCTTCCCTAAAGGACATTAGTGAACCAGTTGGGTTTTAATGACAATCCGACAGCTTCATGGTCACTTTTGCTGATACCAGCTGACTTCAAACTCTCAAACTGTCGTGTTGGGATTTGAATTCCCGTTCTCTGGATTATTAGTCGGGTAACATAGCCTTTAGCTGGACTGGTTCTTGACTGGGGCAAAGATCGCATCATATAGACGGTAAGTGGATTAACAGGTAACACATGGTCCATGTGATCTTCTGGACAGATTTTGATCGCCTGAGGGGGTCGGAGAGGAATTTCCCAGAGTTTTTTTCTCCCTTATTGGCCCTGGGATTTTGCTTCTCCCAGGATATTATACAGCTGTGGTGTGAGGTAGGAAGTGTCTAGTCATGATGCGCTGGCCATCATGAGTGTGGAGCAGGCTTAATGGATCAGCCTTTTTCTGCCTGTCATTTTCATATGTTTGTATAACCGTGCACTACTGCATGCTGCAATGTTTGGTCACTTGCAGCAGTAACAACAGGAGGTGGAGGGTCCAGAACAAGACTGAAACAACAACAACAACTTGCATTTATAATGCGCCTTTAACATAGTAAAACGTCCCAAGGCACTTCACAGGAGCGTTATCAAACAAAATTTGACACCGAGCCACATAAGGAGATATTAGGACAGGTCAAAGTGATAGTGTTAGCAGTCAACCTCCTTTCTCGTCTGGTTCACAACAACACATTTCGAGTAAGCACGAGACTTCGTAGTGCAGTCTACGGAACAGACTTTATTGATACACAGTAAAGGTGATCGGCCTTAACTGTACACAGAGAGTGGCTTTTCGGTTACAAGCTCTATCTTTTGAGCCCTCTGACATACTGTTGAAAACCATGATCATTGAAACACCTTATTTTGACTACATCGAAGGAAAATGTTATAGATAAGACTATACGACATATCTATTCTCAAATCCTTTGAAAACAGACTATTCATATAAACAGTTATAGTTTGTTTACTTCAAAACTACTTCCCTTAAACAAGACTTCCTGATCTAACTGCCCTTAAACCCTTTGTCAACCGTTATCTTTCCATACTATAGCTAGTGGATACCCTAGCTATGTTTATTAACTTAAAACTAAACCTTAACCACTCATGGGTGACATCATTACTGTCACGTATTTCCTTACACAAGCACTTTTTGCATCAGAAAACAAGCCATACTTTCTCCACAAGACACTTCAAAGTCATCCTGTTTATATTGGAAAGCCTGGAAAGCCTGTTGCTTCAAGACGCAAAGAAGTTCGACCGTTAACCCTTAACTCCCCAAGATGTCCAAAATACATCTCTCCAGGATGTCCAACGGATAGGTTTTAAGGAGTGTCTTCAAGGAGGAGAGAGAGGTAGAGAGGCGGCGAGGTTTAGGGAGGGAATTCCAGAGCTTAGGGCCTAGGTAGCGAAGGCATGGCTGTCAATGGTGAAGCGATGTTGTTGTTGTTTTGTATGACAGGAAAAGCTTATAATGGAATGTCTAGTTTGGCTATCCGTTCAATGGCCTCCTGAGATGCCGAGTGGAGAAATGAGGTGCCTCCAGCAACAGATCTTTGATGTGATGTGTCCCATGGTCTGGGACCCATGGCCACAGTTGCACTTTGGGTCGTCCCTCATCTTCCACTTGTGGAGCAGATGGCCGCATCGTCCATACCCTGTGCGGATTCGGTTGAGTGCTGTCCACTGTCTTCGAGGGAGGTCGAAGCCAAGGACCTGTACTGTTGGGTCAGTGATGAGGTGTTGGTTCTTTATGTTGCATGCGTCCCACGATTTCGTCCATCTGGATAGTGGGTTGATCCCAGCTGCATGAATATTGGCTGCTATGTCCCAGAATGGCCGGCGAGATTTTAAGTGCCTTCGAAGTGGGTTTTTCAAGTCTTCGTGAATGGGAAGGTCGATGCTACTCATGATATTTTCCATCTCACGGAGCACGGTGACATCATGGCGACTAGCAGACGGGGCAATGTGGGACAGCACCGGGAGCCACTCAGGTGGAGCGATGAAAATCGGAGATGCACAAGACACCAGAATTGGAGGAGCGCAGAAATCTCGGAGCGTTGTAGGGTTTGAAGGGACAGGGGTGCTCCATGAATCAAATAAACTCAGAAACAAATTCCACAATTTCCTAAATGCTGAATAGGTCCGAGCTGGGCCAATTCGGAGTGTTTTTGCATTGACCTTGTTGGTTATCCCTAATTGTTGCCAATCTGTCACTTGAGATTCAAGATAATCAGGAGCAAAAGTTTTACTGAGAAGTATGAATGCTGCCCCTCCAAGTGTCTTTTGACCCTGGTACTGCAGCAAATGAGGGATTGGTCCAGTGCAAGCTAGAGTCTCAGGGGGAGAAATTCGGTATCGCCCCATTTGGGGCGCAATTATCGGCCGGGCGCAAAGTTTAGCGCCTGCCGCTAATTATCGCCTCCGACTGCAAACTTGGCTTCTATCGCTCCTGGAGTTGATTTGAGCGCTAAATCAGGCGCTACACACCTCTTAAGGCGCTAACGCCAAGGAGCGAGGTGCTACCTCAGAGCACTGGCAAAGCTCATGTGATGTCAGTTAGCAATGGAACACAGTCACACTGGTGCCGGCCAGTTCTTAAAGGGGAGGGTTAGGGCGCTAACGGGAGGCGCTAATCAACCAAATTTTCCCCCCTCAATCTCCCAGTCACAGCATCACTCGAATTGATGCTATGTAAATAGAGGCTAGATGCTCATTGGAAAATACAGACCTGGAGTAATATCTGTTTTTCAGTCTTGAGGAGCTCCTGTTCCTGGAATGACAGGGTTCCAGCAGGTTTTATTCAATAAGATTTCTTAGAATTATGCAGCCGAGTAAGGACATTTTCAGCACTGAGCTTTCTTGTTGCATCCATTGCAATCATGCAGCAATCTCCAAGATGGCCTCTGGTACATAGTAAATGAGATCGCCCACGTACTTGTCACTTAATACACTGGTTAGTGCTTGAGGGCAGAATTCCAATTTTGATCTCCAGCACAACCACGTGTTTGATGCAGTATTCGTGCAAGGGACAGTACTAATACTGCATTGGTAGAACATATTGCTTACTGTTATTTATGGAAATAATTCATATCAACTAGTCCATTTAGTGCTGCATTATTATAGTGCATCCGGTAAGTGGAAATATCAGACAATGTTTCTGTTGCATATCTGAGGATGTGACCTCCCTTGTTAGTTGGCCCTATTTAATTTACTCAGTATTGCTGGGTATCAATTATTTTGCACTGTATTTGAAGAAACTTTGAAGGGGTAATCTCCCGGGCTAGTTTAACAATATGGGGGTTGAGGTTCCGCTTGGGCGCAATTCGCCTGATGTCGGCCAAACCAGCACAAAAGATCAAGGAATTTCAAGTGCAAGTTACATCAAGCGCAAGTTACGTCTAGCGCAGAGTTTCCGCGATCTTTTGCGCTGGTTTAAAAAACATCATGCTAGAAACCCACAAAACTGGCCATGCCCCCACCCCCGATCGAATTAATCACCATGACGAGTTTCCGTTAATTGCGTTCGTTTGCGGCCCATCAAGGAGGCTCTTAAAATTAAACTGGTTTTTTTTTTAGGCGTAAGGCCCGTTTTAAAAGTTTTTAAAAATTAAAAATATTTAATTTACTAAGAAACTGACTAGTATACACCAATTAAACTAGTAAATTGTTCTGTATAGTTTTTTAAAGACATTTTAAGTTATTTAAAATCGGATTACTCACAGGTGGTGGACGAGACACTCTTATTAAAAATGCTTGTTTTTTGCGAAAAAACCCATTTTCAGCTGTCTTAATAAAACTGCACCAGGTTACCACTCTTAAATGTATCAAGGAATATTTATTAAGGGGAAAAAATAAACAATAACGTCCTAAAACGCTGACCAATTGCACTGGTTCATGGAAGATTTTACATTTGTGATTATGTAAATGACTTTGAAGGGAAACTTGTACCATGACTTCACTTAAGAAAACTAGCGCAATTTTGAGCATAGTTTGCACCTGGATTGCTGATTGCACCCAAAGCCGAAATTCCACCCCGTGTACTCGCGTATCTCGTAAACCCGCGACCTCTACCACCTGGAACATAAGAACATAAGAAATAGGAGCAGGAGTAGGCTATTTGACCCTTTGAGCCTCCTCTGCCATTCAATAAGATCATGGCTGGTCTTCTACCTCAACTCCACATTCCTGCACTATCCCCATATTCCTTGATTTCCTTAATATTTAAAAATCTATCGATCTTTGTCTTGAATATAATCAACGACTGAGCCTCCACAGCTCTCTGGGGTAGAGAATTCCAAAGATTCACTACCATCTGAGAGAAGACATTTCTTCTCATCTCAGTCCTAAATGGCCGACCCCTTATTCTGAAGGACAAGGGCAGCAGGTGCATGGGAACACCATCATCTCCAAGTTCCCCTCCAAGTCACACACCATCCTGACTTGGAAATATATCGCTGTTCCTTCATTGTCACTGGGTCAAAATCCTGGAATTCCCTCCCGAGCAGCACTGTGAGACTACCTTCACCACACGGACTGCAGTGGTTCAAGAAGGCGGCTCACCACCACCTTCTCAAGGGCAATTAGGGATGGGCAATAAATGCTGGCCTTGCCAGCGATGCCCACATCCCAGCAATGAATTAAAAAAAACTATTGTCTTGCTGCATGCGGGCATTGACTGCTTCATTATCTGAGGAGTTGTGAATGGCACTGAACACTGTGCAGTCATCAGCGAATATCCCCACTTCTGACCTTATGATGGAGGGAAGGTCATTGATGAAGCAGCTAAAGATGGTTGGGCCTAGGACACTGCCCTGAGGAACTCCTGCAACGATGTCCTGGGGCTGTGATGATTGACCTCCAAATACCACAACCATCTTCCTTTGTGCTAGGTATGACTCCAGCCAGTGGAGAGTTTTCCCCCTGATTCCCATTGACTTCAGTTTTACTAGGGCTCCTTGAACCACACTCGGTCAAATGCTGCTTTGATGTCAAGGGCAGTCACTCTCACCTCACCTCTGGAATTCAGCTATTTTGTCCATGTTTGGACCAAGGTTGTAATGAGGTCTGGAACCAAGTGGTCCTGGCGGAAACCAAACTGGGCATCAGTGAGCAGGTTATTGGTGAGTAAGTGCTGCTTGATAGCACTGTCGACGACACCTTCCATCACTTTGCTGATGATTGAGAGTAGACTGATGGGACAGTAATTGGCTGGATTGGATTTGTCCTGCTTTTTGTGGACAGGACGTACCTGGGCAGTTTTCCACATTGTCGGATAGATGCCAGTGTTGTAGCTGTACTGGAACAGCTTGGCTAGAGGCGCGGCTAGTTCTGGAGTACAAGTCTTCAGCACGACAGCCGGGATGTTGTTGGGGCCCACAGCCTTTGCTGTATCCAGTGCGCTCAGCTGTTTCTTGATATCATGTGGAGTGAATTGAATTGGCTGAAGACTGGCTTCTGTGGTGGTGGTGACCTCAGGAGGAGGCCGATATGGATTATCCACTTGGCACTTCTGGCTGAAGATGGTTGCAAACGGTTCAGTTTTGTCTTTTGCACTCACATGCTGGGCTCCACCATCATTGAGGATGGGGATATTCATGGAGCCTCCTCCTCCCGTTAATCGTTTAATGGTCCACCACCATTCACGACTGAATGTGGCTGGACTGCAGAGCTTTGATCTGATCCGTTGTTTGTGGGATTGCTTAGCTCTGTCTATAGCATGCTGCTTCCTATTTTTAGCATGCATGTAGTCCTATGTTGCAGCTTCCCCAGGTTGTCACTGCATTTTTAGGTACGCCTGGTGCTGCTCTTGGCATGCCCTTCTACACACCTTACTGAACCAGGGTTGGTCCTCTGCTCTTGATGGTAATGATAGAGTGAGGGATATGCCGGGCCATGAGGTTACAATTCTGCTGCTGCTGATGGCCCACAACACTTCATGGATGCCCAGTTTTGAGCTGCTAGATCTGTTCTGAATCTATCCCATTTAGCACAGTGGTAGTGCCACACAACATGATGGAGAGTGTCCTCAGTGTGATGACGGGACTTCGTCTCCACAATGACTGTGCGGTGTTCACTGCTACCAATGCTGTCATGGACAGATGCATCTGCAACAGGTAGACTGGTGAGGACAAGGTCAAGTAGGTTTTTCCCTCGTGTTAGTTCTCTCACCACCTGTTGTAGGCCCAGACTGGCAGCTATGTCCTTCAGGGCTTGGCCAGCTTAGTCAGTAGTGGTGCTACTGAGCCACTTTTGGTGATGGACATTGAAGTCCCCCACCCAGAGTATATTCTGTGCCCTTGCTACTCTCAGTGCTTCTTCCAAGTGGTGTTCAACATGGAGGAGTACTAATTCATCAGCTGATGGAGGGCGGTAGGTGGTAATCAACAGGAAGTTTCCTTGCCCATGCTTGACCTGAAGCCATGAGACTTCATGGGGTCCAGAGTCAATGTTGAGGACTCCCAGGGCCACTCATTCCCAACTGTATACCACTTTGCTGCTACTCCTGGTGGGTCTGTCCTGCCGGTGGGACAGGACATAACCAGGGATGGTGATGGAGGAGTTTGGGACATTGGCTGAAAGGTATGATTCTGTGAGTATGACTATGTCAGGCTGTTTCTCTCCCAGTTTTGGCACAAGTCCCCAGATGTTGGTGAGGAGGACTTTGGCTGGGTGTGCCGTTGTCGTGTCCGTAGCCGGTGCCGAGTGGTCCGACAAGTTTTATTCTTATTGTTCTTCGTAGCTGTTTTTTACAACTGAGTGGCTTGCTAGGCCATTTCAGAGGGTAGTTAAGAGTCAACCACATTGCTGTGGGACTGGAGTCGCATATAGGCCAGACCAGGTAAGGACGGCAGGTTTCCTTCGCTGAAGGACATTAGTGAACCAGATGTGTTTTTACAACAATCCGATAGTTTCATGGTCACCATTACTGATACTAGCTTTTAATTCCAGATTTATTTAATTAACTTAATTTAAATTCCCCAGCTGCTGTGGTGGGATTTGAACTCACGTCTCTGAATCATTAGTCCAGTAACATAACCACTATGCTACCGTTCCCATTGTAAATGGGACAAATGTGCTATTTGGGTTTTACTGGTTCATGGAAGAATTTATGTATGTGATTATGCAAATGAGTTTGAACAGAAACTTATACCATAACTTCACTTCAGAAAACTAGCGTAATTTTTAGCGCAGTTAGTGCCCGGATTGCCGATTGCACCCAAAGCAGAAACTATTGTAGACTGGGGCAGCTTCCCAAAAGTATTCCGTTGAATCTTGACAAACACATCACTAGATTGCTAACTTCAGGCCAAAAATTCAGCCCTTGCCGGGTAAGTACGCACTGTGTACTCACCCGTAAGGCATCCTGAAGTGCCGGTTTCCTGCATGCACTGCGCATGCGCGGGAAACCGGAACTTCCGGTATGGTGATGGGAGCGGTTCAGAGGTGAACCGCGTGCGCGGTAGAGGCTGCGCGCACGCAGCAAACTTAGGGTTTTTTTCAGGTTTCTCCGGGAGGGTAAGTATTGAAGAACCTGCACTTTTAAAAAGGAGGCGCAGGACCCGTTTTCAACAAGGTAAGTGGTTAATTAATTATAATTTAAACATTTTTTCAACAGGTTTATCTTTTTTAGATACTTTAAAGAAAGGTAAGTTTATTTTTAGCACTGTTAAAAAGTATTTTAATTTTTTCAAAAATTTAAATTTTTGTTTAAAGTAGTTAATTTATGTAACTTATAGTTATTTTCTAAATGTGATGGCTTTTAAAAAAAATTATTTGAAGTTTAGCTGTTCTTTTGGGGCCGATTTCAATTCATAGATTTGACAGGTCTTCCTGTCAAATCTATGAATGAAAGATGGTCTGCTGCCATTGGCTCTCCATGGCCCACGTGATCCCAGGGGATGCATTGCACTAACTATGCCCCTGGGACACGCAAGCACTGCGTGCCGGCAGTTGGAGCAGGCCCAGGAGCTGAAGTTCCCGTGGGCCCAGAGGTCAACGGCAGGCGCGGTAGGTAAGTGCGCGCACGATCCTTACCCCCACAGCAAGCCGGAGAGGCGAATTTCAGGGCCTTGATGTTTACATCAGGATTGTGCTTTGTTAGAGCAGCCCACTCTGTAGGTCAAGTGCCTGAGAGCTTTACTCTGAGCCAAAGTACTTCTGATGGCTTTCTGGAGGAGTTTTATTGCTTCTTGTTTGGACTGCTGATGGGAGTATTGCAAAATAATGAGGGGCTCTGTTTATGAAAGGACAAAGCCCGAGGCACGCCAACTAACTTCACCGATTTACACCTCTTTCTAGCCAATCGTACGACAGTTGTGAACAAGATTCAGTGAAGAGGCTGAAATGAGGTCTCAACCAAAAGGAAACCCAAAGTCACTCAAATTAAACTCTTTCATGTTAGTTGGTGAATATCTGAACTTTTACCCAATTCAGGTGCTTTTTGGTTTTCACAAGACAGACTTCTTCCTTTCCTGCTCCCTCCCTTTCTTTCCTGCTCCCGCACTTCCTTTCCTGCTCCCACCCTTCCTGACATCAGTAGTAGGGATAATGCTAGAATCTATTATTAAGGACGTGGTAACAGAGCACTTAGAAAATAATAATAGGATTGGGCAGAGTCAACACGGATTTATGAAAGGGAAATCATGTTTGACGAATCTGTTAGAGTTTTTTGTGGTTGTAACTAACAGAATAGATAAGGGGGAACCAGTGGATGTGGTGTATTTGGATTTTCAAAAGGCATTCGATAAGATGCCACACAAGAGGTTATTAAACAAAATTAGGGCTCATGGGATTGGGGGTAATATACTAGCATGGATTGAGGTTTGGTTAACGGACAGAACACAGAGAGTAGGAATAAACGGGTCATTTTCGGGTTGGCAGGCTGTAACTAGTGGGGTACCACAAGGATCAGTACTTGGGCTTCAGCTATTCACAATCTATATCAATGATTTGGATGAGGGGTCCGAATGTAATATATTCAAGTTTGCTGGGTGGGAATGTAAGTTGTGAGGTGGATGCAAAGAGGCTTTATTAAATGGTGAGAGATTGGGAAATGTTGGTGTTCAGAGGGACCTGGTGTCCTTGTACACGAATCACTGAAAGTTAACATGCAAGTACAGCAAGCAATTAAGAAAGCAAGTGGTATGTTGGCCTTTATTACAAGAGGATTTGAGTATAAGAGTAAAGATGTCTTACTGCAATTATATAGGGCCCTGGTGAGACCACACCTGGACTATTGTGTATAGTTTTGGTCTCCTTACCTAAGGAAGGATATTCTTGCCATAGAGGGAGTGCAATGAAGGTTCACCAGACTGATTCCTGGGATGGGGGGATTGTCCTATGAGGAGAGATTGAGTAGGCGAGGCCTATATTCTCAGTAGTTTAGAAGAATGAGAGGTGATCTCATTGAAACACAAAATTCTTACAGGGCTTGAAAGGGTAGATGCAGGGAGGATGTTTCCCCTGGCTGGGGAGTCTAGAACCAGGGGTCAGTCTCAGAATAAGGGGTCAGCCTTTTAGGACTGAGATGAGGAGAAAGTTCTTCACTCAGAATTCTCTACCCCAGAGGGCTGTGGAGGCTCAGTCGTTGAGTATATGACAATAGGGAGCCAATGTCCTTAAAGAAAAAACCCAAACATTCCTCAGAAAGATAAGAGGGAGGCCTCGTCAGCCATGCAGAAAGGGACGGTGAGGGATGCCTTCCCGCTTCACAATTGGACAATAGGATGGGGAACAAATGATTGACACCAGGTAATCACCAGCCCACGGAAATAACTATAAATATAGACAACCAAGAGAGGAAATCAGGCAGTTAGGGGTGAAGACTTCCCCGAGGTGGCTATGGCCTAACACCTTGATCAAGTTTAGCCTCTGAGGTGGCTGATGGCCTAACACCTCCAACAACCGTCCATCCGGTTGTTTTGTTCCGTTTCAGGGCTGCAGATCGCCCTCATCTATCACAGGTTGTATGTCTACTGTATCTATTTCAATCGCATGTAGTCAACTATTTGCTTGTCGCTGCCCTGAATGTTCTGGATGGTATGGAGGAAGGTCTCTGCTGGTGTAGAGGTAAGTATGCATTAGTTCCCCCAGTAGCGCAGTTCCAGACACACCCATGCTCTTTGGTAGTCCAGGGACAATCACATGCCAGTCACTGGAACTGAGAGTTGACTTTGTGACAAATGAAAGTGAAGCTATTCTTGAGATCACCTGATGTTAACCCAGTGAAGGCCACTTAACTTCAAACTAGGGTTCGTGCAAACTGAAGCTCCTCTTCTTCCAATCAGCTCTCTCCCAGTTGGCTCTGCCTCTTGGTAATCTTCCCCATCTGACCTGATTTCTTACCAAATCCTTCACATTGACTTCCCCTCCTAGCTCTCCCCTCAACAGCTTCCCTTACCCGGTCTTCATCCTACAAACAACATGTTTAGTGCACATATTGCACTTTGTAACTAAGATTCAGATGCACTTCAGTTGGCCTTTCTTAAAGGTCAGAGTGTGGGTGTACATGTTAGCTCTGTGCAAATCTATTTTCTGATGCAACAAGAGTTTTAGTATCTCAAGGTGGGTGTCTGGCTGCTGGGACTGAATGCTACAAGGTAGGGCACTGACTTGTTTTTATTTTAGCTGTGGTTCAGTGACTTGTGCCCATTTACATTGGTGGTCTCACATGGGAGAGCGACATGTATGGATGCCCAATGGCTAGTATTGGTCTACCTAGGCCTGTAGGTAGGCAGCCTAATGATGGTACGCCACCAAGTGTTGAGTCTCTGGCACCAGAGTGGCACCAACCACTTTAAAATTCATAGCTCAGCACCAGACCTTGGCAGACTCTCCTGATCTGAATCTAATCTGCACTCGGGAGTATTCCCAGTCACAGTCTGTATCCCAGGTCTGAAATGTAAAAGCTTTAGTCAATGGCACTTCAGTGCAGTCACCAACATTCCGTCTTTGCTACCAAACACCAAGATTGAGTTGTTGTTATTTTCATATCCATTCACATTTAACACTCAGAAGAGCCTTTTGCGATTCTGTTGTGGAATCTCAGTGTGTAATGAAGTATCACAGTTAACATTATGGGAGCAGGCTTTGAAGTGACAACACGTCCTAATTCATAATTATAAATTAAATATCGTAAATCGTAACACATAATTCAGTTATGTGGAGAGAGTAGAGAAGCTGCGATTGTTCTCCTTAGAGCAAAGAAGGTGAAGGGGAGATTTAATAGAGGTGTTCAAATTTATGAGGGGTTTTGACAGTGTAGATAGGGAGAAACTGTTTCCACTGGTAGGAGAGTCAGTGCCAGAGGACACAGATTTAAGATAACTGGCAAAAAAGCCAGGAGGGAGATGAGATTTTTTTTTACTTGCCGAGTTGTTGCGATCTGGAATGCATTGTCAGAAAGCGTGGTGGAAGCAGATTCAATAGTAACTTTCAAAAGGGAATTGGATAAATGTTTATAAAGGAAAAAATTGCTAGGCTAAGGGGAAAGAGCAGGGGAGTGGAATTAATTGGATAGCTCTTTCAAAGATGGGCTGAATGGTCTCCTTCTGTGCTGTAAGATTCTATGATTCTATGTACACAGGGTTGATGCTATCCTGCATATTTCTGTACAGTTATATTCCATACATAATAAGAAGCCAAGTAATGGCAATGCGTTACCAAGTAATTAATAGTGTTCATGGTGCTGCATTGCTGGGGAAAGGAGAAAAGAACAGACACAAACAATTCTTTTGAATTTGTGCTTATTCTCTGTTTTTTTAACCTTTTCGACTGAAATAAAATTGTATGTTCACTATCTTTACAAAAATCTAACATTTTAGAATGACTGTGTCAAATAGTAAAAGACAAAACCAAACTTTTATTCTTAGTGATGTATCATATAAATCTTGACGTGTTTGCATCAAATGTCTCTCTTTGATATTTTAATGGAGACGTTTAAATAAACAGGGTTAGGCCTTTGTTAAAATAGTGTGGAGAGGAATTTGATATGAATGCATTAAGTTTTCAGACGATAACATGGCTCATGTGAATTTCTACTTTTATATTTCAGCAGCTTAACAGTGACAAATGAATGAACTGAGAGTTTTTGGTGCATGCCAAGTACAATCAGCGTTTATTACAGCAGACAGCTTTCATGAAGCAGTGATACAGACAGACTTTCCCACTGAACAGTTACTTGTCAACTACTTTTTGTACGAGTCTACAAAATTAGCTTTAAAACCATTTGCTTATTTAAAATGGTCTCAGTGAACTGAGCAACCCCACCTCCGCATTGGTATTTTATAAACACTTGCCATAGCCGAGTAGCTGCAGCAGGAGGATCACACTACTAAATTTAACAGATGGTGTCAGCTGTGGCTCAGTGAGTAGCCATCTCGCATCTGAGTCAGAAGGTTGTGGTTTCAAGCCACTCTCCAGAGATGGGTGCACAACATCTAGGCTGACATTTTAGCGCAGTACTGAGGCAGAGCTGCACTGCGGAGGTGCCGTCTTTTGGATGAGATGTTAACCCGAGGCCCCATCTGCCCTCTCAGGTGGTCATAAAAGATCTCGTGACACTATTCGAAGAAGAGTAGGGGAGTTCTTCCCCGGTGTCCAGGCCAATATTCATTCCTCAACCAACATCACTGAAACAGATTATCACATTGCTGTTTCTTGCTGTGCTCAAATTGGCTGCTGACCACACTTCAAAAGTATTTCATTGGCTGTAAAGAGCTTCGGGACGTCCTGAGAACATAAAAGGCGCTATATAAATACAAGTCTTTCTTTCTTTTTCTTTTACAGCTGTAATTATATTCAGGATCGCTGATTCGTGGCTTTCAAGGGAAAATAAATGGAATCATTCAATACGATCTGCAAAACACCATTAAGAATCTGGGAATCCCATATGGTCTAAAACGTAATTTGAGTTGTTCAGAGGCCACAAACCAGTGGGCCAAATTACAGCGTGACCTCCTGAAACACAGCTAAAATCTCAGAATCCCATGTGGAATTTGACTTGTGCCATCACTGAAATCAGTAGCCCTAGTTACACTTTGGAAAAATATTGCAATAATGGTTGGGTCGGTAACCAGAGGACACAGATTTAAGATAATTGACAAAAGAACCTAAGGGGAGTTGAAGAGAAATTCTTTTACGCGGCAAGTTATTATGATCTGTAATGCACTGCTGAAAGGGTAGGGGAAGCAGATTCAATAATAACTTTCAAAAGGGAACTAGATAAATACTTGAAAAGGAAAAATTTGTAGGGCTATGGGGGGAGTGGGACTAATTGGACAGCTCTTTCAAAGAGTTGGCACAGGCACAATGGGCCGAATGGCCTCCTTCTATGCTGTAAGATTCTATGAAAGAAAGACTTGCATTTATATAGCACTTTTCACGACCTCAGGACGTCCCAAAGCGCTTTACGGCCAATGAAGTTATTTTTGAAGTGTAATCATTGTTGTAATGTAGGAAACACAACAGCCAATGTGCACACAGCAAGCTCCCACAAACAACAATGTGATAATGACCAGATAATCAGCTTTAGAGGGGGTGAACTCCCTGGCTCTTCTTCAAAGTATATGAGGGATACCATCTGCCCAATTTTCTCATGGAATGAATTATGTTCCCTTTACTTCCCCATTCCAAAACCTGGATTTGCTGCAATGGCATCCTCGGCCCCCCAACACCCGCACACAGTCATTCATGGTGGTTGGACCTCTGCTGGGTTGTATCCAAATGCTACTCGGCCATCTACAGACGTCATTTCTTTTCACAATAATTGTTTACAGAACTTGCCCTGTGCAGTTTTGAAAGCTCGTTAATGAGGAAAGCACATGTTGTAAACAAATGCTATCTTGATTTCCTGTTTCGGACTCCCACTAGCAGGTCTTCACAAAAGTTTGCTTGAATATTGATTTCTTCTAATACTGGAATAGCAAAGTATTGATTCCCACTGTTAAAACCGAACGCTGTTGTAAACATGAATAACAAAAGGGTTCTTATTTTCATGCCGCTCCTACCATTTCTTCCATCGGCAAACCAGCCATTGAGAGACCAACAGGAGATGAGCCTGATACCCAATGGCAGTTTTGCTCTCCCCCAAGTATAACGCCTAGCTCTTGGGAAATGCTCCCTCTAGTATAGCGGAAGCTAGATAAGTACGAGGGAGAAAGGAATAGAAGGGTATGCTGAGAGGATTAGATGAAATAGGGTGGGAGGTGGCTCATGTGGAACATAAACATCGGCATGGATCAGTTGTCCCAAATGGCCTGTTTCTGTGCTGTACATTCTATGCAATTATGAACCGACTTAAATCATCCCAGCTGTGATCAGGAGATCAGCAGTCTGCCCTCAGTTGTTTGAATTGAGCAGTGTTGCCATTGATAATTGAAGGTGTCATCTCTATGATTGTATATTCAATTTATTAACGGTGGCCTGTGGGAGGTGTAGCTCTTCCTGAATATTTTAGAAGAGAACTGCTTCTCCTAAAGGTTCCCTGAATCGGGCTCATTGATTTTCTCTGTTTATTGGGCTAATGGTGCAACGTGATTGCATATTTGTTGTTGCTCACGGTAAGTTGGAGGATACACATTTTATAAGGACTGGCGCATGATCCCATGTAAAGTCAATGCATAATTATGCTACTGTGGTTGTACTGTGGTTAAGTTGACCAGTCCCTGTAAGGCCACAACAGCCTATTACTGTAAATCATCACCACTGAGGTCAATTAGAAGATAATTTCTGTTGGAGAAGTTTCTCTCTAGATTGGCAGCTGCTCGTAAATCATCAGCTCCTTCCCAAGGTTAGAAGAAACCAGCAGGAAATACCTGGCTTTCTCCTTTTTTAAAGTGACTCTGAAATTTGCATATGTGCCTGTGTGACACCTGAAATGTGATACTTGAACAATGAAGGACACACACTAGATATGGGACATTTTAATATGTAGATGACTCTAAAAGACTTAAACTGAATTGCAAAGGAAGACGTCAATTTGTGTAGCTCATGTATTTATTACCTGGGAATAACTTTTTTTTTTTGCCAAGCTAAGAGTGTGGTTCCTTGCAGAGACCTCGGTGAAAGAACAAGGCTACCTGGCCTTTTCACATGCCAGGGCTCTGGTAATGTCACAATCTCAGTTAAAAATGACACTACTGGGCATGTAACTGTTATAATCTCTGTGTTGGAGAAGTTTGTGTGGGCTCAGTTCCTGGAATAGACAACTCCACAGCCCATAATGACAGCACAATGTTGACCACGGGGAGAATTTTTTTCCCTAAGGTAACACTCCTTTAATATTTTGATGCTTTTTTAATTAAAAAATGCAGCTAAAAATGCTCTAAATGTGGTGCAGAGATTTAACATCAAATAATTTTACCACATATTTAAAATGCTACTCTAACATCCAAATTGTTTAAATTAGCTTCTCGTCATCACAGAGCAGGGAGGTTAAAACTGTTTTTATTTAACAGGCTTGTGGCTCTTCCACGGCATTTAATGCACAATGTATTATTCTGCTGCTAAGGTACTTCTGGAAAAGGTGGAAAAGGTTGTGTACCTTGGTGGGTTAGTGTCAGAGAATGGGAGTTATGAAGATGACATCGAAAGAAGGAATGGACTTGTTTCTGCTGCTTTTGGAAGATACAGAAGGCGAAAGATAGTTAGTTTATGAAGCGATGGTTATCCTCACATTTTATGGATCTGAGCGTTGGAACATGAAAAAATTTGATGAGCAAAAGATACTAACAGCAGAGATTGAAAGAAAGAAAGAAGAAAGAAAGAAACCTTCTGGCTCAGAGGTGCGTGTGCTACCAACTGAGCCACAGCTGACACATGTGGAATACTGGGAGTATTCCAGGTTGCAAAGAATCAAGAATGGTATAATAAGAATGTGGCTTGGATGAGAAACAACAGAAGATCCAAGAAAGACGACTGCGATGGTTTGGGTACATTTCAAGAAATGGAAACAGCTAGAACACCTTCGTACAGAGGTACATAGAACAAGAAGCTGAGGAAGACCAAGGAAGCACTTGATAGACAATGTCCAGAGTGACTAGTCACAGAAAGGGATACAGTTGACTGAAGCGGCCAGGCTAGCTGAGAACCGACAACAGCGGAGTGAATTCATTAGGCCCCATCGTCGCTGCTGAGCTGACCGATTGGAATTTAGTAGCAGTAGTAGTAAAGTGCAGCTGTATGTAAGCTGAACTGTTTCTTTTAAGGCACAAGGTCTAATTGCTGTAAATAAGTACATTCTGCAGTTAAATTAGAGGCAATTATTTTGCTCTAGTTTAGCATCAGCAGGAAACAAGTGGCTTTCCTTTAAAAAAAATTGTTTCATGTGTGATGTCTACAGTATAGCAGAATTAAAACTTTTCTATATAATATATACCAGTAGATATCATGTGCTGCGGCTCGCAGTAACTCAGAGGTTTTGCTGCTTAATAAGGACAGGAACATTATACCATCAGGTGCAATGTATTACTCTGCTGCTAAAGTCCATTTTAAGGCTATCACGTGTAATTGGCCTGAATTCTTGAGATAAATGGTGGGGTCAGTTACAGATGAGAAAAAGATCTACTCTGATAATAAGTAAACACAGGTCACTTGCAGTTTAACTGTTTTGGAGGAGGGAACTGTTGAGACAGTGCTGGACAGATTCAGGCTGGAGCTGAGAGGGACACAGCACCTTAGGCTGCATGCTGGGTCAACTGAAATTTTCATGACTGTGACCAACAGATTTTTATTAGGTAGAAGGTACCAGGAAATGTGAAGCAAATGCGGGTAAATGAGGTAAGGTACAGATCTAATTGAATGGCGGAACAGACTTGAGGGGCTGAATGGCCTACTCTGTACCTATGTTCCTTTTGTTTGTGTAACAGCGTGCAATATCTGGAGCGTGACATACCATTTTACTATGTAGATGGAGGGAGCAGTTAGGACTGAGCCTTTTGTTGTGTGTGGTGATTTTCTTGTAGTTCAAGCTCAGCTGGAATCTTTTTGCATCGGGTTGGGAATCGCATGTGTCGGTTTCATTGATCAGACGCACTGTGACTCGTTTGCTGGGTGCAAGATAGCGACAGCAAAACAAGTCAGTAAACCGTTGGCAAGAAATAGCTACATCTTTCGGTTTGCTCCAACATTTGATAGTTGCACGGATATCTTAATTTCCACAACCATCCGCCCTCACATTGGAGGCAAGTTCCTTACGATTGTAGAGATCAACACATTTAACCCCAAACACACAGCACTAAGCAAAAAAAAAAAACTCCAAGGAAAGAGTAATATACTTGACGCTGCTGCAAACATCTGAAAACTGACCTCCTGCGAGTGTCACCAGCATTGAATCAGTCCTGAGCGCTCTTATGAATAGAAGCAGAAAACCTGCAGCCTGTACACTGCGTGTTAATCTCCTGATAAAATCACCAGTGCATTTGTTTCCTATTTAGAAATGATTACTATTGCTTCTTATTTCTATCAGTTTCCAACCAGAATGAGTAGCTGCTTGCTTACAGATTTGTGTGGGTTGTGAGCTGTAATATTTTGTTGAGAAAAATGTAGCTAATCCCGTATCGTGCAGGTTCATAACTGACCACGATCATTGTCCAAATGTTTGAACGAAAGCTACAATGCAAACGTTTGTCCTTATGGGTAAGTGTTGCAGGAAAAGCAATTTTGAGTCTTTGCTTGGCAGGGAGAGAATACATAAAAGACACAATTTAAGGGAAGTAAGAAACCTTTTTCTACCTAACCGTTCAAGTACTACTTATGCTGGTTGCTGCGATCCTTTTCGCTCCCATTTCTGGTAGCTTGCAAGGAATGAGCCAGATATTGCTGGAAAATGAATGATGCAATAAACATCACTCGCCCGCGTGATGCGCCATTGCAGCGATTTCTGGCCCAATAACGCCTTGAACGCCCACTGGCGTACTGCTGCGAGACAGAGCTGTGAGAAAGGACAAACCCTTGAACCGTTTGCTGTGGTGTGCCTGAACATGGCGGAGATTACCGACTGGTGGTGCTTTCCCTGCTCAAGTGGCGACTCCGCACAAGGAAGCTCCCTGTCCGTGACAGCTGCTCTCTGAACTCAGAGGTGACAAAATAGTAGATGATGGGGTCCAAGCAGGCGTTCATGCTGGCCAAGCACAGCGTGACTGAATGCAGGATCTGGATATTCCACCGCACCGAGCAGTCTCTGATGACGTCTAACCGTCTCAGCTGATTTAGGGGGAAGAGGATGTGATAGGGAGCGAAGCAGACTAGGAACACCACCGCACACATCAGGAGCAGCTTTAAAGCCCTCCTTCCGCCCCGGTCATTGGACTTCTTCTGCAAAGACTGCGCCGTTTTCCAGGTGCAGGCGACGATTATGATGAGGGGCCCCACAAAGCCCAGGAACTCCGCCGCTGTCAGCATCAATATCGAGGATCCCAGTTTGACTTGCTTCATGGGGAGATCAGCAAAACAGAGCGAGCTGTTGAACGTGCCTGTGTTGCGCATGATGGGGAATGGCAGGCACATGGCGATGACGACCACCCATCCAATAATACTCAGGCCCACGTCGTACCTACGTCTCCAGCTGTTGTATCTGAAGGGGTAGATGAGGAAAATACAGCGCTGGATGCTGATGCAGACTAAGAATAAGATGCTTGCGTACATGTTGACAAACTTTAGGTAGAAACAGAACAAGCACATGAATTTTCCAAACGGCCAGCTGTGAGTTATGTAGTAAAAGATCCTCAGCGGCAAGGACAGCACGTGTGCCAAGTCAGCACAGGCCAGGTTTATCATGAATATTACCGCCTTCTTCTCCCTTTTGATATTCCCAATTAAAACCCACAAGGCCACGCTGTTGCTGAAGAAGCCAGGAATTACGATTATTCCGTAGACAACCGCGTACAGGGATAGCTCGCTTTCCCAGTGTTCGTCTGGGCACAGGACGGATGCATTGACTGGCATGGTAATTTTTTTTCTTTTGTTGAGAGGAGTCCTTTATCAACTGCTCGAGTTACTGAAAAAAAAAGAGAAAGTTTGGAGGGTAATCAGTTTTATCTGATAAACTGCATTTATAGACTACTACTAAATTCCTGTCCGCCAGCTCAGCAGGGACGCTGGGGACCAATGCATTCACTCCGCTGTTGTCGATTCTCAGCTAGCCTGGCCGCTTCGGTCATCTGTGTCCCTTTCTGTGACTAGTTACTCTGAGCATTGTCCATCCAGCGCTTCCTTGGCTTCCTGTTCCACGTACCTCTGTCTGCAGGGCCGTGAAAGGTGTTTCCATTCTTGAAACGCGCCCAAACCATCGCACTTCCATCTATATAGTGCAACAAAAGGTCCAAAAAGGCCCTGTCATGAGGGGAGCCATGAATGTTGAGCAGGAAGTAGGAGAGAAGTCTGCTCTGGGAGAAAGAAGTAGGGTTGGAAAAGGCTGAGAGAACGAGAGGTAGCAAGGCCAAGAGATTTAGGAAGAGAGTTCCAGAGGGCAGGGACACAGAGGTTGAAGGCCAACTGGGGTGGCGGGGGTAGTGGGGGATGCAAAGCGTACAATGAATCAACAACAGCAACCTGCATTTATATAGCGCCTTTAATGCAGTAAACGTCCCAAGGCGCTTTGCAGGAGCGTAATCAAACAAAAATGGACACCGAGCTAAAGAAGGAGATATTATGTCAGGTGACTAACGGTTGGTCAAAGAGGTAGGTTTTAAGCAGCATCTGAAAGGAGGAGAGAGAGATGGAGAGGCAGAGACGTTTAAGGACGGACCATTTCACGTCAGTCAAGAGGTGTGAGATGGGATGTGGGGTGAGAAAAGATTGTAGAAGGAGGGAGAGTGGAACACAGCCAAAGAGGGATGTGAAGATGAAGGCAAGGATTTCAAGCTGATGCACTGGGAGACATTGAGGTTGGTGATGACTGTGTGGGACTTTGTCAGGATGGATATAGGCAATGGATTTCAGGATGGGTTGGAGTTTGTGTAGAGCAAAGGTGAGGAGAACAATGAGCAATTGTGCCTTGAAGTAATGAAAGAAAGAAAGACTTGCATTTATATAGCGCCTTTCACGACCACCAGACGTCCCAAAGCGCTTTACAGCCAACAAAGTACTTTTGGAGTGTAGTCACTACTGTAATGTAGGAAACACGGCAGCCAATTTGTGCACAGCAAGCTCCCACAAACTGCAATGTGATAATGACCAGATAATCTGTTTTTTAGTGATGTTGATTGAGGGATAAATATTGGCCATGACACTGGGGATAACTCCCCTGCTCATCTTCGAAATAGTGTCATGGGATCTTTTACGTCCACCTGAGAGAGCAGACGGGGCTTCAGTTTAATGAAGAGGTAGATGAAGGTGTTTGTGGCATAGGGGTTACTGTTGGGGCATAGGCATGTGATGTTCTGGGAGTGGAAGTAAATGGACCAGTTGTGGGGTTTGAAACTCAACCCATGGTTAAACTATAAATGGGGATGGTGCACCTGTGGATTCAGCCTGAGTGAGCAGCCAGAGAAGGAGATCAAGTAGATGCCTTAGCCGTGAAGTTTCTGGTGGAAACTGAACTGGATGGCTTCAGTTTTGTTGATCTAATGTCGAGCTAGAGAAAGTTCTGGCTTGCCCAGGACTCAATGTTAGACAGGGAATCAGACAGCGTGGCAGTTGTAATGGAACGAAGAGTGGAGATACTGAGGTAGAAAATCTCTGCGATCTCCCATTTTCGGAGAGCTAGCTTGCATTCGTTTAGTGCCTTATTTCATACAAATCCTGCATTGAACTGCTGGAATTTAATTACTAAACACTGTTCATATCCTATAACTAGTTATTAGTTTTATGAATACAAGGCAGATCTAGTTAGATTTAACAACAACTTGTATTTAATTATTACCCCGCACAATAAATGGCAATTTGACATGGTTAGCACTAGTTAATGCATTCTGTGATGAGTAGCAGAGTTAATGCACAGGGCAATTGAGTATCCGAGGAAATGTTTTGAGATAGATCGGGAATTGGTTGAAAGAGAGAAATCAACGGATTCCAATTAGAGGAATGATGATTGGGCTGGGAAGATGAGGTGAATGGAGTGTCCCAGGGATGCATGCTAGAGCCACTGATCTACATAAATCACCTGGATTTAGAAACACAATGTAAGTTGGTGACAATACAAAACTAGGGGAGCAGTAGAGTCTGATATAGCAACCCAGAGAATTACAGAAGGACCCAGACATTATTTGCAACTGAGCAGAACAATGGCAGAAGAAGTTCAATGCAGATAATATTTTTTTTATTCGTTCATGGGATATGGGTGTCACTGGCAAGGCCGGCATTTATTGCCCATCCCTAATTGCCCTCAAGAAGGTGGTGGTGAGCTGCCTTCTTGAACCGCAGAGGGCAGTTAAGAGTCAACCACATTGCTGTGGGTCTGGAGTCACATATAGGCCAGGCTGGGTAAGGATGGAAGATTTCTTTCCCTAAAGGACATTAGTGAACCAGAAGGGTTTTTACAACAATGTTTCATGGTCACCATTACTGACACTGGCTTGTTATTCCAGATTTATTTAATTAATTGAATTTAAATTCCCCAGCTGCCGTGGTGGGATTTGAACTCACGTCTCTGGATCATTAGTCCAGGCCTCTGGATTACTAGTCTAGTAACATAACCACTATGCTACCGTACCCGTTTAGCAAAGCTTTCTAAATTGGTAGGAAAAAACTGGGGGCATACTTAATAAATAGCATTAGACTAGGTAGTGCAGAAGCTGAAAGAGATCTGGGAGTGATAGCAAACCATGTTGAGTCACTGCGGAGCAACAGTTAGCAAAGCAAACAGGATGCTGAACTATATTGCCAAACCAATAGAGCTTAATCTGAGGCCACCATATTCTAGCCAGGCCGCAACTCGAATACTGCGTGTAGTTCCAGTCACGAAGGTCCAAGTGAAACAGCCAAGCCCTCAAAGTTCGATGAACCCCCTAAACTGTACTTATCTCTGTGAAACTCTTCCATCATCTGGTTGCCAGCAGTCACGGTCATGTTTTTTTCTATCAATTCAGCAAAACAAGTTTCAAAGTGAATGTTTCCACTGAGAAGAGAATATCCACAGTTTTATCACCTGATAATGACACCATATTCACTAGTATCCCCCACTTTTCACATTAAGATACAGACAAATCTTCCATTTACTCACCAGTAACAACTTACTTTTTAATGAAATCCAACTGAACAACCCTCCTGGGCTGACATTTATATTTTACCTGTATATTTCAGTCAGTAGCAGTGAGCTTGTATACTTTGACGATAAAACAATCTGGGGTAGAAACTGGTATGCGTTGTACCCATTTTCCGTGTGTGAAATGGGCGTATAGAATACCACTTTAGCTGTGGGACGACCAGCAGCCAAACTGTGCAGGTGTTGGTCCTACTGCTAAATTCGTGGGTACCACTTTTTTAGGTGCCTAACGCTTGCTGTGTAAAATTTGTTCCCAATGAGTATGGGCCTGATTGGATTCTTTAGCCGCCCCCGGCAGCTAGAGTGCCCCCAACTCCACAGTCCTGGCGATCGCCGCCCCCCCCCCCCACCCCCTCCACCCACCTGCCGCCAATTGCTCGATCCAAACCCCCTTCCCAGAACTTACCTGTGGGCTGTTGCCAATGACCCAAAATTCATTCTTCTCACGGGGCGAACTACCTATGGAGTTCGGTCCAAAGATGTGGATGAGGCCCGAGGCCCGAAGCCCAATTTCGGGCCAGCCTCGGGCCTCTCTGTTTGGGCCCGAAAACGAGGCCCAGACTAATTTCTACTCCTCTGAGTACTTTCTAGAATGCAGCAAATGGCTGCCTCTAAGTGGAAATCATTTATTTTCTTTTTGCCACACGAAAATATAACATTAAATTTGTGGATAAACTCACAGATTTGAGAAACAGAAATAGATCGGAGTCTGCTATTTCTTCTTTTTTTTTTGAAAGGAAAAACCTCTTTTTTATGTAGAAATGCCAAGGCTGAGGTTGTGGTAAGAACCTTGGCTGACAAATCTGGACCAATTTAGACTTTGTTGGTTCATTTGTGCAAGATGTTCAAGGGAGTCTGCCTGGTTTTGGCTCCCACTTGCCTCAATTTTAACTAAGAATTTGTGCTGTTCTGGTCTGAAGTAGCATTCCCACAGAAATAAAGGTGTTAAAAATCGAAGGACTGACCACATGTGTTGGGTATTTCATCACATGGGGCCCTCGAGGGAAAAAATAGAAAGGGGATTTTTCTGTTGGTGGAAGAGCATATTGGCCCTGAGATTATACTGTGCGATCCGAGCTCAGAACTGTTTAACCCGGTCACCTGAAAGTCCTTTGTTTTGGTATTTTGGGGGCAGCTTTAGTGCATTAAATTTAAACAGGTTAATGGCCCTGCTAAGACAGTGGAGAGAGGAATTTGAAAGCAATGTGCTACATATTTCTCTGACTGTATTTTCTGTATCTGTCTCTGTGTCTGTCTGTCTGTCTATCTTGCTCTCTTTCTATTTTCTCTACTTTCTTTGACTTTATTTTCTGTTACTGCCTCACTATTCTCTTTCTATTTCTGTATTTTCTCTGTCTGTATTTTCTGGCCAGAATTTTCCTTACCGAGTCAGGTAGGGTGCGTGTGGGCCATGTGGTGGGTTGGTACCGTGATGTATTGATCAGCCCGCTCCTCAGAGCGACTTTAGCGTAATGGCCCCTATTAAGGCAGACATACACATTTCCCAGCCCTATTAAATGGTGCGTGTCTTATGATGTAATCGAAGACTCATTTCCAGTGGGGACATTTAAAGCAGCCTTGGCCACATTGCATTTTGAAGGTTCATGTAGGAGTGTGGAGGGAGGATTGGAGAGGAGTGTCTTGTTGCGGAGAAATAGAAAAATGACTTCACAAAGACAGAGGGCTGCACCCCACTTTTCCGATGACTCTCTACATATTCTTGTGGAGGGAGTCAGAGCACGTAGGGAGGTCCTCTTCCCTGCTGATGGGCAGAAGAGACCGCCCCAAGAGACAAAAAGAGCCTGGCTACAAATTGCTGAGGAGGTCAACAGCAGGGATGTGGTGAGGAGGACCTGGGTGCAGTACCAGAAATGCTTTAATGATCTCATGAGATCAGGAAAGGTGAGCACAAAGCCACACTCACCTTCATCCTGCTGTGCCTCTCATCACATCCCCGTCACTCTGCCTTCCCAACCCTACTCCTGCACATCATTACTCACAGCAACATACTTTGCAGGTCCACCCATCCCTCTCTCTCTATGTACATACTCACATCCCCATCTGACTAACCATCCCTCACACTCACCCTCATCCTAGTGCAATCATACCAACTAACACCACAGAAGGAGGCCATTTGGCATTGGCACCACACTCCCTCATAGTCACCCTTTACAGATGTAACCCACACATTCCTTACACTCATGCCATCACACTCACTCAAACTTCTCTTCTTTCCCTCCTTGCAGGAGAAGATAGCCCACAACAATAGGGAGAGGCAGAGAACCGGAGGTGGCCCTCCATCATTCAGCACTTTAATCGCAGCAGAGGAGGTAGCCCTGGAGGTCTCAAGAGTTGCAGAGCTGCTGGCAGTGGGAGACAGAGAGAGGGGGACCGCTCAGCAACCTGGAGACAGAATTACATCTCATACAATCACATGGCATACAGCAGTCATTCATATGGGGACTGATGTCAGCAGCCAGTGAATGTTCATCATGTGCATAATGGTATCATTAACCATTCTTAATATAACATTTCTAAATCACCTCTTTACTCTCCCACAGGTCCATCAAGAGCCCCCCCGCCACTGTCCAGCAGGAGGAAGAGGAAGACGACTCCTCAGAGGAGCCTCCAGCCTCTGAGGGTGCACCATCACCAGACCCAAGCGCACCCAGCACCAGCGCAGATACGCACACTCTGGTGGGTCCTATGCGAGATAGAGTAGTGTTGTCACCTGGTGTCTCACACTTCACAAGTGAGCAAGAGCAGATGGTGTTGACAGGGACAGCAGTGGAGACTCCTCGCCGGAGGGTGCAGGGCGCTCCAAGTTCTGCTGCATGCAGACGCTGAGCCTCGGGGGACATCCAGAAAGAGGGTGATCCTGGAGGTGCAGCAAGAAGTGCAGGAGGCTCTGGCACATTTGCAGCTGCAATGTCTGCAAATGTGCAGAGAATGGAGGAGTCCATCTCCAACATGAGCACCACCATGGCGCAGGCGATGGCGACGATGTGCTCTTCCATGGAAAGATGACCAACTGCATGGAGCAGCAAATGCGCCTTCACATGAGCACATGCTTGCTGTGGAGAACAGATGGTAGAGGCTCATAGACCTCCTCTTTAGGAGGGATCTAAACATAGACTTGGGCTCTCATCACCCCACTGCTGTGCAACAAGGTGCTCTCCAGCTCCTTGCTAGCAGGGACGTGCGGGTGGCCCATGAGAGGGATCATAGTGAGAGAGGACATGGAAGTGGGGGCTCCTCTCAAAGCGTTCATACTTCTCCCCTGTTGCCCCGTTTTCAGTCAGAGCCCCAGATGCCTCCTCAGACGCGATGGCCGAGTCTGCCCCTGCACAGTCACAGGAGGAGCAGACTTTGGTGGGGCCATCACAGGCTCCAAAACCCAGAGGACGTCCGCCAAAAGTGTCCACGCAGTCGAAGCAGGGAAGTGAGCAGCCTGCCTCTACCTCTGCTGAAGCCACAGGAGTTGCACCTAACAGAAGCACTCGGAAAAGGAAAATGACACAGAAGTAGATGCACATGGATAAACACAAGGGTGTTTCAAGAAGTGTTATTGTTAAGGTTCTGTTCCTGTTATGACACATATAAAACTATTTATTTTCACCACTTTCCAGTCATGCCCATTATTGTCTGCTACTTTGGAAGTGGCTTAGTGAGTTGGAGTGAATGGTGAGACATAACGTTACCTCCAGCAATGGGGGTCAGTGAGAAAGTAATGGCTTGGTCATTGTAGGGATGCTTTATGGTGTTGTTGGGGTGGGGGGGGGGGGAGAACTTGGCACAGCATGTGGCAGCCATATGGGTGCAATTCAGGAAGTTAAGTAAAACTGGCCATGATGAGGCCATCCCTGGCCTCCCGGGCAGCAATGTGCTCTGGTGCTGTTGGCATCTGGACCTCAGGTTCCTCCTGCTCCTCCTCATTGTCTTCCAGCTGATGCTTCTCCTCCTCCTCTGAAGAGGCTGTGCGCTCTGCACCTTGCTCCTGATGGAGCTCTAATCTTCGTTGCTGTGCTATGTTGTGCAGCACACAGCAAACAACGACGATTCTGGAGACCCTGGCTGGTGTGTTCTGAAAGGCTCCTCAAGATCTGTCAAAGCATCTGAAGTGCATCTTCAGCATGCCTGCTGTTTGCTCTATGACATATCTGGTGGACATGTGGCTTTCATTATACCGCTCCTGAGCCTCCTTGCTAGGCCTTCTCAAGGGTGTCATGAGCCACAACTTCAGTGGATAGCCCTTGTTTCCAAGCAGCCAGCCGGTAAGTCTGTTTGGAGGTGCTGAGGGAGAGTGGAGTGGTGCAGGACAAAAGAGTCATGACAGGTGTCAGGGAATTTGGCGCACACATGCATGTTGATCTTCCTATGGTTGCAGATAAGCTGAACATTGAGGGAGTGGAAGCTCTTGTGGTTCACAAACACTCTGGGGTGATGTGGGGGTGCCCTTATGACCACATGTGTGCAGTCGATGATGCCCTGCACCTGGGGGAAGCCAGCCAGAGCAGCAAAGCCGAGCACATGCTCAGTAACACTGGCTTCATCAGTGGCAGCGTTTACATAATTGGCTGACTTGTTAAACATCGCATCGGTGACCTGTGCGATGCATCTGTGGGCGGCCGACTGTGAGATGCCGCAAATGTCTGCTGCAGATCCCTGGAAGGAGCCTGAGGCGAAGAAGTTGAGGGCCCTGGTGACTTTATCAGCCACTGGCAAGGCATGTCCACCCGCTCCTCTGGGCTGCAGGTCTTTCTCCAACAAGCTGCAAATGTCTGTGATGACCTGGTGAGATAGCTTGAGCCTCCTTTGCCACTGCTGATCAGTCATGTTGAGGAAGCTCATCCTCTGCCTGTATACCCAGTGTTGGAGGTATTGCCTCCGGCGCGGTGCAGCCCTGCGCTGATGTCCTCTGTCCCGTGGAGCATCAGGTGGTTGAGGAGAAGGTTGGTGGTGTTGCTGCTGCGTGTGGTGCGCCTGCTCCTGCTGGTGTTGGGGCTCATCCTGGTCCGATTCTGAGGACCAAGGTGAGACTGTATAAGCGGCACCCATGCTGATTTAATAGATTGCAAGTCACTTAGAGATCAGAGGAGCAATCTGTCAATGTTGTGATAGTTACTAGCAATATGGTGAGAGTAGCTTCCGAGGTTGCAGAAAATACTTGCAAACTCTAGACACCTAAATCTGTGCTCAAAATGCACTCAGCATGAGCCTTTCCCTTAGGCAAGTAAGCAGGTGTCATATGGCAGTATTTATTGTGCTTTGAATGCTCTGCATTAATGGCCTCGATCAATGGCCACTGAGCTTCCGCCTCAGCTTGACAGACGTGGTTCCCGAGCTGCGTGATTCCCGTGGGCATCCAGTGAAATTCAAAAGGTCTGGTTAACATCCCTGTTAAGGGTCTGACAACAAGGATTTAATGAGCTTAATTAGGTTGCCCGCCTCTGCTGTTCGGGTCTGTGGCGCGTTGACAAATGAACCTAGTTAAAGGCGGGATGACGGCGTGTTCCCGACGCGCTCTCATTTTCTGCAAAGTTTACTGCCGACCCGCCTCCAAACCCGCACGCACGGCAGCGGGAAAATTCCAGCCAGACTCAGCCTTGCTTGTTAATGTTTCTTTTCTATTTCATTCTCGCAGCCAAGATTGGAGTTTTGTTATGCTTTCTGTCACTGGCCAATAAAGGAACACTATGGCTGTTTTCACAGAAATCTCAGCAGTAGTAAAAGCCTCAAAGGGTCAGAAGTTTTCATAGAACACTTTCACTACTGCTATGAAGGCTGAGATAATCCTGCCTCCATGATGCAATTTTTCTTTAAGCTTCGAGCAAGAGAAAAATGAAAGCAGGATTCACAGGCATACCAAAGGCATGAGATTGCACTCCTGCTGCACGTGACAGTTGCGAGACTGCTGCCAAATCTAATAGAAAGGGGAGGCCTGGTAATATGGAAGATCTTGTGGCTTGCCTTCAACATACTGCAACTTGTTATCTTCCATCCTCCGCAGCAATGTTGTCCAGTTCTTGCTGCATGTGGGCACGGACTGCTTCATTATCTGAGGAGTTGTGAATAGAACTGAACACTGTGCAATCATCAGCAGACATCCACACTTTTGACCTTATGATGGAGGAAAAGTCATTGATGAAGCAGCAGAAGATGGATAGGCCTAGGTTACTTCCCTGAGGAACACCTGCAGCGATGTCCTGGGGCTGAGATGATCTGGAGCACAAGTCTTCAGCACTACAGCCGGAATGTTGTCGGGACCCATAGCCTTAGTTGTATCCATTGTGCTCAGCCGTTTTTTGATATTACGTGGAGTGAATCTAATTGGTTGAAGGAGGAGGCTGCGATGGACCATCCACTCGACACTTTTGGCTGCAGATGGTTGGGAACGCTTCAGCCTTGCCTTTTGCTAGTATCCCAGTTATAGAACTTGGGGTCCAGAATCATCCCTGTTGCCTTTGTTTGGTCCAACTCTAAAGCATCAAGTGTCTTTACAGGTAGGATCCCCAAACCTGCAGAATATTCCAATATTGGCCCTACATATATATATTACAAATTTGGATATTCTCTCGGTTCAGCATCACTGGTTCCCACCCCTCGGTAAGTGGACTTCATGTCCCCTATGATCAGGAGTTTATCATTATGGCCTCTTGTGCATCCCTGATTTCCTTTGTTCTACCATTGGTGGCCATACCCACAGCTGTCTAGGCCCTAAGCTTTGGAATTCCCTCCCTAAACCTCTCTGCATCTCTACCTCTCTCTCCTCCTTTAAGATGCTCCTTAAAACCTAGCTCTTTGACTAAGCTTTTGATCACCTGTCCTATAGTCGAGTCTGGAGAAAGCAAATGCAAGGACGATGCTTTCAGCAGCAGATGGGCTGAGGCAGGAGCTGAGGTAGGCAATGTTTTGTAGGTGGTCTTTGTTATGGATAAGATATGGGGTTGGAAGCTTTCAAACCGCTACGAAACAAAATAATAAAAATGAAACCAGACGGACCTCCCGGCATCGACCTCGGCACCGGACACGACAATGGCACACCCAGCCCAATCAACCCTGCAAAGTCCTCCTCACCAACATATGGTGACTTGTGCCAAAATTGGAAGAGCTGTCCCACAGAGTAGTCAAGCAGCAGCCTGACAAAGTCATACTCACAGAATTATAGTTTTCAGCCAATGTCCCAAACTCCTCCATCACCATCCCTGGGTATATCCTGTCCCACCGGCAGGTCAGACCCACCAGGGGTGGCGGCACAGTGGTATACAGTCGGGAAGGAGTGGTCCTGGGAGTCCTCAACATTGACTATGGACCCCATGAAGTCTCATGGCTTCAGGTCAAGCATGGGCAAGGAAACCTCCTGCTGATTACCACCTAGCGCCCTCCCTCAGCTGATGAATCAGTACTCCACCATTTTGAACACCACTTGGAAGAAGCACTGAGAGTAGCAAGGGCACAGAATGTACTCTGGGTGGGGGACTTCAATGTCCATCACGAAGAGTGGCTCAGTAGCACCACTACTGACCGAGCTGGCCGAGTCCTGAAGGACATAGCTGCCAGTCTGGGCCTGCGGCAGGCGGTGAGAGAACCTAACATGAGGGCAAAACCTACTTGACCTCATCCTCACCAATCTACCTGTCGCAGATGCATCTGTCCAGGACAGCACTGGTAGCAGTGACCACTGCACAGTCATTGTGGAGACGAAGTCCCGTCTTCACACTGAGGATTCCCTCCATCGTGTTGTGTGGCACTATCACCGTGCTAAATGGGATAGATTCAGAACAGATCTAGCAGCTCAAAACTGGGCATCTATGAGGCGCTGTGGGCCATCAGCAGCAGCAGAATTGTATTCCACCACAACCTGTAACCTCCTGGCCCGACATATCCCTCACTCTACCATTACCATCAAGCCAGGGGACCAACCTTGGTTCAATAAGGAGTGTAGAAGAACATGCCAGGAGCAGCACCAGGTGTACCTAAAAATGAGGTGCCAAGCTGGGGAAGCTACAACACAGGACTACATGCATGCTAAAAAGTGGAAGCAGCATGCTGTAGAAAGGGTTAAGCGATCCCACAATCAACGGATCAGATCAAAGCTCTGCAGTCCTGCCACATCCAGTCGTGAATAGTGGTGGACCATCAAACAACTAACAGGAGGAGGAGACTTGTAGAGTTTCGCAATTATCGCGATTCTAATAATGTGAGGGAAGCAGGTTCAATTCTACATTTTTTATTGAACGAAAGGCTGCTTTTAAATAAAAGGGTACAGCAGCCTGTAAAATGGCCACCGAGCATCGTGGCAGACGTTTTCCAGAACATAGTGAGCAGACAAGATGGCGCTGAATATACATTCATAATGAAACCATGCACGGTATAGATTGGGAAGGCAGGATGCAACCCATTTGCGTTTTGGACAAAAACAATGATATAAGTGCTTGAATCGTTTCAAATGCACGGTGAGAATCATTGCACTGGACAATCGGGGGCCCATCCAGACACATCAATACACAAATACCCCCCCCAGCTCAACAATGAGAGAGACATTGACGGGTGATTGGGCCAGTTTTCAGGTAATCCCGAAACCAGTTGAGGAGACAAGTATACACATCCTGCCTAGCTCAACAATGAAGAAGACATTAACGGATAGTTGGCCAGTTTCGGGTGATCCCGAAACTAGTTAAGAAGACAATTACCCCATACCGGGAGCTTTGGGCGCCAAAATTAAACAAAAGACAGCATCTTGATTTGAGCGGGAGATAAGGCCCGTCCAAACAGTATAACTATAGAGGACAAATGTTCCTCAGGAGTTACGAGTTACAGTTACGGTGAGTTACGGAGTAGTCAGATTGGAAGAGTTACGGAGATTGGAAGAGTCTTGGTCTTGCAGTCTTGTGCGTGTCCTGCCCGCGGTGCTGTGCTGGTCCGGTGTTCGAGTGTTGGGTGGAGTTCGGGTTCGAGTTCGTTGTTCGTGGTCCGTGTCGGCCAGAAACGGAACCTCAGAACGAGCCACCTCGACACGGCAGGCAGTAGGGTACACCATCCCGATCGTCGGTAAACGGTGTCCGGATCCATCAGGGCAACGCAGCGATGTGTTCCCGAGCGACCAGCCGTCGGTAGCGAAGAAGGCAAGAATCTCGGCCGAGCGAGGCCCGAGTGACGAGAAGGAATTCCACGTGGGAGACGCCACGGTCAGTAAAACCCCGACCGCGCCCGAAGATAAACGATGAAGTAGGTTCAAATCCACCTTTTGAATCCTACCGAAGATTTCATGACATCAGGAAAGACAGGCTTATCTTCTGGTTATTTGAGCGGGTAGCCTGGGCCATCCGCGATGAACGTTCATCGGGGCTGTCTCAAGTGGGTCCATCGCGGCAGCGAGTGTAAACAAGTCGAGCTCAGAAGCCTTTACAGCCACGTGACAGCCAGGCGCTGCAGCGAAAAGCTGCGAGCCTCATTTTAAATTCCGGAGTAACCCGAGTGGTGAGCATGTTTCCCGACCCTACAAATCCAGACGTAGTTTAGGTATTGTAAGGAAGGGTGGTTCCTAAGGTTAATGTGTAATGTGTTCCCCCTTTTACGATGTGCCGTGTGTTCCCCATTTGTATAGACCAAGTTTTATAAGACGTGTGTATACTTGTAATTTCTTTGATCTGCGCATATGACATGTATTTCATTATTTTGGACACCGTACAATAAAGGCATTCATTTCGTGTTATTCAACCAGGTCTATTTGAGTCTTTCTCTGCATTACTGCTCCTTTGCATCTAAGTCCAGGTGTCAGAACCGTAAGGGCGAGTGGGTCGAACCACTCACAGGTGATTATTGCAAAAGTCTGGCCGGAGACCAGAGCAAGCAACAGCACAGGCAACGAAAGCCTCACCTCGCCGCCCCCTGACAGACTCCATGAATATCCCCATCCTCAATGATAATGGTGGAGCCCAGCATGTGAGTGCAAAAGACATGGCTGAAGCATTTGCAACCATCTTCAGCCAAAAGTACCGAGTGGATGATCCATATCGGCCTCCTCCTGAGGTCCTCACCATCACAGAAGCCAGTCTTCAGCCAATTCGATTCACTTCACGTGATATCAAGAAACGGCTGAGCGCACTGGATACAGCAAAGGCTTTGGGCCCTGACAACATCCCGGCTATCGTGCTGAAGACTTGTGCTCCAGAACGAGCCGTGCCTCTAACCAAGCTGTTCCAGTACAGCTACAACACTGGCATCTATCCGACAATGTGGAAAACTGCCCAGGTATGTCCTGTCCACTAAAAGCAGGACAAATCCAACCCAGCCAGTTACCGCCCCATCAGTCTACTCTCAATCATCAGCAAAGTGATGGCAGATGTCGTCGACAGTGCTATCAAGCGGCACTTACTCACTAATGACCTGCTCACTGATGCCCAGTTTGGGTTCCGCCAGGACCACTCGGCTTCCGACCTCATTACAGCCTTGGACTAAATATGGACAAGGGAGCTGAATTCCAGAGGAGAAGTAAGAGTGACTGCCCTTGACATCAAGGCAGCATTTGACCGAGTGTGGCATGAAGGAACCCTAGTAAAACTGAAGTCAATGGGAATCAGGGGGAAAATGTTCCACTGGCTGGAGTCATATCTAGCACAAAGGAAGATAGTTGTGGTGATTGAAGGTCAATCATCACAGCCCTAGGTCATCGCTGCAGGAGTTCCTCAGGCCAGTGTCCTAGGCCCAACCATCTTCAGCTGCTTCATCAATGGCCCTCCCTCCAACATAAGGTCAGAAATGGAGATGTTCGCTGATGACTGCCCAGTGTTCAGTGCCATTCACAACTCCTCCGATAATGAAGCAGTCCATGCCCATATGCAACAAGACCTGAACGACATTCAGGCTTGGGCTGATAAGTGGCAGGTAACATTCGCACCACAGAAGTGCCAGGCAATGACTATCTCCAACAAGCAAGAGTCTAACCACTTCCCCTTGACATTCAATGGCATTACCATCGCCGAATTCCCCACCATCAACATCATGGGGGTTACCCTTGACCAGAAACTTAACTGGACCAGCCACATAAATACTGTGGCTACAAGAGCAGGTCAGAGGCTGGGTATTCTGCGGTGTGTGCCTCACCTCCTGACTCCCCAAAGCCTTTCTACCATCTACAAGGCACAAGTAAGGAGTGTGATGGAATACTCTCCACTTGCCTGGATGAGTGCAGCTCCAACAACACTCAGGAAGCTCAACACCATCCAGGACAAAGCAGCCCGCTTGATTGGCACTCCATCCACCACCTTAAACATTCATTCCCTCCACCACCGGCGTACCGTGGCTGCAGTGTGCACCATCTACAAGATGCACTGCAGCAACTCGCCAAGGCTTCTTTGGCAGTACCTCCCAAACCCGTGACCTCTTCCACCTAGAAGGACAAGGGCAGCAGGTGCATGGGAACACCACCCCCTCCAAGTTCCCCTCCAAGTTACACACCATCCTGACTTAGAAGTATATTGCCGTTCCTTCATCGTCGCTGGGTCAAAATCCTGGAACTCCCTCCCTAACAGCAGTGTGGGAGTAACATCACCACACGGACTGCAGCGGTTCAAGAAGGCAGCTCACCACCACCTCCTCAAGGGCAATTAGGGATGGGCAATAAATGCTGGCCTTGCCAGCGACGCCCACATCCCATAAACGAATAAAAAAAAAGCTCAGCTCAGATCGAATGCTGAGGTTGTGAACAGTCTGTTTCAGTGGCCTGGGAGGGGGATGGAATCAATAGCTTGGGAATGAAGTTTGTGGTGGGAACCGAAGACATTGGTCGTGATATTGATAGGGGCGGGTTTTCCGAGCACTAGTTTCAGTCCCCACATGCTGTAGTGTTTTGACTCCGCAGCATGCGTCTTTTTTATTCGACAGGATCCCTGCCCGAATTCTGCCCGACTGACAGGCTTGGCTCCCTGTCGGGTGGGGATCACTCGGGAGCAGGCCGCAGGAGCAGGTAGGGAGCCCGCAGCTGCTACTAGGAGTGTGGGGGGGTTCCTATCTGATCCTGGGGGGGGTTCTTTGGATGGGGGAGGCTATGATGGCGATGGCGGGGGGTCAGATGGTAGGGAAGAAGGTAAGCAAGGGGGACCGAGGGAAGCACTCCTCCTCCTCCTGGCCTACAAGGGCACTTACCTTTACCCCGAAGCTGTCCTCGCCTCCCTTCGGCTGCTGGGTTTCCCGAGGCCTGGGAAACACGGCCGGACAGGATTAAACCTGTAAGACAGGTTAAATGTGAGGCTCCCAGCCTCACTATAATAGTTAAATGGCCAACCCGCCTCCTGGGAGCGGGTTGGCTGCCCAACCCTTGTCCCACTTCCGTTAAACCCGGAAGTGTGCGGGTTGGAGGCGGGTTTGAGATTAAAAAACATTTTTTTACATCTCACCTGACCCCAACCCAACCATTTATGGGGGTTAAAATTACCCTCTATGATTCTATACCAACCTCTGGGGGACCACACTGCATACTGTCCTCTAGTCAGAAAAACATCCATTCACCACTACTCTCTGCCTCCTATCCCAGTTTTGTACCCAAGTTATCACCGTCCCTTTAATACCATGTGCTTCTATTTTCCGAATAAGTCCGTTATGTGGTACTTTATCTAATGCCTTTTGAAAGTTCATATATACATCTACTGCACTACCTTCATCAACCCTTTACACCTTGAAACAGAGGCCCCATCTGCCCTCTCAGGTGGATGTAAAAGATCCCATGGCAATATTCGAAAGAGAGCAGGGGAGTTCTCCCCAGTGTCCTGGCCAACATCACTAAAACATCATCACGTTGCTGTTTGTGGGAGCTTGCTGTGTATAAATTGGCTGCCGCGTTTCCTACATTACAACAGCGACTACACTTCGAAAGCGGTTTGGGATGTCCTGAGGACATGAAAGGCGCTATATAAATGCAAGTTCTTTCTTTCACATAAGAAAAGCTGAGGGTGGGTTGGGGGGAAGGGAATGAGGGGTTTCTTTCGGGAACTGGATAATGAGAGTGAACCTCAACCCTCTTGCTTTCTATGCTTTCAAAATGCGTTTATGGAGGACCGTGATGAACTTGCTCGGAAGTATTTGAAATGTGTAAGTTGAAGTGTGCTCTGGAAGGTACGCAAGCCCAAATAGGCTTGCTGCAGAATGACACCGCATGGCCCACTGAAGGTCTCCCAACAGCAGATCGATCATCAGGCTCTGTGATCACCAAGTGCTTACCTTCAATGTCAGAATAAGGAAAACCCCAAAACACATCAGCCTGTTGACTTGAAAAGACTCCTAAACTGTGACCATAGTGGTTATGAAGATGAAGCAGAACTGCCTCAGAACCAACCACACACTGGAGCAGCAGCACGCAACTTACAGAAGGGAACTGGAACTCCCATCGAAATGTGAACAAGCAGACTCACGTTATAAATAGCTTGCTACATTTCCCTCCTTCCCCTCACTTCAGCACCACTATGAATGGTGAGAGCATAATTTGTTCTCTTCCTCACAATTTGGTCGAGCTAAATTTATTCGCCCTGATATTTACAGGGAGACAGGGAGGGTGCGGTGCGAGGGTGAAATGGCCAGGTAACGCGTCGAGGCCGGGGACGCCGAGGTCCCGCTGAATTTAACGGTAGGGCCTCATTATCATTTTTTTCTTCCATTTCCCGCCCGGCAGCCGTCCAAATTGACAGGGTGGCGGGTGGGAAAACCAGCAGCCGGAGGCCGCAGCTGGGCACCTTTGGTGATGGCTCCCTGCAATCAGGAGGTGGGGGAAGGCCAGAGGTCGTGACCTGGGGGGAGGTCGGCCGTGATCGCGGCGGGGGGGAGGGGGGGGAGAGAGAGCAGCAGAGGAGAGGCCGAAGGCTTCCTTGAGGGGCCGGAGGGAGATCTCCTGCTCCTGCTGGCCCACAAGGAGTGCTGTAAAAGACACTTACCTTGTGGAGCTGGCAGCTCCCGCCTCCCTCTTGCTGCCGGGTTTCCCGAGCCTTGGGAAACCCGAGCGGCAACTGTTAAATTTAAATCAGGCTCCCAATTGCACTGTGGGAACCTGACTTAAATATCTAAATGAAGTGTCCCGCCTCTCCACGCCGGAACACTCGCACGCCACAAAACCCAACACCGTAAAAATGGCAGCAGGCGCATATGCATTCCCCATTTTAAATTTTTTAACCCTCTCCTGCTCATCGGAGGGTGGGGGGGCGGTTAATATCGAGGCCATTATTTCTGAATAACATCCTGTGGAGTTGCTGACGGGGTGGTTGGAGAGAGTGGGACATCCCCAGCCTTGGGCACACAGCTCAGCGACAGTGACAGAGGGTCAGAGAAGAGAGCCAAAAAGGCAGGAAGGAGGAATAAAAATCAAACATGTAGGGAAACCATAAAAGCAACATACAGTCCCACAGAGTTGGCACAGCAGTCAAGGGCATGGAAAAGAAAAAGAGCTCTGGGAATTGAGGGCGGAGAAAATCAGACCCAAGGCCCCAAAGGAAGGCAAGGCCTGTAAATGTACAGAGGTTACGGCCTCATGCTATGTCATACAGTAGTGGCTACAGACCCGGTGCTATGCCATACAGTACAGTGGGTACAGACCCGATGCTATGCCATACAGTACAGTGGGTACAGACCCGATGCTATGCCATACAGTACAGTGGGTACAGACCCGATGCTATGCCATACAGTACAGTGGGTACAGTCCCAATGCTGTGCCATACAGTACAGTGGGTACAGACCCGATGCTATGCCATACAGTAGTGGGTACAGACCCGATGCTATGCCATACAGTACAGTGGGTACAGACCCGATGCTATACCATACAGTACAGTGGGTACAGACCCGATGCTATGCCATACAGTACAGTGGATACAGACCCGATGCTATACCATACAATACAGTGGGTACAGACCCGATGCTATACCATACAGTACAGTGGATACAGACCCGATGCTATACCATACAGTACAGTGGGTACAGACCCGATGCTATGCCATACAGTACAGTGGGTACAGACCCGATGCTATACAGTACAGGACAGTGGGTACAGACCCGATGCTATACCATACAGTACAGTGGGTACAGACCCAATGCTATGCCATACAGTACAGTGGGTACAGACCCAATGCTATGCCATACAGTACAGTGGGTACAGACCCAATGCTATGCCATACAGTACAGTGGATACAGACCCGATGCTATACAGTACAGTGGGTACAGACCCGATGCTATACCATACAGTACAGTGGGTACAGACCCGATGCTATACCATACAGTACAGTGGGTACAGACCCGATGCTATACCATACAGTACAGTGGGTACAGACCCGATGCTATACCATACAGTACAGTGGGTACAGACCCGATGCTATACCATACAGTACAGTGGGTACAGACCCGATGCTATACCATACAGTACAGTGGGTACAGACCTGATGCTATACCATACAGTACAGTGGGTACAGACCCGATGCTATGCAGTAACATGAACATTTCCACTGAACTCTCCGTGATAAATATTTCAGGAGAACCGGTACCCCTACACCAATTCGAGCTCATTGTGGGTTGAATCAATTTTGAGGGCCTCCTGTGCTGACCGTGTGAGAGTGAATGAGTGCGCGCAGGTGAGATGACACGACCGAAGTCTCCCAAATGCTGATTTTATTTGCAGTAAGGCCTGAGCGAATGACTCCCTCTGCTGATGAGCGAGTCTTCCAGGGTAAGCTCGCCGGGATTGGCACTCAGACAGATCTTAGTGCAAGGTAAAAGCAGCGTAACGTACTGACCAAATCAACGAGTTTATTGAATGTCTGAATATACTAGTTTACTTCCTTTTCATTGTTGGACACTGGTGGGTGTTATCCAATCATTTTAATGGATCACTGTCTGCATTATGATTGGCAAATCCAGGCCAGTAACTTCTCCAAGTTTGTTCTCCATTATTAACATGAATTGTAGGAACAAAATCACTTTTTGAAAAAGGTTGGAGAAAACAGAGTAATCAGCGGCACTGCTTGTGAGAGTTGTACATAAATTCTGAAAGTCCGACTGAGGAGAGAAACCTTTTTCATACTGAATGTGCAATCAGGAAGTTACTTTGTTAATTCTGAACCGATAAGCACCATCAAGTCATTTGTGGGTCATCTGGGCTTTCAGTTCATTTTGCAGTTTAACACACTCTTTGGGGGTTATTTCAATCCCTAAAAACAGGTGGGTTTGGGTTGGGTGGGGGGGTTAAAATGTTAAAAATCTGAAATAGGAACCCAACCCTCCTCGAACCTGCCCACTTCCGGTTTTAACGACCAATCGCTCTCGGGAGGTGGGCCGGTCATTGCAACCTTTTTAAGGACACTGCGTGCCTCCATTTTAACAGGCTTTCTATTTTTAACCCATGTTGGCCGTGTTTCCCGGGGCTCGTGGAACCCAGCACGTAAAAGGTGGCGAGAAGGGCTGGCTCCATCAGGTATGTGCATTTACAGCACTGCTTGTGGGCCAGGAGGAGCAGGAGTGTTTCCTCCAGGCCCAACAAGCTTACCTGTAAATCCCCCGCCAACTCCACGATCTCCCGCCGAATCCCCCCCACCTCCGATCCCCCTTCATTCTCCCCCTGACACCCCCCCGCCCCGTGCGATCACCGACTCCATGGCGTTCGGGGAAACCCACACTTGCGAGTTTCCCGAACACAGCTCCTCCCCACCCGCTCCGAAACCCTGCTACGGTGAATATCGAGGCCATCCTTTCAGTTAGGTTTGTGTGTGGCCCTTTTAACTGGAACTGATTCTTGCAAGATGTGAAAGAGGATTTCGGGGCTGATTCACCTGCTTATGTGCACTCTCTCCTTGTACTTGCTGCATGATGCACACTTGGCACCTCCTCCTGACGACTCAGTGATCGGGAACTCCTCACGTGTAACGTCACATGCTTTAACTTTGCCCTAGATCTTACTAGCAAAGCCTTCTTGTGCTAAGGCTGCTGGGAGAGTCTTGTGTTCATTGCTGCAAAAGAAAATATCTACAAATCCCACAGGGACAGGGTTTCCAACTCTGGTTGGCCGTATTCCAGGGGGTTTCATCACATGATCTCCCACCTCCAATCACTCCACCCCCACGCTCCTGCCATTGGTTGCCCGACACGGCCGCTGTTCGAGGTGCACTGCCTTCCTGCGCCAATTGGAAAGCGAACAGACTCTTTGGGGGTCATTTTAACCCCCAAAAATGGGTGAGTTTGGTTCGGGTGGGTGGTTAAAAAGCTAAAAATCTGAAACAGGAACCCAACCCGCCTCGAACCCGTCCACTTCCGATTTTAACGGAGGCGGGATGAGGGGTGGGCGACCAATCCGCTCTCAGGCGTCGGGTTGGTCATTTAAATATTATAATGAGGCCGCATGCCTTCATTTTAACAGTGATTCTATTTTTAAGTACTGTCGGCCGGGTTTCCCTGGCCTTGGGAAACCCGACAGGTAAAAGGCGGCGAGAAGGGCTGGCTCCATCTGGTAAGCGCCTTTACAGCACTGCTTGTGGGCCAGGAGGAGCAGGAGTGTTTCCTCCAGGCCCAACAAACTACCCAGTAAATTCACCCCCCCACCACCCCCCTGGCTGCGATCAGACCCCTAACCCCCCCACCCCGTCCCACTAGACCTACCTGCTCTCAGCTCATCTACGGTCTTGTGCTGCAGGATTTCCCGCCCAACAGGCAGCCAGCCTATCAATAGGCTGGCTGTGGGCGGGAAACCTACAGAAAAAAATTAACAGACGTCTTAAAAACTGCAGGACCTTCGGGAAACCCGCACGTCCGGGTTTCCCGATCCTAACTCCATCCCCCCCGCACTGAACGCACCTCGGAGATAAGATCAGGGCCTTTGTTACCCGATTAAATGATTCTTGACTATTGGTCTTTTTTCCCCCATCTCTAATATTTTTACAACTAATAAACAAAAGTGTTCAAAGAAAATGAAAAAACATAAACATTTTTAATGCCTCTATGATTTTTCTCCCGGGTTGCTCGCAACAGTGTCCTGGAGATTGATCTTCAATTCCTGGAGACTCCAGGCCAATCCTGGAGGGTTGGCAACCCTGCTGACAGGGTTGTGAGAAGGGAAAAAACAGAAAAGAGAAAGGAAAGACATGAGAGAACAATGCAAAAACAGGATAAGATAGAAGAACAGAATACTGCCAGTCAACTGTGATATGTGGTTCATGTGGAAAACACAGTTTGTCACTTTTTTAACCACACTTGTTTTGGTGTAAGATGATACCTCAGGTACATGATGCTTGACTGAAAGTGTCACGCATAGGCTTTGTGCATTGTTGGCAGCTGTCACTGGGGTACAGCATTGGCGCGAAATTTTTTTTTCACCTATCTAAGATAGGGATGTGCATTCCTTAAGAAAGTGCCCTTGTCTTCAGATGTTTTCCTCAGAGCGCTTTAGATTAAAATTGGTTCTGTCACCTTCTGAAAGACTAACACTACTTGAGAATTGTAAATGTCAGTGTTTGTCTGTACAGGTCTGACAGTGGCTGGGTGTGGGGTGATTCACTGTCGGTTGCTCAATTCTTAGCGCACTCAATTCCGTGCAGGCTGGAGGGGCTTTCACTGTTGCAGCCTCCTCACGACTGAGAAATATCACCTAGACTGCACAATCAAACCGCACTCCAGCCATGAATCAAACAATAACAGCTTGTTTGTTAAGACCTCGGGTGCAGGCCCTGGTTTAATGTTTCTAGCACTCCAGAAAAAAGTGCATGAATGAGCAAATTTCAAGACGCTTGTATATCTTTTGATGTTTAATCAGGCCATCAAGTTGCAGAGGGTGTAGTTTTTCCTCATATTCATATCTGCACTTACATAAGTCTGCATACTGTGCTGTGGTTTAGCCAACCAGCCCTCTGTTTTATCAGCCCTCGGTCAGTAGGCACCTGATATAGTAACCGCTTCGAATGCTGTACGTACAAGACTCTTTAGTTAATGAGCGTTATAGTGGTATCGCTATACTTATGTGAACTGATGGAAAGAAGCTCAGATTCTGCAGAAGCATTGGCGGTTTTCGCAGCTTTCAACATCAGCAAAATGTTAGGAAAAAGATTTTAGCTTGGCAGGGGGGACACAATGTGCAACTGCATTTAAAGCTACGAGAGGGATACGTTTTCAGAGGCCCAGCTGTTACTACAGAGTCTCACTTGACGAGGGCGTGGATCAGGGAACTGGGCACACTGACTTCTGTGCCAGATTCTCTGATCTGTGCTCCCATGGAATGGGCCCTGTGCTGGGAGCAGAGCCTCTGAAAATTTACCCCATGGAACTTGCTGACCTACATTGGCTCCCGGTCCAGCAACGTTTTGATTTTAAAATTCTCATCCTTGTATTCAAATCCCTCCATGGCCTCATCCTTCCCTATCTCTGTAACCTCCTCCAGCCCCATGACCCTCCGAGATCTCTGCGTTCCTCCAATTCTGGCCTCTCGCACATCCCCAAATTTTCATCATTCCATTGTTGGCGGCCGTGCCTTCAGCTGTCTAGACCCTAAGCAAACCCCTCCCTAAACCTCTCCACTTCTCTCTCCTCCTTTAAGTCACTCCTTACAACCTATCTCTTTGACCAAGCTTTTGGTTACCTGTCCTAATGTCACCTTATGTGGCTCGGTGTCAAATTTTGGCTGATTACGCTCCAGTGAAGCACCCTGGGACATTTTGCTATGTTAAAGGCACTATACAAATGCCAGCTGTTGTTGTTGTGTATCAAAATAGGTCTTGCATTTAAATCAAAATGAGCGTTTCAGGTCTGCTGAGTGCCTTCAGCAAGTGTATGACAGTTGGTCAGTACAGTGGGCTTTTATTGTCCAGATGGTGAAAATGTCTTGCACTGAAAACCATTTCAACCATTGATGCATGAACTTAGCAGCCAATAAATATGGCTGGTGCCAGCCTGATTGAGGCAAGGCCTCTTCGCTCCCTCCCCCCGCCACCTCCATACATGGAATGCAGCATCTTTACCTGCCCTTCGCTCCACATTGCATGTGCGTTTGTTTCAAATGCCTTTTTTATTTTTGCTCCACAGAACTGTGGTGAGGGAATATACTGATCGCTAAGTGCTGAGAAAACAAGCCGTGGCTATGGTCTCAGTTCTGGTGGTGATTTTTTAAAACAAAAAGCTAGATGAGTATTTGGTTGGGTTATATAGCCCTACGACAGAGTGCACCTAAACTTCCAAAAAGCATTTGGCAAAGTTCCACGCAAAAGGCTATCAGTTAAGCTCAAAGCTGTAGGGGACTCCAGGTAAATCTTGGGAATCGATAAAGACATTGGCTGAAGGGTAGAAAATAATGGGTACTCATTGGTGGAATTATGTTGTACTGGGGGATGGTGCTGAGTTGGGTGGCCAGGGACCGTTGTTGGGATTGTGCCAATATTTTCAGGGGGTCCATGGGATTGTGCCAATATTTTATGGTTAGTTATCAAAAAAACATTTAAATTTATCAAAACTGTGTGTTTCAAGGGGAGAGCTGTCAGTGCCGGGAAATGGAACATTGAGGCCAGGTTGCACCCCACTGCACACCCCACTGGGTGAGATAAGGAGGCATAGCAAAGACCAATGATTGATTCAATGATCATTCTAATGACTAATAATAAGAAATAAGAGAAGTTACTGAGAAACATTGTTAGATCTGTTTATGGCTGTTCTCACACTAAACCTGGCTGTAGGTCCTGAGTCACCCACTTCAACAATTCTTAGAACCATCAGCCGATTCTATCATTGGTGATTTGCAATGATGTGGCTTATTTATCTGATTGACAATGTTGCCTTGCAAACTGACTGGGAACATTTTGATTTCTGAATCTCCCCATTTTGATGACACGATGTTTTGAGGTGAGTGCAGCTCACAAGTTCCAAGAGCAACTTTAATAAACTTGAAACTGTGCTGCTGGGAAAAAAATGGCACCGGCTCCAGAAATGAAACTGGATTCACAGATTCGAAAATTTTGGATTTTTGTCTGTATAAAGGGCTTGAACTTGTGTTAGCCACTCTGGGCTGATCCCTCAGACTTAACTTTGGAGCTTTTTGTATGTGTGACTGTAATGCACATTGTTCACTATTGGTTTCTGAATCACCAACGCTTTATGTCACACAGTGTAGCCTGCCGAGATACCCTGGTTCCCACGAGCTTTTTAAGGGGTAAATCTTCTGAGACCTTGTGCTGTTGCTGAAATCTCAATGTTATAAAATGTCATGCGCTCTGCCGCTTTATTTTCTACCCATTGATTCTCACTAAACTCTTTGGATAGTCAACACGGATTCGTGAAGGGTAAGTCTTGCCTAACAAATTTGATTGAATTCTTTGAGGAGGTAACTAAGTGTGTAGATGAAGGTAGAGCAGTTGATGTCGTATACATGGATTTTAGTAAGGTGTTTGATAAGGTTCCCCATGGTCGGCTCATGAAGAAAGTAAGGAGTTGTGGGATAGAGGGAAATTTGGCCGATTGGATAAGTAACTGGCTATCTCATAGAAGGCAGAGGGTGGTGGTGGATGGAACATTTTCGGACTGGAGACCAGTTACCAGCGGTGTGCCACAGGGGTCGGTGCTGGGTCCTCTGCTGTTTGTGATTTTTATCAATGACTTGGAGGAGGGGACTGAAGGGTGGATCAGTAAATTTGCTGATGACACCAAGATTGGTGGAGCAGTGGATGAGGGCTGTTGTAGGCTGCAAAGAGACATTGATAGGATGCAGAGCTGGGCTGAAAAATGGCAGATGGAATTTAACCCTGATAAGTGCGAGGTGATTCATTTTGGTAGGGCAAATTTGAATAAGGATTACAGGGTCAACAGCAGGGTTCTGAGGAACGTGGAGGAGCAGAGGGATCTGGGGGTTCATATCCACAGATCTCTGAAGGTTGCCACTCAAGTGGATAGAGCAGTAAAGAAGGCCTATGGTGTGTTGGCGTTTATTAACAGAGGTTTTGAGTTTAAGAACCGTGAGGTTATGCTGCAACTGTACAGGACCTTGGTGAGACCACATTTGGAATATTGTGTGCAGTTCTGGTCACCTCACTATAGGAAGGACGTGGAAGCATTGGAAAGAGTGCAAAGGAGATTTACCAGGATGCTGCCTGGTTTGGGGGGGAGGTCTTATGAGGAAAGATTGAGGGAGTTGGGGCTTTTCTCTTTAGAGCGGAGGAGGATGAGAGGCGACTTAATAGAGGTTTATAAGATGATGAGGGGGATAGATAGAGTGGATGTTCAGAGACTATTTCCTCGGGTAGAGGCAGCTGTTACAAGGGGGCATAACTATAAGGTGCATGGGGGGAGATATAGAAGGGATGTCCGAGGTAGATTCTTTACTCAGAGAGTGGTTGGGGTGTGGAATGGACTGCCTGCTGTGATAGTGGAGTCGGACACTTTAGGAACTTTCAAGCGGTTATTGGATAAGCACATGGAGCACACCAGAGTGATAGGGAGTGTGATAGCTTGATCTTGGTCTTGGACAATGCTCGGCACAACATCGAGGGCCGAAGGGCCTGTACTGTGCTGTACTGTTCTATGTTCTATGTTCTATGTTCTAAACACAAAAACGAAACTTGCGATTTTTTCCAGTTTGCACTGGCTACATGCAAGGCCCCACTTACTGCACAGGATATGGGAAAATTTACCCGTAACAATATCGGTTGATGCATTGCTACCCAGTAAAAATGCATTTGAAGCAGATCTCTGTTTAGCTCTATGGTTTTTTTTTTAATTTCAAAGGGAATCGCTGAACTGATTTCTGCAAAGGACAGGTTTTCAAACTGGGATTCCCAGCCCTTTGAGACACCACCCAGGAGGTCTGCAAGATGATCACATTTCCGTCCATTTGACATCAGGATTTTGTATTTTTCTGTTTGTTGACGTACTATATATAAATATATATACCCATATCCGTTCCATCACCAAGACTGCCTACTTCCACCTCCGTAATATCACTCGTCTCCACTCTGCCTCAGCCTGTCGGCTGCTGAAACCCTCATTCATGCTTTTGTTACCTCTAGACTCGACAATTCCAATGCTTTCCTGGCCAGCTTCCCACCTATCAGCCTCCGTAAACTTGAGCTCATCGAAAACTCTGCCACCCATAGCCTAACCCGCACCAAGTCTCGTTCACCTATCACGCCTGTGCTCGCTAACTTACACTGGCTCCCGGTCTGGCAAAACCTTGATTTTAAAATTCTCATCCTTGTTTTCAAATCGTGGCCTCACCCCATCCTATCTCTGTCACCTCCTCCAGCCCTACAACCCTCCGATCTCTGCACTCCGACAATTTTGGCCTCTTGTGCATCCCCGATTTTCATCGTCCCACCATTGGCGGCCGTGCCTTCAGCTGCCTAGGCCCTAAGCTCTGGAATTTCCTCCCTAAACCTCTCCGCCTCTCTACCTCTCTTCCCTCCTATAAGACGCTCCCTAAAACCTACCTCTTGACCTGTCCTAATGGGCCAGAAATTCGGCCCTCCACGGGTGAGTACGCGCTGTGTACTCACCCGTAGACCCAACGAAAGTGCCAGTTTCGTGCATGCGCTGTGCATGTGCTGGAAACCGGAACTTCCGTTCCCTTGAAGGAAGGGGTTCGGAGGTCAAACGCGTGCGCCGGAGAGGCAGCGCGCACGCATCGGACTTCTGTTTTTTTTTCAGGTTTCTGTGTGAGGGTAAGTCCCCAGCAGCTGCGCAGGGAAAAAGCAGGTGCAAGGCCTGCTTTTAACAAGGTAAGTGGTGAATTAACTAAAATTAAAACATTTTTTCCACAGGTTTATTATTTTTAAATACTTTAAAGAAAGGTAAGTTTATTTTTAGCCCTGTTAAAAACTGTAATTAATTTTTAAAAAATTTAAATTATTGTTTAAAATAGTTATTTCGTGTAATTTATAATTATTTTAAAAATGTGATGCTTTTTAAAAAATGTATTTGAAGTTTTAGTGTGGTTTTGGGGCCGATCTCTATTCATAGATTTGACAGGTCTTCCTGTCAAATCTATGAATGGAGATTCCCTGCTCCGATTGGCTCTCCATGGCCCACGTGATCCCAGGGGACGCTTCGAACTAACTGCGCCCCTGGGATACGCGAGCACTGCACACCGGCAGCTGGAGGAGGCCCAGGATCGGAATCCCACGCGGGCCCACAGCACAACGGCAGGCGCGCTAGGTAAGTTCAAGTTGGGGGCTTGCACCCGCGGGAAGCCTCCGACCCGAATTTCTGGCCCTGTGGCTCTTTGACAAATTTTGTTTGAAAGCGCTCCTGCGAAGCGCCTTGGGATATTTTACTATGTTAAAGGCACTATATAAATGCAAGTTGTAATTGTTGTTGTTTTACTAGCGCGGTGTTTCTGCTGCTATAGCCTTAATAGAAAATGTTTTCTGACAGCATACCTGATGGTGTCTTTCAGAAGTTAAGATAGTGGCCCCAGGTGTGTCTGTCAATATTTTCAGGGGTCCCAGGGAACATGTCAATATTTACATGAGGGTCTCTGACAGTAGGTCAATGTTTGCAGTGGGTCCCTGGGACTGTGACAGTATTTGTAAGGGGTCCCTGGGAGTGTGACAATATTTGTAAGGGGTCCCTGGGAGAGTGCCAATATTTGCAGGGAGTCCCTGGGAGTGTGCCAATATTTGCAGGGAGTCCTAGGGAGTTTCCAATATTTACATGGGGTCTCTGGAGTATGTCAATATTTATAGGAGGCCCCTGGTAGTGGTTGCAGGGGATCTCCAGGAACTTGCTAATATTTGCAGTGAGTTTCTGCGACTGTGCAAACTTTTGCTAGTGTTCCCCACATAGAACAGTTTAAAATGATTCATTATTGCGGAGGTTCCATAAAAGTGCAAAAGTTAAGTTTAGTTGTTTGGTAGCTAGAAAATAAATGAAACATTTCTATTTTCCCTTGGCAACATCGAGAATTGTTCACGTGTTGTCGTGGTTAGCTGGGTGAAACTAGTCTATATTTGAGATTAACCATGAAACTCTGCATGCGGTATGAGATGTAAAGGGCAGTGGCGAGATTGAATGCAGCGATTTCCTTAAAACGTTTTTCACAATAACTGTCCATCAAATAGTCAAAGAACACCCCGTTATTAAAATTCGGAATTTGTTTACATTTCCATTGCCCTCAAATGAGCACAACTGTTTAAACTGCACACTTATTGGTCATGTTTGAGTAGAGGAGGTTAAGGGGAGATTTAAAAGAGGTGTTCAAAATTACAAAAGGGTTTTGATAGAGTAGATAGGGAGAAACTGTTTCCGCTGGCAGGAGGGTCATTAACCAGAGGACGCAGATTTACGATAATTGGCAAAAGAACCAGAGGGGAGATGGAGAATTTTTTTTACACATCCAGTTGTTCTGATCAAAATTGCACTGCCTGAAAGGGTGGTGGAAGCAGATTCAATCCTAACTTTCAATAGGGAATCGGATATATACGTAAAAAGGAAAAATTTGCAGGGCTATGGGGAAAGAGCAGGGGAGTGGGACTAATTGGGTAGCTCCTTCAAAGAGCCGGCACAGGCCTGATGGGGTGAATGGCCTCCTTCTGTGCTGTAAGATTCTATGTTGTCCTTTCACTTGTTTTTCAATTGTTCTTAGCAAGGGGGATGTGAGTCTTGGGGAATGGAACACGTTTCAGTCAGTCAGTCACGTGTAGTCATGGGCTAAATGTTCCTCTATTTGCTAATGGTTTGTAATTTCCACACTTTATATTTGTGACCACTTTTCCCCCAACATCAGTGAAATGAAGAAATTATACTTCAATAGGGCTGATAGTGACTACACTTCAAAAGTACTTCATTGGCTGTAAAGGATTTGGGACGTCCTGAGGTCGCGAAAGAAAGGCGCTATATAAATGCAAGTCTTTCTATTTTCTGATTTTAATTTTCAGTGGTGACAGAAAATGGGTGGTAACGAGCTGGTGGCCATTCAATGTTCCTGTCCATTCCTAGAAAGGAAGTTCGGGCAGGGTGTATAGCCGAGTTCTCCCCGGTATCCTGGCCAATATTTATCCCTCAACCAACATAAAAAAAACAGATTATCTGGTCATTATCACATTGCTGTTTGTGGGAGCTTGCTGTGCGCGAATTGGCTGCTGCGTTTCCTACATTACAACAGTGACTACACTTCAAAAATACTTCATTGGCTGTAAAGCGCTTTGGGATGTCCTGAGGTCGTGAAAGGCGCTCTATAAATGCAAGTTTTTCTTTAACTGATAGCTCAGGCTTTATCTGCCCACGATTCTTCCATTTAAAGTTGCACAGAACCATAACTGATTTATTTTTTCCCCTCCAGAGAAAACATCAACATCAGAGGAGTTTAGAAGTTTACCTTTCCCAGATTGTGTGTGAAATGCATTCCATTTTCCAGCAGCACCAAGGGCTTTTGAATTTGCTTACAAATAATGATCAAAGATCCAGTACATGGGAAGATAGCAGAGTGATGTATTACATCAATCTTTTCTTGACTTCCATGATAACCTAAATATGGTGCTTTGCATTAAAATATCTAGGCAGAAAAAATGTTTAAATTGTGAGAGACCTTTGGATCAATTCACCAATCACCACTGGGAGCCAGGCTCGAAGGAGAGGCAGGCCAAAGACAGAGCTACAACACTGTAGCCTCAACTCTCCAATCACTGTTCCCATGGCTCCCCACTCGGAGTGTAGGATCGGTCGATTTACCTGCATGGATTTAAATATTTCCTTCAAATCTGTGGAGATTGTTTCCCCTGATGAGTCCATTGGTTGATGTGCCATGTGGTGAGTCATACAGACAGGGGGGGTCTCGGGTCCAATCCCTGGACCATGATGAGGTAGCTCATCTCCAGCCAGCACAGCCCGAAGGGGAGTACAATTTGCTTCAGTGTCCCTGGGCTGGGGAGGATTCCATCTCTCAATAGTTACCAGTGAGCCCAGCAGTTAAGCGTGTGGATATTGTACAAGGATAGAATCGGGCTCAGTTATGATGCCTGCATTGGTCGAATAGCTTGCTGATACTAATACAAGGTCACACATGAAGAATTCCCACTTTTTAAGGCATGGAGTCTAAACACTTAGAATGGGTATGTGTGAGAGGAGACTCAATAAACAGTGTTTGGATTTTAAATGCATTAGCAATAGTAATTGCAGTTCTTTGTCACGGAAAAGGTTCTGTTAAATGCAAAAGGAGTGTGCACGTGATTGTGGAGTGGTTGACCTGCAAATCGTGGTTGTAAGTATTTAGAACATATTTCAACAAGCTATTCATTGTGGGGTAACCTCAAACCTCTTAATTTTGATGTATATGCTCTTGCAGAGTAACACGCTACACCAGGTTAAACAGTGACAGTAACACAATGGGTGTCAATAACACGTTGCACCAGTTTAAACAGTGACACACAATGGGTGTCAGTAATACTACACCAGTTTAAACAGTGACAGACACACTCAACTGAAATATGATTTTTGAAATAGAAAATGAAAACTAAAAATGTACCTTTCACAATGGACTCTTCAGTCACTTTTCATCTACACGAAACCTCTCTATAGAGTCACCTGTGGAACATAGCACAGTGTGAGGCAGCTAACAGATACTAATCTGAATAATGCTCAACCCGAACCATTCAATGTGCTGCTGAATAGTCACGTCAACCAGCTCTTAGCTTTGGTAACTTCTAAAAGGGGAAATTGAGATAGCTGATCATTGTTCAGTGCCCCTCTGAAAGGTGCACATTGGATGAGAACAGCAAGGTCTTGGCTGTGACGACCTCCCCTGGGCAATAAGCTGTACACACTGACTGCCTAGGCTCACACACGGAGGCAACGGCTGGATGACTGCTGGTACTCGTGAAAGTGACCCAGCCTTCAGGAGAGGAGGGGAGCAAAACTAGGCGAGAGCCGGCAAAGAGAAATCGCCACCCCTTCCCTCCCCTTGCCCCATGCGCAAATAAGCTGCTCGCTCCGACATTTGAGCATTGCTGTGGGCTTTCAGCAGACACAGCAGGGATCGTTTTCAAACTGACTTGTTTCTTTATCATCTTCATTTTATTGTTGATTACTAAATAAACAGATTCAGTGCCCATTCAGCATTCTCGTCACAGAAACTGAAAGCTTTAAACAGCAATCAGTTGTTAACATGCAAAAACATGTGCTGTTGCCAGTTTCACCACAAGCATCATCTTTACATAGCAGTTGGAGACAATTTGCATACACAATGCAAGAAGAGTTCCCACGCAATCAGAACAAGAATGTACAGGGATCAACTTGCAATTCCCCACTGATTCTAAAAGATGCTTTCAACTCCCTAATAGCCTAAACACTGCGTACATTACTTGCTTGTTTGCTTGCTTAGCCATTTTCGAAATGATCATTCTCTTTTAGCCCAGGTTTATCTAATTTTGCATGATGCATATCTCCTTGTGACTCCTAGGTAATTTAAATAATTGATTAACATCTAAACACTGCTGGTGGTTAAGAGCTATATTCTACACAGTGTTAAGAATCATTAAACCTATGAGTGCATCATGTGGGAGGCAAGTAGATAAAATGGGGGCTGTTGCAGAACAATTTATTTGCAAACAAAATTTCAGGAGCTGAATGAATTGGAGGCTGATCTGAAAATAAAAAGAAAACATGTACATGTTAGTAGTTGAAAAGAGAAAAACTGGTAAATGCTTCGGCCAGGGATCCTTTATCAAAACGCAGCATTTCCAGTGCTTTCTGTTCGAACAGTCAATACTCCGTTTACAACAACAACTTGCATTTATATAGCGCCTCTAATGTAGTAAAATGTCCCAAGGCACTTCACAAGAGTGTAATCAGACAAAAACTGACATCGAGTCAAAGATGGATATATCAGGACAAGTGACCAAAAGCTTGGTCAAAGAGGTAAGTTTTAATGCGGGTCTTAAAGGAGGAGAGAGAGGTGGAGAGGCCGACAGCTTTAGGGATGGTCTTCCAAAGTTTAGGGCCTTGACAGCTAAAGACAGAGCTGTCAATGGTGGGGTGAAGGAAGCGGGGGAGGGGGGCGGGGACGACAAGAGGCCAGAGTTGGAGGAGCACAGTTTCTCTGAGGGATGTAGGGCTAATATATGCACTATTAAAAATGACCAGACCTGTAAAACTTGCTGGACATGAGAACTCTGAGGAAAGATAAACTACCATTTGTTGTTCCAGGAAAGTGCTATGGAATCAGAGGCTGCTGTTATACTCGGGTTTGTTGTGTGCCAGTACGGCTAGTTCCCGATGCATGCATCTCGCACATCCAGAGGCAAAGCAAACCGGCCTGGAATCTCTAAGGCCAGCAAGTGGGGTGACCCAGTTTCGCCAATCTTCCCAGCGGTCGGCCTTAGCGAATCCAGGCACGTTTACATGTGGTTTGCGTGTGACCTGCCCATCGGGAACCAGCAACCCTAGCAGTTTACTCAATGTAAGAGCAGCTCAGATTAGAATTGAGAACCAACAGGTGATTTAAAACAAATGAAGCATGTGACAGTTGATCTAACTAGTTAGGTACATACTTAATCAAGACTAAAGTCTGGTTAGTGTGAAGCAGAGATCTTTCCATTCCTGTAATGCAGTGTCTGGAAGGCAAAATTCTAGCAGATCACTTGATTCTCAATTGGTCTGAAACGACTCTTTTTCTGTTGTTTTCCTTTCATAAACCTTTTGAAGAGCTGGCAAAGAATTACCATGAAGGAACACTCGGTTTTAAAATGTAAGCATTTGCTGGGCAAACATGAGGAAATGCTGTGCTCCATCACAACTGAGGCAATGCAGAAGTATCAGGCTGATTTTTGGTACCAGCACAGTTACTTTCAGCTAAATGCATGTCTGACCCACGTAGAATTTGAACACCATGATGCCACCCATTTACTCATATTCTAGCTTTTTGATCCCAATGCAGGATGACTTGTTTGGGGCTGTCGCGATGCAGATTGAAGGATTGTTAAAATTAACAGCGCAAGGACTGAGAAGGAAGTGTAAGTTCGAGTGGGTGAATTCAATGTCAAATCAGAGAAATAAAGAGAGGGAAAGAAAGATTACATTGAGAGAGAAAAAAGGGACAGAAAGGTAAAGTAATAAAAAAAATCAATTTAAATTTTACAATTATCCTGCAATAATTGAAACCTGAAGGGATGAGTCTCCACACTTGTACTAGTTAATTTTCGGTGCCAGAGAGGTTGATTAGCAGTAATTAACACATATCGTGTTGTTAAAAGGATACTTAGACTGAAATGGACAAGACTTCACTTTCTGTAGCGAGTTTAGTTCGTATCTACTGCGCAAATACAGCAACTTCACGCCATTCAATGCATTTCAATGGTGAGCCAAGCAGCGCGATGCAGTTTTTAACGAGGCTAACAGCAGCATCTTGGACAGCAACTTGTGGATTTCCACATTTAACTGCACAGCTGCCCTCGCCTGAAGTTGCTGAGGCATTTGCGCATAAATAATGGCGACGCCATTAGCCTCACCGTTATTTTGACAGCAAATTATAGCCTTATGTGCAGAAAGATTTCTCCACAGCAAAAAAAATTCTGGGGAGAGTAGTGGAGACAGAAACCAAAGAATTATTCATGAGCCAGTGGGATGGTATAATGGGGCAACTATAGGTTTTTGCTCTGGGCAAATGAACTAAGATGACCACATGGCTCTCCTCACATGTACTTGTCTTGTGATATTTGCCATAGAAGGGAATAAACCAAAACACACAATTTCCAAATCTTGCAGTTAATAAGAAGATAGCCATTAGGGATTCATTTCTAAACTTACTTTCTCAGAGTGCATCAACGTTATAATTGTAGCGCCAGTGTGAAATAGTTTGGCTTTGCACCTACCCTACAGTGATAAGGAATAATTCTGTGATCTCGTGCTTCAGATGGGGAAGCCACGCTCGAAGGGAGCGCAAATCAAGAATAGGGTTACAATACTGCAACTCTAATTCTCCAACCCGTGCTTCCTACATGCACAGCTCCTCACTGGAGGCATGGCATCATGGAGCTACTGCGATACTATAAACCCAGAGTTAGGGCCCAACCTCAAACCAGAACAAGGCCGAGTGACAGTTCCTAGAAGAGGGAGCCTCACTCCACTTCAGTCCAAAATCAGGTGGGGAATCAATTTTGGATTTACACTGCACAGGATTAGAATTGGTGCACTGCTTTGCACCAATAATACATTATTAAACCCCAGTATTACAAGGCAGGCAAACTGGGATAACCACCACCACCCATCCACCACCTTAAACATTCACTCCCTCCACCACCGGCGTACCGTGGCTGCAGTGCATACCATCTACAAGATGCACTGCAGCAACTCGCCAAGGCTTCTTCGGCAGCACCTCCCAAACCCGCGACCTCTACCACCTAGAAGGACAAGGGCAGCAGCCGCATGGGAACACCACCACCTCCATGTCGCACTGCGGTCAACAGCTATGACATGGATGATAGCCCCGTTCTCCTAAGGGTCATTTACCCAGTGTTTCTTCTCCTTCAACTAAGGCAGGTACCATGGATGCTTCAGGATAATGGTCATTGACATTCATAATAATATTTCTGTAGTTATACACTACCTGAACATTAATTAAGCGCAAACCCATTCTCTTCATGAAGGTCCTGCTAAGCCCCGTTGCTCACTTGGGTACCAAGCGCAAGTCTTTGAACTCAAGCGTACCCAGCCAGCTGGTGAAGGTCGTGTATCCTGTCCAGCCAATGCCTCCTTTCCACAGGACGAGTGTTGATGGTGGCGTTGCCCCTTGCAAACATAGCAGTTATCACTTCCCTGATGCACATGAGCGCTGCAGGCCGCCTGATGTGGCTTGGAAGGATCCAAGCATGGGAGCCAACAACTGGCTTCACATACAGAGCTCCACTTGATACAATGGGGCCAATTTTCATGCCCGTTATCCAGTTTACAGAACACAGGGGAGCAGGAATATGGGTGGATCTGTAGCATTGTATCTCTATCGCTTTTTGCATCAGACGTGCATTTCTGGTGGGACTGGGGCTGGCTGCACAAAGCTCTCACTTGAAACAGGCGGGAGATGCAGTGTAATATTCAATTGATCCATGACTGATGTATTAATGCCTCCTGTCTTTTTGCGGTTGGTACAGCATTAGATCATAATCACGCTAGGGTTGCCAACCCTCCAGACTTTCCTGGAGTCTCAAGGAATTAAAGATTAATTTACAGGACACTGCTGTGAGCAAGACCTGGGAGATAATAATAGGGGCGTTAAAAAATGTTTTTTTCCATTTTCTTTGAACACTTCCATTTATTGCTTGTAAAAATATTGGAGACGGGAAAATGGCTGTTTGACTGACAGTCATCCCATAGGGTATGAAGAGTCTGTTCGCTTTCCAATTGGTGTGGGAAGGCCGTGCACTGCGAGGATGGACGTGTCGGGCAACCAATGGCAGGAGTGTGGTGACGAGGCGATCGGAGGCCGGACAGCATGTGATGAAACCTCCAGGAATAGGTCCAATCAGAGTTGGCAGCCCTGAATCACACCCATATATAATGGGAATCCAGGGACACGAGGGATCAGCTGCAGGTGAAAGTTCACTTAAAGGGCAAAGTAAGAATATTAAATGAACTGTTTTAAGGTCATTTCGACAAGGTTTCCTTTTCTTTCTGCTGCTGGTTAGGTTTTCAGGAGCCTTGTTGTAATTGCTCTGTGGCTTCTTTTTCCCTGCAGTGGCCCTCCTACCACCAGCATGTGAGCTTTTTTGGAGGGAGAAGAGGACGATCAGTAGAAGGATTCCAGGCAAGTCTGGCTGCACCAGGAGTTTCTGTGCCCACCCGCAGGTGCACTGACGCCCTCATCTGTAAACAGAGGTGTAAATACCTCACTTGGACAGAGGATTAGTGCATGCAGAGGCTCCAACTCCCAACGGAAGCTGGGACAGCAAACTCAGTGGCACAATTAAGATAAGTGATGGCCTGACTCAACATAATTCAGAAGCGCGCCATGCTTTCAGACATACCCGATGAAAGAAGGCATGGCAGGGCGATTAACAGCCAGCATAGCCCGACTGGCCTCACCCACCAAGATGCCACCAACCGAATCTCCAGGCATTGGCACACTTATCTGGTAATGACTATGGGGAACTGCCTTCACAGGATCCAGGTCAGCAAGAGAGGCAGATGTAGAGCTGTACCCACTGCTGCAAAGGCACGTCGACTATTGTGCAGCACAGGACTGGCACATCAAGTGACTGCAATGGTTGGTTCAGACTGCCAGGCTCCCTCCAGGAATGGTACAGTGCTGATCTATGGGATGGTGCCCTGGAGTGGCAAATAGGGCTGCCCTTCTTCCAACCACCTCGTGCGGCACCGTGTCCACTTCAGCAGCCACCAAGTAGGGGGTCAAGTGCGGGGCTGCTCTGTCACTTGCCAGCAGAGTCCTCCCGGCTCATTCGTTTTCCTTTCGCTTCAGTTTTGTCTGTGACCTCTTAGTCCTCTGCCCTTCAGCTTTGGCAAAAGCCAGCAATGGGGTGAGATGCCTTTTCAACCTTTCGAAAGCTTGTAATGATTTTTTTTCCGCAACTCCCCTTTAATTGTCACAAACCCTTTAAATTTCATCAACATACAACATTATGCCCCCGCCACTACTGTGCTATCTAAACCCAAATAACTGCGCACCGGAAGTTGTGAATAATTATGCAAATGGTCTGGAAATTGAGAGCTATTAGCGCGTTACCCATCTGATGAGATATGTATCAGTTCTTAACCATTTAGAACTGACTTTACAACAGCACTATGAATATCGGTCCCAGTGTTATTTTTCCTTGTTCCTGGGAATAGTATTATTCTGAGGGACAGCTGTACTTCAGAGTAATGAAGAATTAGTTATAAGTCTGAGACCAGCTCTCTTATGATGACTGGATGCAGTCCACTGCCAGCTGCATTGTAAGTAAAGCTGGTGGTGCTGTGACCAGCTGGCTTTTTACGTTCTTATTTTAGAATCACGCAGAAACGGGAGCCAATATTTTTACTTCTTCTGCCTAACTGACATTTTTCTTGTGAAGTTGGGGGACACCTGTTAGTGTGGGATTGAGACTACACCTCAGTCAGCTCCTACCCTTGCACCAACTCCATCCCCCTCCACAGCTGAGGCTCAGGCAGATGTTGCACAACCTCAGTGCCTTGGTGGACACTGAGCTGAGTTTCAAACCTTGTCTTTCCTATCCCCCACCAGGACTGCTGGCTTCCACCACTGCTTGCCTCACCCCATCATTGCTAAAACCTTTGCCTCCAGACTCAACTTCTCCAATGCCCTTGCTGACCTCCAGAGTGCCAAACCCCATGCTCCATCCTCCATGGACTCCAACTGATCTGCTGCCCACATCATGTCCGACACTAGGTCCTGCTTGCTGGACACCCTGTCCTCGCTGACCTCCACTTGGCTCCCTGTTCCCCAATACAACAAATTCAGAATCCTCATTTACCAGGCCCTCCGTCCACTTGCCCCACCATTCCGCCACAACCTCATTCAGTTCTACATCCCAGCTCATGCCCTTTGGTTCTCCGACTCTGGCCTCTTGTGCATCCCTCTCCCTCCAGCTCAACCACTAGTGATGGAGCCTTTAGCTGCCTTGGCTCTGCTCTGAGGAACTTCCTCCCTAAATCCCGCCATCTTGCTGCTTCTCTCCTTAAAAACCTCCTCGAAACCTCTTCTTTAATCCACCTTGCTTTCAATGATCTTCCCTAACTCTCACTATTGCTCAGGGTCTGTTTCTTTGCTGTGAACATTAGTGATGTTAAAGTTAAAGAACAGGCAGTTATTTGTTGTTGGTTTTTAGTTAAAATGCACAGTGATTTTTAAGCATAAAAATGATTTGAGTATCATCAAAAGGATAGTATGAGATCTGAAAACAAATGCACTGTTCCCAGTGTTTCCCTTATATCTAACGCTCCTCTTATTTAGCCTGTTTTACAGCTGATTATCTCAATGGAGGAACATTGCAGAAGAGTTGCAGAGACGGTGCCAAACTATAGATTTTTTCTCTATGCCCTCTGACATCATCGTGCAGCCCAAGGAAAAATATATTGGGGTTAATTTTATCCCCCAGGACGGGTAGGACAATGTCGGGGGCGGGGGGGGGGATAAATTGTTATAAATGGGAAACCCGACCCCAACCCACCGCGAATGTGCCTACTTCCGGCTTAACTGGGACGGGCTAGGGTTGGAAGACTAACCTGCTCTCTAGAGGCGGGTTGGTAATTATAATATGTTAATGAGGCTTCGTGCCTCAGATTTTAGCAGCCATGTGGATTTATTTGGCTGCGGATTGGGTTTCCCAGGGCTCGGGAAACCTGGCAGCTGGGAGGAGGCGTGTGCTGCCAGACCCAGCAGGTAAGTGCTTTTCCAACACTGCTTGTGGGCCAGGAGGAGAGGGAGTGCTTCCCCCCGGCTCCCCCAAGCAAACCTGCGATCTGCCTCCCCATGCTTGGCCGACCACCCCCAACGCAATCTCTCTCTTCCCCCCCCTACCCTGCAATCTCCGCACCCCACCCCCGTGTGATCTCTCCCCCGCCCCACGATCTCTGTACTCTCCACCTGCGATCAAGCCCTCCCTCCCTCCACTCTGCCACGCTCCGAGCCCCCCCCGCCCCCGCCACGATCTTCTCGATTGCTGGGGACCGTCCCCACCTGCTGCCTTGTAGCAAAGGCTTTCCCACCTGTCAGCTGGCCAGCCTTCAATCTGGCTGGCTGCTGGGTGGGAAACGGAGTAAATAGTTTCTAATGAGGTCCTGCCGTTAAATTCGGCAGGACCTCCGCTTTCCCGGCATGTCCAGGTTTCCAGGCCACTTGCAGGCACCCCCGCTCCCTCCCAGCCTCCCCGTAAATATCGGGACCATTGAGTTAGTGAAATGGATACAATGGCAGTTGCAATAACGCTTGCATTTACACAGCACCTTATCACATTTCACAGTGCTTCATGGGATGAATTACTCTCTGAGGCTGCTATCTGGGCACTGAGAGGAAGTGCCAATGAAAATAATCAGGTTTCCACAGCTGTAAGATCACTATGACAAACCGTGAGGCAGCTCGTACTTATTCTTCTCCCATTGTAAACTTACTACAAGTGTAAGAGAAACTGTTTCCACTGGCATGAGGGTCGATAAGCAGAGGACACAGATTTATGATAATTGACAAAAGAACCAGAGGGGAGATGAGGAGACTTTTTTTTTAATACGTTGAGTGGTTGTGATCTGGAATGCACTGCCTGAAAGGGTGGGGGAAGCAGATTCAATAGTAACTTTCAAAAGGAAATTGGATAAATACTTGAAAATGAAAAGTTGCAGGGCTATGGGGAAAAAACAAGGGGTGGGACTAATTTGACAGGTCTTTCAAAGAGCCGGCACAGGCACAATGGGCCGAATGGCCTCCTTCTGTGCTGTATGATTCTAAGTCTTGGGCCATGGCTAGCCTTAGGACATCAACCGTAACTCAAAATTAGACAGTAGTCATCCTTATGAGTTCTGGTGGGCACCTGAGGTCAGAGTGACTCCTTTGAACAGTAAATAGCTTCCACCAGCGATATGGCTCAAAATAAGTCATGTAACTGCCCGAGAATGACCACCTTAAACATTCACTCCCTCCACCACTGGTGCACCATGGCTGCAGTGTGTACCATCTACAAGATGCACTGCAGCAACTCGCCAAGGCTTCTTCAGCAGCACCTCCCAACTGTGCGACCTCTTCCACCTAGAAGGACAAGGGCAGCAGGTGCATGGGAACACCACCACCTTCAAGTTCCCCTCCAAGTCACCACCATCCTGACTTAGAAGTATATCGCTGATCCTTCATCGTCGCTGGGTCAAAATCCTGGAACTCCCTCCCTAACAGCACTGTGGGAGTACCTTCACCACACGGACTGCAGCGGTTCAAGAAGGCGGCTCACCACCACCTTCTCAAGGGCAATTAGGGATGGGCAATAACTGCTGGCCTTGCCAGCGACGCCACATCCCATAACGAATTAAAAAAAAATCTTAAGGGTTTGCACTATGGCCAACCATATTAATGAGATATTCCATTGTAACTGTCCATCCATCTGCTGAGTTGAGAAAATGCACTGGTTTCACCTCCAGAGCAGAATTTTGGGTTTGCATGCATTATTGTCAACATGTAGATTGATTGTAGTGCCCCAGCTTGCTAAAACCGCCCAAGCACCTGAGCCCCTAGGTACCCCATATCCAGTGTACTCAATTGCTGTTTCCATTGACCTCACCTCAACAACTTTTTTGGGGGAGTTACATATTTCCACTACCCTTTGTGTGAAGACATGCTTCTATGCCCTTGTTCTGGACTCCAGAGGAAATAGTTTCTCTCTATTTACCCTATGAATTCTTTTAATCATCTTAAATACTTAAATTAGATCATCCCTTAATCTTCTAAACTCAAGGGAATACAAGGCTAGTCCTCATAATTTAATCCTTTTAGCCCCATATCATTCTGGTGAATCTGCGCTATAACCCTCTCCAAGGCTTAATTTTAGGAGTGGGGTTAATCCAATCCAAACATCGGTCCTGATGGGAGAGGCAAGTCATGGAAAAACTAGCAACATGTATCCTACCTACAAGCATGCTTAGGCGCCTGCTGGCCACAGTAGCATTAACTGACCACAGGGAAACCTGCACCTTGGTTCTGGCTGAAGGAAAGGATTTAGTAGCAGGGATGTGTGTGATGAGGGAACTCACAGTGCTGAAAGAACAAGTCATGCATATGAATAAAAAAACCCAGTTACATAACCTACTCATTACCATCATAATCTGGTTTCCATCACAAATGTGGAGAGCCTATGTAATTCACAAAAGGTGAATTTCATGTTTTTGAGGTAGTTGTCACAGCTTCGCACACATGCAATACAGTCGGTGTATCAACTTCCAACTAGTTGACATAACAGGACATGATTCTTCTTCAGCTTTCTCCCCTATTCGACAGCTGACTTATGCCAGCGAATGTTTCCAAAGACACTGGCAGCTGTCCAGTAACTCTGGTCAAGCGTCACCTGACAGCCTGGACAGTGAGTGCCAGCATGCTATTCAGCCTCATCACATGGATGAAAGTGTGTGTGCGATATATATCAGGAGTAATTAAATAGCAATCAGGAGATGGAATTCAGGAGTCTGAGGCCATTTGCAGCATCCCGACTACATTTAGCTAACTCAACACAAAGCAAGGATCAAACATGGGATCTTTTGATAGGGCAGTACAAGCCCATGTGATGTATTTGCCTGTTAATCCACTAGGGAGATATCGTTGGTTTAAATTTGACTGTTAAAGCCAGAAGGGTAATCCCACCAGAAGATACTGACTAACTGGACGTACAACTCATGGCTATCTGTGGAACGTTACTGGTGCAGAACAGCTGCTGCATTCGCCTACATAGCAGTCACTGCATTCGGCAAATTAGCTCATTGCGACAACTTTGATGTGGTACGGCACTATACAAATGCTACTGTACATGTCAGCTTGGCTGAGTGATTCATCTCTAAGCCTAAAGGTTGTGGGTTCAAATCCCACTTCACGGACCAGAGGTGCCGTCTTTCAGTTGAGATGTTAATATAAGGTGTGAATGTAAAAGAAAAAAAGACTTCCATTTATATAGCGCCTTTCCTGACCACCAGACGTCCCAAAGCGCTTTATAGCCAATTAAGTACTTTTTTTTTGAAGTGTCGTCACTACTGTCCTGGCCAACATTTATCTCTCAAGCAACACCTCCAAAAATAGATTACTGTATAAAATGCTGTTGCATTTGCCCACAAAACAATGCTGATTGCACTTCTGAAGTATTTAATTAGCCTTGAGGCACTTTAGGATGTAATGAGGATATGAAAGATGTTAAATCATTGGAAGCTGTCTTTATATCTTGTATATCAGGTAAATGTTGGGACATAGAATATCAAAATGTTTTTATATAAAACAGCTGTGACACTTTTCAAATCACACCCTTTGCACCCCCACATTTTGTCTATTAGCCACTGTGTTAAAAACAAGCCAAGAATTGTATTAGCTCATCGTTCTAAAGCTGTGGTTTTCAAACCTTTCTATTTGGTGGATCCGCGGCAAACAATGACGCACATCTCAGGAGCCCCCTCCCAATACTGACACACTCCCAGGAATCCTTGACCTAACTTCCTAAAGACTGTGTCAACTACCCAAAGGAAAACAGTGTTCCTATTGTGTTTATTAGTATACACAGCCATATAAATAATCTGGTAGTAAGGCAACAAATACAGAAATCTGGTAACTAGTGGATAACACTCTGATGGCCATGTAGACCTGCTGGGCTTTTCTTCTGCTCCTTGGGGTCTGGCAACCCAGTATGAAACCCTATGGCCTAAAGCAGCTGCAAAAGTTTTTATTTCATTCCATTGGGTAAGTCCTGCACTTGTTTGTTACTCTGTTTCATATCTACAGATAACATTATTATTAGCTCTTTTAAAGAGCTGGCACAGGCACGATGGACCAAACGGCTTCCTTCTGTACTGTATCATTCTATGATTCAATGATTATTAACTCTTTCAGTATTTATTGTTGAAGGTAACCGGTTTGCCAATCCAAATGCTGTGCATTAGTTGCTTACTGATGACCAACAAGAAAAAGTGGAGCTTTCTATACAAATCTACACAAACTCCAACCTACTACTCTTGTCTAAGAAACTCACTGTAATGTCACATGTGGGCTACCATTTTGTTTCTGCAATATCACATTACTGCCTGTAGCCTTTATAATAATATATGGCCATTTACACAAGTAAACGTGAGGTCATGTTGTCAAATCGTTCTCACAATTTCACAGTACAAACCAGAGATCGGAACAGGTGCAGGCTATTCAGCCCCTTGAGCCTGTTCTGCCATTCTATTAGATCATCGCGAATCTGTACCTCCATTTACCCGGCATGGTTCCCTAATGATATATGGTGGTTTGAATTTAGCTGTGGTTTGAATTTAGCTGTTTGGTTTGTCTGTTCTCGGGCATCTGCTACCTTTAAGTAATGTTTTGTAGATCTTTCCCACAGTGATCGCCTCATTGTACTGTGAATGCAGCAACACCGGTATCTGCAGTTATGGGGCAGTCACTGATCCATTTGCTCACCTCTCCAGTAGCCAGAGAATGTATGGAGACAAATGGTAATAAGGTGGGAAAAACTGATCATGAAAATTTAAGAATAAAACAAATCTAAAGCCAGTGCTTTCGTTCTGGTGTAATTGTTCGGTTGTGTGCTTAATATGGCCCCTGTTGTCTTCTGCTGGCTGACTGAATTAAACTTGCAACTTGATTATCTTTCAATGTAATCATCGAGCATACAGAAATAACGGGCAGGAAAAGACCAGCTGGTCCATCAAGCCTGCCCCTCACTCATGATGGCTGGAGCACAGTGACTAGACACTTCCTACCACCCCCTCCGCCCCACCCACCCCCATAGCCAAGTAATCTCCTGGGAGGGGCAAAAAACCCAGAAAATCCAGGGCCAACAAGGGGAAAATTAAAGCTCTGGAAAATTCCTCTCCGACTCCTTAGGTGATCAAAAGCAGTCCAGGAAATCACATGGACCATGCGTATGTTATCTGTTAATCCACTTGTCTTTGATATGATGCGCTTGCGATCTCTGCCCCAGCTAAGAACCGTGTGTTAATTTCAACATGGAATGCCAACAAATGAACACAAATCGTGCTTGTCCTAAATTCCTCTCCTTGCTATTTTAGCAGCGGCCTCAGCCTGTTTAATTTAAATAGGTTAGTGCCTCTGCTAAAATAGTGGGGAGAGGAATTTCAGACAAATGTAAACTACAGCATAATTTCAGGACCGTGGCTTGTTCTACCTCCTGACGTCTTCCATGACAGCTTCAGTCAGCAACAAAACACTGCCCCTGTCAATCCCACGCAGCAAATAGGCAAAAGTGATTTCCACACGGTAAGCAAGTATTGGAGTTTAGATAAGTCTGAGAGTAAAGGTCAGGCAGTTTATAATGGTTATCTGGGCACAGCGATGAGAATGCTATGTATAACCATTCCTTTTAAAATATACATCACTTTGGATTCTATTTCCAAGACAATGTTCTACTTCACCATACAGTAGCTTAACAGATGTGTGTGAGTTGCAATAGGCACCTAAATGATACGGATCTCCTATACAAGCTGTGCATAGCTCTTGCATGAAGCGCATGTTAGATAAGGGGCTGAATGTTTCTATGTGAATTAAGCAAGTCAAACGTAAACCAAAGAGAAGACATTTCTATTCCAGTTATCTCCAACCATCTGTTGAATGGAATATGGATCTGGGCTGAAAAGGCCAGCGAATTATTTACATTCTATCCTGTAATTGAGGGCCGGGTACTGGGAGCCGGGTGATGGGACAAGTCCATAGATAAACAAGTTGGTAAATAGGTAACACCCAGTAGGTGAAAGCTGATGATATGCTCTGTAAATTTCACCGCTTCCCCCCCTATATGAGAAATGCAGTAAACTAGGTCAATTATACAGTGAAAGAAAAGTGACAAATGCTGAAGATCTGAATTAAAAACAGAAAATGCTGGAAATACACCACAGATCAGTCAGCAACTGTAAATACAAGTCAACATCTGGACGGGACCCTTGTTTCGAACTCCTCAGTTCTGATGAAGAGTCCCACCCAAAACATTACATTGGGTTTTGTTTTTCTCTTTCAGAGGCAGACTGACCCATGGCGAATTTCCCACATTTTGTGTTTCAGACAGTATCAGGTGGAGATCTCAAGCCACAAAAGCTTTGCTGACGATAGAGGAAGGCTGATTTTGTTTGCGTGCGTGTTGTGTGTTTTGGCGGTTAAAAGTTGCAGCAGCATACAGCGCGAATGACAACAGCCTCTTCTGCGAGGATGACACAGCTCACGTGTACGGGTGCGAGCGAATCTGATACTAAAGCTGAACAATGAGTGTGGCTGCACCCAGACTGTGGAAAGCAGATCCAGCAATGACTGTGAAATTGCTAAAAAAACGAAAAAAAACCTGGAAGCAACATACAATTTTACAGGTGGCTGCTGTCTATTTCGCTATTAGCTCCTGAAGGACATATGCCGATAGCTCAAATGCTTTCTCCTGTCGAATGTGTTCAAGGAGTTTCTAACCACTTTCACCGGGGAGAATGATACGCCCAAGTAATCCCATGTTAGAAGATATTAATTTTGCAAAATATTCTTTCAATTCTTCAGACTTCCTTATTATAAACATAACTAAGAGAAGTCGCACAACACCAGGTTATAGTCCAACAGATTTATTTAAAATTACAAGCTTTCGGAGCTGTCGCCCCTTCCTCAGGTAGAGTTACTGTGAGACAATCTACCAGAATTCACAGAATATAAACACAGAGAAAATGCATTTTCTCTGTGTTTATATTCTGTGAATTCTGGTAGGTTGTCTCACAGTAACTCTACCTGAGGAAGGGGCGACAGCTCCGAAAGCTTGTAATTTTAAATAAATCTGTTGGACTATAACCTGGTGTTGTGCGACTTCTCATTTTTGTCCACCCCAGTCCAACGCCGGCATCTCCGCATCATAAACATAACTACACATACAGCTGCAATAGAGCACATAATTTCCCTGTAATATTTTTTTTTATTTTCCCCTCCCATGTTTATTCCGGTCTCCTCAATGTATAAACAACCCAGCTCGAAATGAATTTAACATATATCCTTTAGCAAACTGACGTTTTTTGAAACTATACCTAGTCTATTTTTAAAACTTTACCTATTCCACTTATAAAAACTATACCTAGTCCACGTTTCAGCAGGTGATTTCCACTGTCTCAGCTGAATGTCCTTCCATTATTTTTACACACAGTTCAAGCTCATGAATGGGATACTGGCGGTTGCAAAGCTTTGTATTTGCAAGTTTTTTTGCACCTTGTTTACACTCCTCGCCACTCAGCCATGCCGAGCACACACCTTTCGCGCGTTGGCAGATCGGTGGATCCGAATAGTAAAACTGCATGAAAAGTTATACAATGCTGCAGTCTTACCTTCGAAGCGCTCGTTGTCTGGATCCAGCACTGATCACAAGGCAATTCTCAGTCACACACTCGTCGATCACAGCAGCTATTCAAAGGGGAAGTTGTCTGATCCAAACTAAACCACCAGAACTGGGTCTGTCAATCTCACTGGTCCACGCTTCAAACTGACATGACGTGGGTTAACACGCACCCAGCATCTTATTTTTCACTAGGCGCCTTGTGCTGTGTGTTCTGGTGAATCCGTGCAAAGCGTTGGGCTCAACTGCAACCGCCAGCTTCCCGGAGAAGTGCGTGCGTAAAATATCTCAAAACAAATTTCGCAGTCGGAAGGAGACCTGCGTTTCTTTTTAATCAGATTTGGCTCGAACGGTAACTTTGGTCTGTCACTGAGGTGCCTACGTTGCAAGTGTTCGTTCAGCAAGAGACAGACTTCTGGTCAAAAATGAGGAAGTTTCAGCCGTGGCATAGGATTACATAGGATATACAGCACAGAAATAGGCCATTCGGCCCAACCAGTCCATGCTGGCGTTTATGCTCCACAGGAGCCTCCTACAGTCTTTCCTCATCAAACTCTATCAGCGTAACCCTCTATTCCCTTCTCCCTCATATGCTTGTCTAGCCTCCCCTTAAATGCATCCATACTATTCGCTTCAACCACTCCCTGTGGTAGCGAGTTCCACATTCTCACCACTCTTTGGGTAAAGAAGTTTCTTCTGAATTCCCTATTGGAGTTCTTGGTGACTATCTTATATTGATGGCCTCTAGTTATGCTCTTCCCCACAAGTGGAAACATTCTCTCTGCATCCACTCTATCAAAACCTTTCATAATTTTAAAGACCTCTATCGGTCACCCCTCAGCCTTTTTTCAAGAGAAAAGAGATCCAGCCTGTTCTAGAAACCAGAATATACCTCGTTCCTTCCATTTACAGGAAACTCTCTTTTAACCGGCACCCAAATAACCGGAAATCTCTCTTAACCGGCAAAATTCTTGAGTAGGTAACCAGGGTTTTCCTTCATCTCTCCTTTAAAAATAACTTTAAAAAAAACCCCGAGGCGTTTGCCTTGTATCGGAGCATGTAGATTGGGAGGGGAATGTGCAGCCCGGGTAGGCAGCGGACACGACAGATGGTCAGCTGGCGGTCCCCGGGGAGACGGAGCTCCGAATGCAGGCGCACGTCAGTGTGTACGGGGCTCTCGTACGTTGGGAGATATAACTCTCCGTTATCCGGACTTTTTGATTAACCGGCACCACGACGGTCCCGTCGGTGCCGGTTAATAAAGAGTTTCCTGTACTTTGTGTGTTTAATATATAAACTTTACTGTTCAGTGAAAACTACTGAAAAAAGACTTTGTTTTGGATTTTTTAAATGATGCCAAAAAAAATCTCCTTCACTGGCTACTATAGGGTAAAAATGAGAAGTCGCACAACACCAGGTTATAGTCCAACAGATTTATTTAAAATTACAAGCTTTCGGAGCTGTCGCCCCTTCCTCAGGTAGAGTAGCTGTGAGAGAATCTCCCAGAATTCACAATATAAACACAGAAAAAATGTATTCAAATCTTTCCCTACATCAAAAACACACTAAGAGCACAGCCAAGACAATGAGATGTGTCTCAGGGGGTCCAACGTGTCAAAACACCTGCTGGCTGCATATCCTCTGCAGTTGAGTTTGGTTCTTGTGTTAGTTTTTTTTTAAAAAAGGCTGGAAAGACCGGCCATGATGTCAAGTCACGTTCTGTATCGTGACATGAACCCGATATCGCGATTGAGGCTATCCTCATGAGTGCGGAACTTGGCTATCAGTTTCTGCTCTATGATTTTGCGCTGTCGTGTATCCCGAAGGCCGCCTTGGAGAACGCTTACCCGCAGATCCGAGGCTGAATGCCCCTGACTGCTGAAGTGTTCCCCGACTGGGAGGCAACCCTCCTGCCTGGCGATTGTTGCGCGGTGTCCGTTCATACGTTGTCTCAGTGTCTGCATGGTCTCGCCGATGTACCATGCTCTGGGGCATCCTTTACTGCAACGTATCAGGTAGACAACGTTGCCCGAGTCACATGAGTATGTACCATGTACCTGGTGGGTAGTGTCCTCACGTGTGATGATGGTATCTGTGTCCATGATCTGGCATGTCTTGCAGAGGTTGCCGTGGCAGGGTTGTGTGGTGTTTATATTGTGAATTCTGGGAGATTCTCTCACAGCTACTCTACCTGAGGAAGGGGCGACAGCTCTGAAAGCTTGTAATTTTAAATAAATCTGTTGGACTATAACCTGGTGTTGTGCGACTTCTCATTTTTGTCCACCCCAGTCCAACGCCGGCATCTCCACATCATGACATACTATAGGGTAAAGAATGGAAGTAGCAAATCTGTAAGAAAAAAAGGAAGACTTGCATTTATATAGCGCCTTTCCTGACCTCAGGACGTCCCAAAGTGCTTTACAGCCAATGAAGTACTTTTTGAAGTGTAGTCACTGTTGTAGGAAACTCGGCAGCCAATTCAAGCTCCCACAAACAGCAATGTGATAATGACCAGATAATCTGTTTTAGGGGTGTTGGTTGAGGGATAAATATTGGCCTTGACACCGAGAACTCCCCTGTTCTTCTTTGAATAGTGTCATGGGATCTTTTACACCACCTGAGAGGGCAGACGGCGCCTCGGTTTAACGTCTCATCCAAAAGACGGCACCTCCGACAGTGCAGCACTCCCTCACTACTGCACTGGTGTGTCAGCCTAGATTTTGTGCCCAAATCTCTGGAGTGGGACTTTCTGACTCAGTGGCGAGAGTGCTACCCACTGAGTGTGTCAGCTGTGGCTCAGTGGGCAGCACTCTCTCGGTGGGAGGGGATAGGAGTGAGCAGGTGCTGCTGGGTGCTTGATTACTGCAGGGAGTTGGAGTGAGTTTGTAAAATGTTGGTTTTTTTTTCAGGTTTTAGGGCATTTTTGGTCCTTAAACAGCAGCCAGATGGCTGCTGAGGGGTCCGGAGTGCCGGGCCCCTCAGAGGACAATGTTCCCAGGATGAATTTAATCAGGGGAGAATATGTTGGGGGAAGGGAGAAAAAAAGGCCCAAAGATTTGGCCGAGACCCCAGGAGGTTTCGAAAAGAAAACAAGGTGGTGGTTCAATGCGAGGATAAGGAGATACGAGCTTGGGATATTATCCAGGCGGTACATGAGGACTGTGGCGAGGGAAGCTGCTTTGCCTGCCGACCAAAGCCAAATGTTGGGTTCGAGGTGACGGTCAGTGGCCGAGAGGAGGTGGAAAGACATTTACTGAGTTTGAAGGTTGGAGATAAGTTCTTGAAAGTATCTCTGCTATATTCTGAAGAGGTGGTGGTTTCATTCTTAAACCTATCAGTTTATATTGAGGACGATGTGCTAATGAAAAAGTTGGAGTTGTGGGACATTAAAATTTACTCGGCAATAAAGAGGAGATACTATCCAGGAACGCGGGTAGCAGATGGAACCCGTTATGTAAAGGTGCAGTTCCCAGAGGGGGTGAAGTCATTGCCATATAGCATGAAATTCGAGACAATGGAAGGAGTGCAGTACTTCCGAGTACTGCATGATAACCAAGTGAAGGTTTGTTATTATTGTCTTGGACACAACCATCTTGTAAGAAGCTGTCCAGACTTGTACTGTTATAACTGCGGTGGGTCTGGACACATCGCTCGGAGCTGCAAGGCAGAGAGCTGTGGGGTTTGTCACAAAGGCCCCACCTGCTGTGAATGTGAGGCAGAAGGAAGCCCCTTGAGTGACGAGGAGATGGGAGAGGGAGAAGGAGCAGGAGGTGTGAGTGGAGCGGCTGGAGGAGCGGAGCAGGTGGAGGACACAGCTGGTGAATGGAAGGAGAAAAGAGCACAGGAAGAGGCAGAAAATTGCAGAGCAGAGAACAGGATGGAGATGGTGGAAAACACACCAAGTACGGTGGAAAAGGACAAAGACAGCAGCGGGCAGCACGGCAGAGTAGAGCCATAATACGGCTCAGCCCTCCCTAAAGAATCTGGTGTCCGTGGGGGGAGAGAAGGCAGGAGCGGGGTGCGGGATAAGTGTAAGTACTCCAAAGAAAGGCGGGGAGTCGGACATCTTGGGGAGCAGGAGTGGGCAAGACAAGGAGAGGGTGCAAGAGGCAGGAGCCTTAAAGGGGCAGCAGGACAGGAGCGGGGAGACAAAGACACCAGAAGGGAGCAAGATAGGTGCAGATGCACCATTGTCCTAGAGAGAGAAGATACGGGGAGCAAGGGTCAGCAGTGGAGATGAGGCCGAAGGGAGTGGCACTGTTGGAGAAACCGTGATAGCAGGAAGACCCTCTAAGGGAGATTATGGGAGCAGGGATGGAAGGTTACAGAAGAGCTCGAGAGTGTGGAGTCAGAGGGGGACAGAGACATGGAAGTGGGGGGGTGGGGTGGCATCGTGTGGAAAGGGAAAGGTTAGTGAGGGACAGAAGGAGGGAGAAGGGGCAGCTCCTCGGCCCAAACCTAATGCAAGGAAGAGGCTGAAACTGCAGGGAAGGTTCAAACAGGAGGTGAAAAAGAGCCGGAGGCTGCAGGAGAAAGCAACAGCTGCCCGAAAAGTTGGGAAGGAGCATAAGAGGAGGGAAGGGCCGGAGATTAAATGATGGGGGGATTATCAGGCATACTTCCCTTATTCGGAGCCATGATTACTGATCAATTTTTAAAGTACAATAGATTAGTATATGTTATGGGAGACAAATTAAACTTCAGGTTTTGATGTTAATATGTGGTTGAGGAATGGCTGTGCAGAGCGGCAGAATGGATTTGTATGATACAATGGAATGTGTTGTAAATGTTTTTAATGTTCAATAAATAATATATTAAAAAAAAGTTGGTAGCACACTCGCCTCTGAGTCAGAAGGTTGTGGGTTCAAGTCCCACTCCAGGGACTTGAGCACATAAAACTAGGCTGACACTCCAGTGCAGTGCTGAGGGAGTGCTGAACTGTCAGAGGTGCCATCTTTCGGATGAGACGTTAAACCGAGGCCCCGTCTCTCAGGTGAACGTAAAAGATCCCACGGCACTATTTCAAAGATGAGCAGGGGTGTTCTCCCCAGTGTCCTGGTCAATATTTATCCCTCAACCAACATCACTAAAACAGATTATCTGGTCATTATCACATTGCTGTTTGTGGAAGCTTGCTATGTGCAAATTGGCTGCTGCATTTCCCACATTACAACAGTGACGACACTCCAAAAGTACTTAATTGGCTGTGAAGCGTTTTGGGACGTCTGGTGGTCATGAAAGGTGTTATATAAATGCAAGTCTTTCTTTCTTTTGAGTCACAGCTGACACCGTTATAAAATACATTCATATAATTGACCCTGATGTACCAACCCAAGTAAACCACAACAAATTACTTATTCTTATTGTGTGGTTTTCAAAAATCCAGTAAACCTCATTTTCTTTTACTTTGAAAAAGTACCAAGAAACAATAGCAATTTGTTTTTTACCAGATCAGGGCACTGGTTTGATCTCATTTTGAGCATTGATTCAGAATGTTACCGAGTGTATTCACTGCTGTCTGCCTTTTTGTCGATCAACTTTTGCAAAAATGAGCAATCAACGAACTGCTTTTTGTTGCAATTGAAACCTTCTCCTAACACACTCACAACAACAAGGCAGCTCCCAGTGAGCAGAACGAGTTTCCTACCCATCGAAACTGCACCCTTATACATGTCATGAGTGTGTCACAGGGTTGGTGGTATAATGCACCAGAGATCACGTGGGATGTCCACCACACTCCTGTCTACTTTGAAAAGCAGTAAATACCACAATTCCAATAACTGCTCAGTGGTAGCACTCTTGCCTCTGAGTCAGAAGGTTGTGGGTTCAAGTCCCAATCGAGAGACTTGAACACAAAATCTCAGCTGACACTCCAGTGCAGTACTAAGGGAGGTGCCGTCGTTCGGATGGGACTTTAAACCGTGGCCCCGTCTGCCCTCTCAGGTGAACATAAAACATCCCAGGGTACTATTTTGAAGAAGAACATGGGGATTTCTCCCCGGTGTCCTGGCCAACATTTATCCCTCAACCAACATCACTAAAACAGATTATCTTTCCACGTACTTCAATTATCATTGCAGTTTGTGGGATCTTGCTGTGTGCAAATTGGCTGCCACGTTTCCTACTTTACAACAGTGACTACACTTCAAAAAAAAGGTACTTCATTGGCTGTAAAGTGCTTTGGGACATCCTGAGGTCATGAAGGGCTCTATATAAGTGCAAGTCTTTTTATTTAGGTGGATCCAATAGTCACAAAAAAAGGATATAACACAGAAACTTTCTCTGTTTGGGTGCAGGGCTACAAGTCCGCTGTGTGAATTCAGGACCCTAATCTTTATTGTTCTATTGGTTTCATAAGAACATAAGAAATAGGAGCTGGAGTAGGCCATTTGGACCTTAAGCCTGCTCCGCCATTCAATAAGATCATGGCTGAACTTCTACCTCAACTCCACCTTCTCGCACTATCACCATATCCCTTAATTCCCTTAGTTCCCAAAAATTTATCGAGCTCTGTCTTGAATATACTCAACGACTGAGCATCCACAGCTCTCTGGGGTAGAGAATTCCAAAGATCCACAAACCCTTTGAGTGAAGAAATTTCTCCTCATCTCAGTCCTAAATGGCCGACCCCTTATTCTGAGACTGTGACCCCTAGTTCTAGACTCCCCAGCCAGGGGAAACATCCTCCCAGCATCTATCCTGTCAAGCCCCTTAAGAATTTTATGGGCCGTAATTGATCCCAGGACGCGAGAGTACGCACTGCGTACTCTCGCGTATTCCCACTCCAATTGCCGGTTTTCTGCATGCCCTGCGCATGCGCTGAAAACCGGCAATTGCTCTTCTGAAAAGGGGGCGGGTCCTCGGTGCATCGCGTGCGCGCTACAGGCTGCGCGCACGCTGTGCACTTCATGCTTTGGACGCGCAGGTAAGTACGGAAGATTTTGGAAATGTAAAAAGGAGGAGTAAGACCCACTTTTAAGAAGGTAAGTAGTGAATTAAGTATTTTTTTGAATTTTTTTTAACAGGTATATCTTTTTTAGAGACTTTAAAGACAGGTAAGTTTATTTTTATAACTTTTTAAAAGATTTTAAATTTTTTCAAAAATTTAATTTTTTATTTAAAATGGTTAATTTAATTAACTATACTTATTTTATTAATGTGATGGTTTTTTTTTTTAATTTAATTGAGGTTTAGCTGTTATTTTGGGGGGGTGTAAGATTCATAGATTTCACAGCCGTGCTGTGAAACTTATGAATGGAAGATGGTGTACTGCCATTGGCTCTAACTGAGTCACGTGATCCCACAGCTCGCACGAATTCACTACGCCGCTGGGATACGCAAGCACTGCCCAGCTAATCTCTAGAACATGAAGTTCGTGCGAGCTGGATCTGAAAAAGCACAAGCGAGGTGAGAGATCGCGGGACAGCCTTACCCCCGCGGGAACAGAGCGAGATCAATTTCTGGGCCAATATGTTGCAATTAGATCACCTCTCATTCTTCTAAACTCTAGGGAATATAAAAATGAGAAGTCGCACAACACCAGGTTATAGTCCAACAGATTTATTTAAAATTACAAGCTTTCGGAGCTGTTGCCCCTTCGTCAGGTAGAGTTATAGGCCTCTTTCTGTTTCCTCTTTTGTTGCTTTACAGTTCATTTAAAAGTGAGAAGTCGCACAACACCAGGTTATAGTCCAACAGTAACGACGAACACCTTGCTAAGGCCATCCCCACGCCTCCACTACTCGCCTTCAAACAGCCGCCTAACCTCAAAAGTACCATCGTTCGCAGCAAATTACCCAGCTTTCAGGAGAACAGCGACCATGACACCACACAACCCTGCCACGGCAACCTCTGCAAGACATGCCAGATCATCAACACAGATACCATCATCACACGTGAGGACACTACCCACCAGGTACATGGTACATACTCATGTGACTCGGCCAATGTTGTCTACCTCATACGTTGCAGGAAAGGCGAGACCATGCAGACACTACGACAACGTATGAACGGACACCGCGCAACAATCGCCAGGCAGGAGTGTTACCTCCCAGTCAGGGAACACTTCAGCAGTCAAGGACATTCAGCCTCGGATCTTCGGGTAAGTGTTCTCCAAGGCGGCCTTTGAGACACACGACAACGCAAAATCATCGAGCAGAAACTGATAGCCAAGTTCCGCACCCATGAGGACGGCCTCAACCGGGATCTTGGGTTCATGTCACGCTACATGTAACCCCACCTGACATAGAGTCATCCAGACTCGAGTCGTCGTTGGCTTGTTCTCTCTACACAGATGCGGCCGGACCTGCTGTGATTTCCAGCAAAAAAAGTAAAAAGTTCTTTATTTTCCATACAGACCCCAGCATCTGCCACATTTGACCCCTCGTGACCCCACCTCATTGTCTTTGTTGTATTTTGCTATCGTCTTTGATGTAATGTCTTCCTGACTGACCTGGTTGGACACCATCCACACCTTTGATTGCCCTGATTGTCTCTCTGCCGAGGTGTGATAAAGGGCAGTTAGAAAGATTAACTGTAGTCGTCTGGCAGTGTTCTCTGACTATATATGCTGTGCCCATATGTATTTCTTCACTTCACCTGACGAAGGAGCAGCGCTCCGAAAGCTTGTGATTTCAAATAAAGCTGTTGGACTATAACCTGGTGTTGTGCGACTTCTCACTTTTGTCCACCCCAGTCCAACACCGGCATCTCCACATCACAAGTTCATTTAAAAGCATTGATACATCCCCTGGGTTCCGATATTGTATAAATAGATACAGCCCCCACTCCTTACACCAGCCATGCTTATCATGGGCAGTGCCTATATAGGCCAAATGGCGTTACATAGAAACATAGAAGATAGGAGCAGGAGTAGGCCATTCGGCCCCTCTAGCCTGCTCTGCCATTCAATGCGATCATGGCTGATCATCCAAATTCAGAACCCTGTCCCTGCTTTCTCCCCATATCCCTTGATCCCTTTAGCCTTAAGAAATATATCCAACTCATTCTTGAATATATTTAATGAATTGGCCTCTACTGCCTTCTGTGGTAGAGAATTCCACAGGTTCACCACTCTCTGGGTGAAGAAAGTCCTCCTCATTTCTGTCATAAATGGCTTACCCCTTATCTTTAGACTGTGACCCCTGGTTCTGGACTCCCTGACCATCGGGAACATCCTTCCTGCATCTAGTCTGTCCAGTCCTGTCAGAATGTTATAAGTTTCAATGAGATCCCCTCTCATTCTTCTAAACTCCAGCGAGTATAAGCCCAATCGACCCAATCTCTCCTCATACGTCATTCCTGCCATCCCAGGTATCAGCCTGGTGAATCTTCGCTGAACTCCTTCCATGGCAAGAACCTCCTTCCTCAGATAAGGCGACCAAAACTGCACACAATACTCAAGATGTGGTCTCACCAAGGCCCTGTACAACTGCAGCAAGACATCCTTGCTCCTGTACTCAAACCCTCTCGCTACGAAGGCCAACATACCATTTGCCTTCTTAACCGCCTGCTGCACCTGCATGCTTACCTTCAGCGACTGGTGCACAAGGACACCCAGGTCTCGTTGCACTTCCCCTTCTCCCAATCTATTGCCATTCAGATAATAATCTGTCTTCCTGTTTTTGACACCAAAGTGGACCATTTGCCATTGCAAAGGCGCCGCTTATAACACATTAAGCACGCCGACTATTTCAGACAGCGGTGGATCATACTTGTCGTATTACATAGTACACCAAATAACACCTGGATCAGGAGTCTCAAAACAGTCAGCCCATAAAAGGTTTTAGACGACATCCTACCATTTATGTCACCACTTGAGCCCTTTGGTAGATTAAAGCCTTGCAGTCCCCAGACACTTTGGCCCCGATATTAATCCCCCCGCCCCAACACCACCACAGCCGGGAGAGCGTTGGGGGTGGGTGGGGGGGGGCTGCGGTTAAAAATTGAAGTACGTGCAACGCTACACCAACCTACTGCACCCCTCTTTTACAGTGGTGGATATCGGAGCGTCCGAGTATCCCATTGTAGAGAGGGTGCTTAATTAGCATATACTGCAGCCGAGGGTCGTGAAACTCAACAGTGATACCAAGGCGGGAACAGCCGGCACCCCAAGGTAAGTGGTTCTTTCAGCACTCCTTTTTTAAATTTCAACAATGTACTTTATTCATAAAAATTTGTATGGTACATTACAATACAATACAATACAAATGTCACATTTCACATACATACTGAATACAGTACATGGCACTCTCGGGTGCCCCATTCCAGTTACAGTGCAAATTCTATTTACATTTACATTGAACATTTTCTGATAAATACAGCTCGAAGGGGGATTTATGCTGGTTCCAGCCCCTCGCTGTACAATGGCAGGAATGCCTTAAGCTGTGGCCTTTCCCCATTCAGCCTTTGCAGCGGCTGCACCATGCTTTAGTGCGTCCCTCAGCATGTAGCCCTGGACCTGGGAATGTGCCCGTCTGCAACACTCGGTCATGGTCAACTCCTTGCACTGGAAGACCAACAAATTTCGGGCAGACCAAAGGGCGTCTTTCACCCAGTTGATGGCCCTCCAGCAGCAGTTGATGTTTGTCTCGGTGTGCGTCCCTGGGAACAGTCCGTACAGCACAGAGTCCTGTGTTACGGAGCTGCTCGGGATGAACCTCGACAAAAACCACTGCATCTCTTTCCAGACTGTCTTTGCAAACGCACATTCCAGAAGGAGATCGGTGATGGTCTCGTCCCCACCACAGCCGCCTCGAGGACAGCGTGCGGTGGAGCTGAGACGCCGGGTGTGCATGAGGGATCTGACGGGAAGGGCCTTTCTCCCCACCAACCAAGCTACGTCTTGGTGCTTGTTGGAAAGTTCTGGCGATGAGGCATTCTGCCAAATGACTGACAGTCTGCTCGGGGAACCATCTGACAGGATCCACCATCTCCTTTTTCCGTGGGGCCTCGAGGACGTTATGTGCAGCCTGATCAGGCACTGCCTGATTGATGTGTGGTCAAAGGTGTTTTTCTGCACAAACTTTTCTACGGTAACGTGGCCAGACCCATCCTTCACAACACCTGGGCCAGATAGAACCTCAGCACATAGTGCCACTTGGTGTTTGCGTACCAAGGGTCTATGCACAGCTTCATGCAGCCGCACACAAAGGTGGCCATCAGGATGAGGGCGACGTTGGGTATGTCTTTTCCCCCTTTATCTGGAGATTTGTACATCGTGTCCCTGTGGACACGGTCCATTTTCAATCTCCAAACAAAGTGGAAGATGGCTCGGGTGACTGTCGCGGCGCAAGAGCGGGGTATGGGCCACACCTGCGCCACATACAGCAACATTGAGAGCACCTCCTTTTGGGTCAGGAGGAGCAGGAGTGCTCCCCCTAAGCCTCTCAAAGAAGCCTTCAGCCTCCCCCAGCCCCGATCGCAGATCTACACCTTTAACTCAGTGTGCCCCCCACCCCCTGCCCGATTGTTATAGGATGCACTATTTAACCCTCTTGCAGGCACCAATTTTCTTTTGCAGCCTCCCTGCTTCCCAAAACATACACTGTAGTCAATGCCTCCCTCCAGCTACCAGAGTGCTGTCATTGTAATAACAAGATGCAGTTTTACCATCCACATCTTATAGCGGGCAAATTTTGTTAATGCCAATGTGCCCGTTATGAGCAGTGGGGAACTGTATTGGGTTGTGTGAGACAACTCCAGCACCTAAGTGGCAGGGGATCCACTTGCAGCAGCATCTGACACCACCAAACCCAAGGAAGTATCGAAGGCAAGACCCAAAATTGGTAACAGTGACCTCCGTCAAGTGGATGTTGTAACCCCTCAGTTTTCTTTGGGCTTATTCATTTTAAACCTCAGTTCTCTTGTTCTACGGCACACTCTGAGCTGAATAACTTATATCTGTTTCTCAGAATTTCAAAGTCCTAGGTGATGACTCATCTCAATCTTCTTCAATAAAAACAAGTCCAGTTCTTTGGATCACTCTTCCGAATTCAGAGTCCCAAATGCCAGAGTCGTTCTTGTTTCTCCTCCTTACAATGCATCGATGTGCTTTTTGGATGTAAGGTGCCCAAACTGTATAAAGTGTTCCAAATGTGACCTGGTCAATGGTTTATGTGAGGTTAGAATACTTTGTTTTTGATGTATAGTTAATTACCCAGATAGATCCTGAAATTTGACTAGCTTTGTTTATAACTGTTTCACATTGACTGGATGCTTGCAATGAATAGCCAGCAATCACACCCAAGTCCTTTTCCTTTTCTACTTTTTCTGTTTTCAGTTCTATTATGCACAGCCTTGCACTTATCTCTGTATTAAAATCCATCGCATTTCTATCTACATTAAAATTCATCGCATTTATAGCGACATTACATTTCTCAGCCCACCCACTTAATTTCTTCAGATCTTCTAAGACTCCTAGTATAACCATAGATTTTTTTTCAAAGCCATATCTGCACAAATGAAAACAAAGAAAAGTACGGAATCAGTTCCCCCATTTCTGTACCGTTTTTTCTTGGAATGTTTACACAACAGTGCGCAGAAAAATGTCAGAAATGCCCAGGAAAAACGACAAGAAAATAGAGAAGAAAATGTGACCCACCGGATATGGTCCATAAGGTAGGCGAGCACACTGAGTTATTTTAGAACTGAGGGCGTGAGTTTTCGGGCTTTCTACGGCTTTCCACCAAAATTACAACAGACAAGTAAGAGAACCTCCATGGAAATTCACTCCTTTAGTTCTTGATCCACTGTTATGTAATAGAGCTGTAAAAATAGTTTGGCAAAATCAGAGGTTGGCATGAAATTGTGTATCTGCCCCTGATTTGGCAACTTGGCAACTGTCTCTTAGACACCCAATGAGATTGCCTATTATAATGTTCTCCTCACAATTCTGTAATACAGTATCTATTCTCCTAGAGGGTTATGCTGTGGTTATCCTACTGCTTTACTTGTGCTTCTATCAAGCTTTAGAAAACATCCTGTCCAGTAGTACTCTAGAGGCAGTTGCATTTAAGGGTGAGCTGTAGACTTTTGAGTATTCCTTTGAGTATCAATAGCCCTGCTCAGTTAACCCTAACAAACCAAATATGAGACCCCGAATAGGGATAGAATTTTTCTTAACGCATGACCTGTGCTGTTCTATAGCTGATCGCCATGTAACTGGCCATGTGGTAATTTTTCAGAATTTCTGCATACTTCCTCAAAGCTCCAAATATGACAGAATATTATCTTCAACTGTAAATCATATTTTTTGGAGCAAGGTAGAAGATCTTAATGCCTTGTTATGGCTGCAAGAAAAAGTTCACTGGGCTAGGAGATGAACTAAAATAGGAAACAGCGTTGTTTTCTGACAAAAACTCCGCCATACTTGGAATAATAAAGCTACAGCAACCACATAAACCAGCTAGATAATACAAGATCGTGGAATCTCGTGGCGATGATGAGGTGGATTCCTCGAGCCCATACCCGCCATCAGTGTGCATCGGAAAGGTTTTCCCATTAACTCCACACTGACTTTCTATCCAACGTTCCCATCATTTCCCAATTTTTTAACCCAATAAGAGGAACTGCTGAAAAATCCATCCAATCATGTATCCTCCATAACCCCCATTCCACCCAATCATAGGGGGTTTGGGTCATTCTCAATATAGAAGGACCAAGGCGGACAGCAGACAGGTGTACAAGCGAGTAGGTGGTATGAGGAATGGGCCACGCCCTCTACCCAAGGATCAACGGAATAATGTAATTCTCAATTGTTCCTTGTAAACTGCTGCTTAAATACTGTAATGTACTAATTCTCACGTATGCTTAAAAAAAAATCATAACTGTTACCAATATGGAGTCAGCTTCGAACCATTGGAGAGAAAGTCTAAAGGTGAAGGGATAATTACTAGTCCTAGCCCCTTTAGGGCTACCCCGGATCAGGTGTATTTCTCAGACATTCACTTTCAACTAAAGTTTGAGGTAGCCGAATCCTAAAGACGCTTAATTGGGTCTAAAGGTCTGGGCTATCTCCCCCTAAAGGAAAGGAACAACCCGAGAATGTTGCCGTCCTCCAGATAGCACTTTTAATAAGTTTAGCTAGACTGTAACATTCCGGATATTATGAGGATCCGGAAAACTCCCTCAGAATTCTGCAACTCCTCACAAAAGAGTGTACAGAGATTGAGTTCGCAAGTTTTTGATACAGAAGTCTTATGTGAGACAATTCTAAAAATATATAGATTTATTAAAGAACCGACATGCAATTTACAGTTGGTGAGTCAATCGCAACATTAACTGTTCTAAAAAGAGAAAACATACGATCTTTTTAACAGGGACTCTTACTTTCAAATCTTAACTTCGCTACTGTTTTACAGTTCTTAAAGTGTTCTACAGGATATCCACCTAAATCAAATACCTTTGATCCCCGAGGTACAAAGAGTTGGAGACTACAGTGCCACCTCTGAAGCCAAGAATCGCTTTGCCTGATTAAAGCGAGTCTGTTATCCCATTTGAGAGTTCAATATTTATGCCTTTTTTCAGTGGTATTTCCTTTAAGGTTTTCTGCTGATGCAAGCTAATTATCTCTAGTCATTTTTCTGCTGACCTCTGCAATTCTTACTGTCACCTCAGCCAGACTCATGTCTCATCTTTAGTTGTTCTAAGTTTACCATTTAAAAACAGTGTGACGGCAGGTGTTCCTTACTTTATGTCATCTTTACGAGGGCAGATGTTCCTTATCTTATGTGCTTCTTTACGAAGTGTAAATTAGAACACCTTATCCAGGGTGAACCATTGTTTTGTTCCCAAAAGTTCAGCCTGTCGGAGCCAGGCACCTTCTGTTTCAATAAGGTTATTTATTCAGCATCAACAACTGTCTTATCTCAATAGCCAGAATGCTTTCACAGCTATTTCATAGTTAGGTTTCTAAATTTCCAAACCCAGTTTGTCATGTTTTAATAAGGCTAGAATTCTTTCATAAGATAGTGTATTTTTCTGAATAGGTTATATGACGTATTCCTTCACACACCCCTCTTGACCAAAAAATGAGCTCGAGCATCAAGGGCAGAGTTTGGTCAATGTTACTAATAAGGTTACAATAGTACATTAATTTCACAAGATTCACAAGAGCCCAATCATGTGCTACATGAAAATTCCTTTAAGTCATCCCAGGACAATGTTTTGCCTTATTTTAATATGAACACAAATTAAAAGCATGATAGATACATTGTCATGCAATTAGCAAAACAACATGTAATTAGAATGTCCAGTTGGCAGATGTACGTTCCATAGAGGTGAGCTATTCATATGAGTCAAGGAGACGTCATTTGGAACTGGCTGAAGCTTGACACGCTGTTCCATTGATCCAGTGTGAGGACAGATTCTTGTTTTTGTAAAGGCCTTGCCAGAAGCTCAGTTGATTCCTTCTCCATCCGCAGTGTTTTCCTCCTTCGTTGAAGTAACTTGTTGGTCTTTACTTGTTTTGGTTGTGGCTTTTTGCGAATCCAATTCCTGAGGCGTTGCCAAGCATCGTGTGGAGGAGTCGGCGACACCGTCTGGCTGACCGTCGTCAGTAGTTCGATCGCATCCATTTCCTGTGTCGTGCTCCAAGCTGGGTCTTGAAAGACAGTGTATGACTGCACCTTGTATTGTTCCTCCATTTCAGTGTCCCGCAGGACATCTTTTGAGATTGTCTATGGAGACAGTTTTAAGAATATGCTTGCCATTCGGCTGATTAATAAGTATTTTAACTGTTCTTTCGTTAATAACAGAATGTATTTGAACAGGTTTTTTCCACTTTGGTCTTAAACCAGGTTTTTGCTCGAACTTCTTTTCCTCTACCCATTCTCCTGCTAGGGGTTGCCATGCTTTGTCAATTTTTTCTGCCTATTTGTCTCCCTTATCCTCTGATCAATTTGATGAATCTCCTCTGTTACTTCTTTTAAATCTAACTGTCGCTGTTGGGTCAAGGAATCAGAGAGTGTAGAGGCAATAAAAAAATCATGGGTAAGTGGTGTATGCATCTCAACCCCATACATCAGATAATATGGAGTTTTAGGGGACACTGTCCCTGATGCAGATGCGGGCACATTATTGAGTGATAGCTGCACCTCCGGAATGACAGTGGTCCACTTATTTCCCCTGATTCTCAACAGTTTGACCAATAGCTTTTTTACTTCCTGGTTTTTACGTTCCACCAGCTCCGCTGATTGCGGATGACGTGGTGTGCTGTGCTCTAACCCAATCCCCCTTTGTTCGCAGTAGTCTTTGAAGACCTTGGAGACAAAGGCTCCGTCTTTAACGGAGTGTAAGATTTTGGGTGCACCAGCTACAGTAATTATGTCAGTAATAGCATTGGCAAGTGCATTTTCCGAAACAGTTTTTGTGGGGATCAGCCAGCAGAAGGAAGTGCATCCATCTACACAAACGAGAACATGTCTGCATCCCAAAGACGGGGGAAGTGGTCCAATGAAGTCAATAAAGAATTTTCCCATTGGTTCATCAGCTTTCACAGGAGCCAATGGTGGTGGCTTAATTAGTGATGACTTATTGGTTAAATTGCATGGCTCACAATTTGCCACGTATGTTTTACAGGCCTTAAGCATGCCTGGCCATCAATATAAGGGAGCCAATTTGCAGAATGTTGTTCTGGCACCACAATGTGCTTGACTTATGCCCTCGTGAGCTTCTTTTACAAGCTGTTCTTGTTTGTGTCTCGGGGGTACCTCTCAGTTTCCCTTGGGCAACTTAACTAGCACAATACCAGTAGGGGTTTCCGAGTAAAGTACTTTGATGGATATCCTGGTGGATTCTCTTTTGTTGGGTCTCATAGCTGAATCAGTTCCTCATCCTGATTAGCTGCCCGTTCTGCCCTAGTGATGACACTAATATTGGCAGGCCCCTCTCGAGGGGGTGTCATGCAGACCGAACGTTTTGCTTGTTCATCTGCAAGACTATTTCCTTTTGAGTGTACTGTCCCTGTGATATGTCCATTTACATGAATCACCTGACAATTCTGTTTCTCCATCCTCGAACGGAGAATGTCTTCCCACAATGACTTATGTTTTATGGGTTTACCCTTATGATTGGTAAAGTTTGTTTGTTCCCAGAAAACTAGAACTTGGTTATATCCTCTTTTACAATAGTCACAATCCGTACAGATTAATGTGGGTTTAATAGGGTCTGCCTTTTCTAAAGCATACCTTAGTGCTGCGGCTTCAGCATATTGCGCTGTCTTATGGCCAAGGGGTATGGACAGTAATTCTTCTGGATAAAAATAATAGGAATCTCAAAAAGACCCTACTACTATCCCCATCCCAGCTGAGGATTGTTGGGATGTCTCTTTTTTAATCGTCATTGATGATCTATCACAGTAAATGACTTGATGGTAGCAATTGTTTGAATTTCCTAATAAAAAGACTTGGCCAATTCCTACAGGGTTTTCCATTTTGTCAGGACCTAACCTCGGTTAGGATTTAATATGAACTTTATAAGAAATTTCTAGACCTCAATGGTATATTGAGGGAGTTCCAATTTAAGTTCTACAAGGCCTGATCAGGGACTTGTCGCCTCTAGAGACTTAAATCTGGGTCTTAGTACCACTGTCAGTAAAACACTCCTTCTATACTTAACAATCTACTGGATGAATATAGATATAAATACAAGTATAGGGTTTTGTATCAACTCGTTAACACACACGTTGGGCACCAACTGAAGGGATAATAAGAACATAAGAACATAAGAACATAAGAAATAGGAGCAGGAGTAGACCAATCGGCCCCTCGAGCCTGCTCCGCCATTCAATGAGATCATGGCTGATCTGATCCAACCTCAACTCTAAAGAACACAAGAAGTAGGAGCAGGACCAGGCCACTCGGCCCCTGGGCCCGCTCCATCAACCACAGGGCCTTGACCGATCCGAAGTCAAACTCATGGCCAATTTCCAGCCCGCTCCCCATAACCCCTGATTCCCTTTACTTCTAGGAAACGGTCTATTTCTGTTTTAAATTTATTTAATGAAGTAGCTTCCACAGCTTCCTGGGGTAGCAAATTCCACAGACCCACTACCCTCTGAGTGAAAAAGTTTCTCCTCATCTCAGTTTTGAAAGAGCAGCCCCTTATTCTAAGATTATGTCCCCTAGTTCTAGTTTCACCCATCATTGGGAACATCCTCACCACGTCCACCCGATCAAGCCCCTTCACAATCTTATATGTTTCAATAAGATCGCCTCTCATTCTTCTGAACTCCAATGAGTAGAGTCCCAATCTACTCAACCTCTCCTCGTATGTCCACCCTCTCATCCCCGGAATTAACCGAGTGAACCTTCTTTGTACTGCCTCGAGAGCAAGTATGTCTTTTCTTAAGTATGGACACCAAAACTGTATGCAGTACTCCAGGTGCGGTCTCACCAATACCCTATACAACTGCAGCAATACCTCCCTGTTTTTATATTCTATCCCCCTAGCAATAAAAGCCAACATTCCATTGGCTTTCTTGATCACCTGCTGCACCTGCATACTAACTTTTTGATTTTCTTGCACCAAGACCCCCAGATCCCTTTGTACTGCAGTACTTTCCAGTTTCTCGCCATTAAGATAATAACTTGCTCTCTGATTTTTCCTGCCAAAGTGCATAACCTCACATTTTCCAATATTGTATTGCATCTGCCAAATCTCTGCCCACTCACCCAGCCTGTCTATATCCCCTTGTAGGTTTTTTATGTCCTCCTCACTCTCTACTTTCCCTCCCATCTTTGTATCATCTGCAAACTTTGATATGTTACACTCGGTCCCCTCCTCCAAATCGTTAATATAGATTGTAAAGAGTTGGGGACCCAGCACCGACCCCTGCGGAACACCACTGGCTACTGGTTGCCAGTCCGAGAATGAACCATTTATCCCAACTCTCTGCTTCCTGTTAGATAACCAATCCTCCACCCATGCCAGAATATTACCCCCAATCCAGTGATTTTTTATCTTGAGTAATAATCTTTTATGTGGCACCTTGTCAAATGCCTTCTGGAAGTCTAAATACACTACATCCACTGGTTCCCCTTTATCCACCCTGTACGTTATGTCCTCAAAGAACTCGAGCAAATTTGTCAGACATGACTTCCCCTTCATAAAGCCATGCTGACTTTGTCCTATTAAATTATGTTTATCTAAATGTTCCGTTACTGTCTCCTTAATAATAGACTCCAAAATTTTACCCACCACAGATGTTAGGCTAACTGGTCTATAATTTCCAGCCTTCTGCCTACAACCCTTTTTAAATAAGGGTGTTACATTAGCAGTTTTCCAATCTGCCGGGACCTTTGCTGAGTTCAGGGAGTTTTGGAAAATTATTACCAAAGCATCCACAATTCCTACTGCCACTTCCCTCAAGACCCTAGGATGTAAGCCATCAGGTCCAGGGGATTTATCCGCCTTGAGTCCCATTATTTTACTGAGTACCAATTCCTTAGTGATTTTAATCGTATTTAGCTCCTCCCCCACTAGAGCCCCCTGTTTGTCCAGTGTTGGGATATTCTTAGTGTCCTCTACCGTAAAGACTGAAACAAAATATTTGTTCAGCATTTTTGCCATCTCCATGTTTCCCACCATTAATTTCCCAGTCTCATCCTCTAAGGGACCTACGTTTGCCTTAACCACCCTTTTTCTTTTTATATAACTACAGAAACTCTTGCTATCTGTTTTTATAGTTTTTGCTAATTTATTTTCATAGTCTATTTTCCCTTTCTTAATCAATCCTTTAGTTACTTTTTGTTGTCTTTTGAAGACTTCCCAATCTTCTATCCTCCCACTAACTTTGGCTACCTTATATGTCCTTGTTTTTAGTTGGATACTTTCTTTAATTTCTTTACTTAGCCATGGATGGCTGTCATTTCTTTTACACCCTTTTTTCCTCAGTGGAATATATTTATTTTGAAAGTTGTAAAATAACTCCTTGAATAAACACCACTGCTCATGTACCGTCTTACCCTTTAATCTATTTTCCCAGTCCACTTTAATCAATTCTGCCCTCATGCCATCATAGTCTCCTTTATTCAAGCTCAGTATGCTTGTTTGAGAACCAACCTTCTCACCCTCTAATTGGATATGGAATTCAGCCATGTTATGGTCACTCATTCCAAGGGGATCCTTAACTAGGACATTATTAATTAATCCAGACTCATTACACAGTACCAGGTCCAAGGTTGCTTGCCCCCTTGTAGGATCAGTTACATACTGCTCAAGAAATCCATCCCTAAGACACTCAATAAACTCTTCCTCAAGGCTGCCCTGCCCAATTTGATTTGTCCAGTTAATATGATAGTTAAAATCCCCCATAATTATAGCTGTTCCCTTATTACATGCCCCAACTATTTCCTGATTAATACTTCTTCCAACAGAGTTGCAACTATTAGGAGGCCTATATACTACGCCCACCAGTGTTTTTTTCCCCTTATTATTCCTGATCTCTACCCAAACTGTTTCATTATCCTGATCTTTTGACCCAATATCATTTCTCTGTATTACAGTGATTCCTTCCTTTATTAACATAGCCACCCCCCCTCCCGTTCCTTCCTGCCTGTCCTTCCTGATTGTTAAATACCCTGGCATGTTTAATTCCCAGACATTGTCACCCTGCAGCCATGTTTCTGTAATGGTCACAAGATCATACCCATACATAGTTATTTGTGCCGTTAACTCGTCAATTTTGTTACGAATGCTACGTGCATTCAGATAAAGAACTTTCAAATGTGTTTTGCGACACTTACTTCCTGCTTTTTCCTTATTTAACACTTTACCTTTTACTCCATACCTTCTGTCCCTTCCTGACATGCTTTCCTCTGTCTCCCTGCTCAGGTTCCCAACCCCCTGCCACATTAGTTTAAATCCTCCCCAACAGCACTAGCAAACACTCCCCCTAGGACAGCGGTCCCGGCCCTGCCCAGGTGCAGACCGTCCGGTTTGTACTGGTCCCACCTCCCCCAGAACCGGTTCCAATGTCCCAGGAATTTAAATCCCTCCCCTTTGCACCATTCCTCTAGCCACGTATTCATTTGAAATATCCTAGTCCTTATTACTAGTCCTAGCCCCTTTAGGGCTACACCGGATCAGTCATATTTCGCAGACGTTCACTTTCAACTAAAGTTTGAGGTAGCCAAATCCTAAAGACGCTTAATTGGGTCTAAAGGTCCGGGCTATCTCTGAAGGAAAGGAACAACCCGAGAATGTTACCGTCCTCCAGATAGCACTTTTAATAAGTTTAGCTAGACTGTAACATTCCGGATATTATGAGGGTCCGGAAAACTCCCTCAGAATTCTGCAACTCCTCACCAAAGATTGTACAGAAATTGAGTTTGCGAGTTTGATACAGAAGTCTTATGTGAGACAATTCTAAAAATATATAGATTTATTAAAGAACCGACATGCAATTTACAGTTGGTGAGTCAATCGCAACATTAACTGTTCTAAAAAGAGAAAACATACGATCTTTTTAACAGGGAATCTTACTTTCAAATCTTAACTTCGCTACAGTTTTACAGTTCTTAAAGTGTTCTACAGGATATCCACCTAAATCAAATACCTTTGATCCCCGAGGTACAAAGAGTTGGAGACTTACAGAGCCACCTCTGAAGCCAAGAATCGCTTTGCCTGATTAAAGCGAGTCTGTTATCCCATTTGAGAGTTCAATATTTATGCCTTTTTCCAGTGGTATTTCCTTTAAGGTTTTCTGCTGATGCAAGCTAATTATCTCTAGTCATTTTTCTGCCGACCTCTGCAACTCTTACTTCCACCTCAGCCAGACTCATGTCTCATCTCTAGTTGTTCTAAGTTTACCATTTAAAAATGGCATGACGGCAGGTGTTCCTTACTTTATATCATCTTTACGAGAGCAGATGTTCCTTATCTTATGTGCTTCCTTACGAAGTGTAAATTAGAACACCTTATCCAGGGTGAACCATTGTTTCGTTCCCAAAAGTTCAGCCTGTCGGAGCCCTTCACCTTCTGTTTCAAAAAGGTTATTTATTCAGGGTCAACAACTATCTTATCTCAATAGCCAGAATTCTTTCATAGCTATTTCATAGTTAGGTTTCTAAATTTCCAAACCCAGTTTGTCATGTTTTAATAAGGCCAGAATTCTTTCATAAGATAGTGTATTTTTCTGAATAGGTTATATGGCTTATTCCTTCACAAAAGGACTTCAAATTTATTACAATTCCATTAGCATTGGTAAAGCTAGCAGTGTGATAACAAAAGGCCTGTGACAGTGCTTTGATATAGCATAGCTTTTTCAACATTGGTCAGCATAGATAATACAAGATCGTGGAATCTCGTGGCGATGATGAGGTGGATTCCTTGAGCCCATACCCACCATCGGTGTGCATCGGAAAGGTTTTCCCATTAACTCCACACAGTGACTTTCTATCCAATGTTCCCGCCATTTCCCAATGGTAACAGGCTTATAAAATAAAGGACTGATTTACATCAACAACTTTTATCTTGCTGAGAACTGGCAGCGTTCTGAAATTTGGCTCAACATCTTTGTGATAAGGACATTTGGATACAGCCAAGCAAGCTATCTGCAAAATCGTTGGACCACAAACTGATAAGGTTGACATGTGAAACAGTTAGAAATGCAGCATTAATTAATCTTGTCACAGGCAGGCGTGGGAGTGAGAGAAAGAAGAGTGATTTTCACAGAATTGGTAGCAGGTGCAGATGCAACTTGCGTCAGTTGACTGTTAGGCACTTTCCTATTTTGGTTAACCCTTCTGGGTACTGAATTGCCTCTGATGTTCTCAAAGGAAGGATACAATACCATACTTAATATGGTAGGTACCGCGCTGGGTAGGGTAGCAGTTAACGCCTTTATTTTACCCTTTGTCGTCTTTTGGAGATGTCAGATTTCTTCAAGACTGACCATTGAGTTAGACCAAGAATTATTGCAAAATTAAACACAAAGTATGGCAAATGACTTGGTACACAGTGTACTGTCCAAGTTCCTGTTAGCACCTATTTTTGTATCGGAGACAGCTCCCCTAACCGTTATCAATTGATCAGCATCCCCCAAAAATTGTTTGACAGCAATCTGAATCATCCCACCCCACTTCCCATCAATTTGAATCGAAACAGCCAAGTATGCAGCAGCCATGATTATCCTGGAGGACTGAATACAATAAAAAAGGGAGACAGAAGTTGAAGCAGAGGAATGAAAATTTACATCTAAAATGATAGGAATGATCATAAAGCAGCCTGACCTTGAGTCCCGGTATAAAAATGGTCAAGGAACAGTCCATCAACAGGACCGGGCACATCGCGGGTCTCTCTGCTTCACTGAACATTCTGCTGAGCTCCAGCCAAGACAAACCCAGCTATTTGAAGTATCTTCAAATTAATTTCACCCTGTAACCTTCTCCCTTTGGGAAATCTATTTTAATATTATTTACTGAGGTGTATTTGGAAATTACTATCCCTTTTTTTTCTTCATTCTCAGCATCTGGGTGTTGCTGGCAAGGCCGGCATTTATTGCCTATTCCTAGTTTCACTGACAATACAACTGAGGGGCTTGTAAGGCTACTTCAGAGGGCAGTTAAGAGTGAAATATGTTGCTGTGCGACCGGAGTCACATATAGGCCGAGTAATGTTGGCAGATTTCCTTCCCTAAATGAGGTTAATTAACTAGTTGAGTTTTTACAACAGCTAAGGATCATTTTTACTGATACCAGCTTCTTATTTCCATTTTTTAAAAACTGAATTCAAATTCTCAAACTGCCATTGTGGGATTTGAACTACTGGATTATTAGTCCAGGTTCCCGGTTTACTAGTCCTGTAACATAACCACTAAACTACCGTATCCTAAAATAACAAATCTAACCACAAATAGATGGGGAAGGACAAGATGTGGGGGGGAGATGGGAGTTTCCGACTTCCACCCAAAATGAGCGCAAAGTGTCGCTACTCGCCTGAAGCCGATGTCAGCAGGTCCAAACCATTTTCAGGTTTGCATCGTATTTGAATGTAACCAGTGAGCTGTGGCCACCTAATGGGCCTCCGCTGCAGCTCACCGGTTGTGGGAGGGCGAGGAACCGTCCGGCTGCTATGCTGACCCAACCAGCAGATCGGTCCTGGGAGGTGGGCAAATACATGGCAGATGCAGTATAGCGTGGATAAATGTGAAGTTATCCACTTCGGTCAGAAAAACAGAAAGGTAGAGTATTATTTAAATGGTGCTAGATTGGGAAATGCTGATGTACAAAGGGACCTAGGTGTTCTTGTACACCAGTCACTGAAAGCAAACATGCAGGTGCAGCAAGTAGTTAGAAGGCAAATGGTATGTTGGCCTTCATTGCAAGAGGATTTGAGTACAGGAGCAAGGATGTCTTACTACAGTTATACAGGGCCTTGGTGAGACCACACCTGGAGTACTGTGTGCAGCTTTGGTCTCCTTACCTACTTGCCATAGAGGGAGTACAGCGAAGGTTCACCAGACTGATTCCTGGGATGGCAGGACTGTCGTATGAGGAGAGATTGGGTCGACTAGGCCTGTATTCACTAGATTTTAGAAGAATGAGAGGGGATCTCATTAAAACGTACAAAATTCTGACAGGGCTAGACAGACTGGATGCAGGGAGGATGTTTCCTCTGGCTGGGGTCTAGAATGAGGGGTCACAGTCTCAGGATACGAGGTAGGACATTTAGGACTGAGATGAGGAGAAATTTCTTCACTCAGAGGGTGGTGAACCTGTGGAATTCTCTACCACAGAAGGCTGTGGAGGCCAAGTCACTGAATATATTTAAGAAGGAGATAGATAGATTTCTAGACACAAAAGGCATCAAGGGGTATGGGGAGAGAGCGGGAATATGGTATTGAGATAGAGGATCAGCCATGATCGTGTTGAATGGCGGAGCAGGCTCGAAGGGCCGAATGGCCTACTCCTGCTCCTATTTTTCTATGTTTCTAGGTGAGGGAGCCAATCTTGGACTGAGAGTAAAGCTGGGCCGGCAGTAGGCCGGAATGTTTTTGGGGAGCCTGGATGAGCACTCCAGCTCCTCTTGACCCCACAAAAATTCGCCCCAAAAGATTTCTGTGTCTCTTGTGGAGTGGCAAACCAATGATACCAATAAGGACCGCTGGTTAGACCACTCCCTGCCTGAATAGGTGGAGTCCGCGTGGTGTATGCTCTGCCCATTTGTACCTGAAAATGGCAACGGTGTCCTAGAACCAGCAAAGGACCCCAAACTGCATATGCAAGCAGCTTCCCGACTAAATCAGGTGGTCGTGCTGCTCACCCATTGCAGGCCCACCTCACCCATTGCGTGCCCTTGGAGCGGCCGATTTGCCCCACTCCCCTCCGCCCCCCCCCCCAATTCTCAACTGCTGACCAGCCACAGACAAGAAACCAGTGACCGCCAGTTGAAAATCACCCCCATGGTTGCTCAAGCTAACCCAACATATGGCATTCCAAACTAATGGGCTTCCGCCTGCACCAATGGTACAGGACCTTGTTGGACATCGTGGAGAGTTAAAGGATTAACAGTCAAACTTCTTTGTATCATGGAGCAACAGACTTTCCAATAGAAACAGGATGGCTTTGAAGTGTCATGAGAGGAATGCATAGCTTGTCTTCTGATATGTAAAGTGCTTCTGCAAAGGAATACATGACAATAATGATGTCAGCCATGAATAATTAAAGTGTAACATTAGCGGCTAGGGTAATAAACATAGATAGAGGTATCCATTAGATATAGTATAGAATGATGACGGTTGATAAAGCTTGTTCTTCAAAGATGTTGGAAACTGTTAGGTCAGGAAGTCTTGTTTAAGGGAAGTAGCTTTGGAGTAAAGAACTACAAGGGGGAGAAATTCAGTATCACCCCATTTGGGGCGCAATTATCGGCCGGGCGCAAAGATTAGCGCCTGGTGCTAATTATCGCCTCCGACTGCAAACTTGACTTTTATCGCCCCTGGAGGTGATTGGAGCGCAAAATCAGGCCCTTCACACCTGTCTTAAGGTGCAAAGGCCGAGGAGGGAGGCGCTACCTCAGAGCGCTGGCGAAGCTCATGTGATGTCAGTCAGCAATGGAACACACACACAATGGCGCGGGCCAGTTCTTAAAGGGGAGGGTTGATCTTGCTTTCCATCCACATCCTGCTCATTGCAGCCTTGAATCTCGGCCTGGAGAGACCTGTACATCAAATCTGCATCAAATGACGTCATCAGACCCGCTTCCTTTTAATTGGCCAGGAACCTCGCTGGGTGGACTTAACAAGCCCAATCAACGTAAAATCACTTCAACAGAGCAGGATGGAGCAGGCAGTGGGCTGGGACCGCGCTACTAACCTTGGCTGTCCCGGACCTGCCTCGGTAGGTGAAATCGTGGCCTATGCCTCTATTTATGAAGCCCAGGATCCCATATGCTTTTTTAACCACTTTCTCAATCTGCCCTGCCACCTTCAATGATTTGTGCACATATGCCCCCAGGTCTCTCTGTTCATGCACCCCCTTTAGAATTGTACCTTTTAGTTTATATTGCCTCTCCTCATTCTTCCTACCAAAATGTATCACTTCGCACTTTTCTGCGTTAAATTTCATCTGCCATGTTTCCGCCCATTCCACCAGCCTCTCTATGTCTTCTTGAAGTCTATCACTATCCCCCTCACTGTTCACTGTACTTCCAAGTTTTGTGTCATCTGCAAATTTTGAAATTGTGCCCTGTACACCCAAGTCTAAATCATAAATATATATCAGGAAAAGCTGTGGTCCAAGTACCGACCCCTGGGGAACACCACTGTATACCTTCCTCCAGTCCGATAAACAACCAATCACCACTACTCTCTGTTTCCTGTCACTTAGCCAATTTCTTATCCATGCTGTCACTGTCCCTTCTATTCCATGGGCTTCAACTTTGCTGGCAAGCCTATTATGTGGCACTTTATCAAACACCTTTTGGAAGTCCATGTACACCACATCAATTGCATTGCCCTCATCAACCCTCTCTGTTACCTCATCAAAAAACTCAATCAAGTTAGTTAACCACGATTTGCCTTTAACAAATCCCTGCTGGCTTTCCTTAATTAAGCCATGCTTGTCCAAGTGACTGTTAATTTTGTCCCTTTTATGTTAGCCGCCAATCTATTCTCATACTCTCTCTTTGCCCCTCTTATACATGTGATGTGAATACCCGTGAATGCCTACTTTATTTAAAATGGAAACTCTACATTTTAAACCTGGCTTGGAAAAGGAAACGTTCAAAATGTTGAGTTAATTTTCTTTCAGATTTCTTTCATTAATAATAATTGAAAAGAGTTTAGAAAAAAGTAGCAAAGTTGATTTTGGTGTTTTGAGCTGTGAAAGATTGAGTGTGAACCAATAGCCATTATCTGTGCAGACATCTCTACTGCAGAAAGCTTTAGCCGGACTTTGCTTCAAAGAAAGGACAAGCACATCTTTATGAAAGGCCCATTGAAGGCCTGTCTCAATGTGCTACATGGGGACAGGATTTAGCAACTGTAGAATATCTTTATATTATAAGATGTCACAACTGGCATCACCAGCTTTCCAAAACCAACATGTATTTTAGCAGAGTCAGGTTTGTAAAAATATAGCGACAAATGGAAGCTAAAAAATACATTCATTTGGTTCCCCTTTTCAGCTACAACTCAGTTCTATTTAAAAAGCATAGGTGGGTACTTGCTGAATACTATGTTAGTGCAGTGTTAAATGGGGATCCTGTACAGGAGCCTCAAAAAATGAGAGTTTAGATTGAATGATTCCCAAAGCAGTCTTATCGTTGCATTTCTCTGAAGTATACTATCAAATGTAACAATAGGGCTGCTTTGCTATTTATTGTGAATCTTTCAATTCGTTCAAAGTATTAAAATGTTTCTTTCTCCCTTTCCCATCTAAAGCCATTGATCCCCTCACTGAGGTGTAGCTCCAGCGGCGGTAATCGGCTAGTTGCCCCAACGTTCATGGGTAAGCCTGGACAGTGAGTGCCAACGGAATATTACAGCCAAGCCCAGTCACCTCCAGTCGGGACCACGGTACAGCATCTGGGAGGGGGAAGTCTGGACCATTATCTCCCCTCCCTAAACCAGGAACGCTTCATCTAATGTGGCACCCCTATCGCTGTCCCAAGGCGTCATCAGCCCAGACAAGGGATTCAAGGGGTGGCCTTCCTAGTCTGTATAGCTCAGAGACAATCAATGGAAATGAAAATTGGGCGGGTTCTAGAACATTGGCTTCCAGGTGGTGGGCTCCATGGTGAGGTCCGCATTGGGAAGCAGTCCAGACCTCCGAAGAAAGGGGGGACCTTTTCCTTTAATGTTTCAGAGAGGGTGAGGTTGGTGAGGGTGGGAACCAATAGCCAGCGGCCGATGGACTTAGCGGCCGCATGAGAAGGCAGATGCTGGAGTAGTACCCATGGTAGTGATTGCAGATGCCTCCCCCACGAAGGTTAGGTTCCCTCCCAACACTGGAGGGCACGCTGAGCACGGTGCCTGCGGAATCACTGGGATAACATCCTGAGGAAATTCAGGCCCAATACCTTTAATTGTATCGATAGATATAAGATCTGCTTTCAGATGCTGTGCAGTGACTATTAGCAGCTTGACAATAGTAAGAATAAAACTAACATACTGTAGCAGTGATGGACTCGTTAGCAGGGTGGGATTGATATATGGTGTCTTTCAGTTTCAGTTCCTCCTATTCGAGTCAGTAAGAAGTAAGAATAAGTTAGCATCATGCAGGGCTGATGTTTATCGGTGTGATTGAGACTAAAATCAGACACGGCGGGGATGATTTTTCCAAACGAGCAAATTTCTTGTGGTTTGGTGCCATCTGCAATGAGAGAACAATAATAAATTGCAATTTGTTTTGCAGCTTCTGTTGGCTTCTAAGATGGCTTTGAGCCGTGAGCTCCGATTTCGACTACTGGGGCGTTGCGCACTCAACTGACGTCATGATGTGCCGGCGCAGGAGATCGTGGCGGTAGTGTTTAGTGCCGCTGCAAAATGTCTAGTTAATTTCGCGAGCGGTGCAAACATCGCCGTGCCCGGGCGCTAGTTGCTTTGTGCCACATTAGCGGCCTCTTAAGGCGCTAACGGGAGACGCAACCAACTGAATTTTTCCCCCCAAATGTTTACATGAAAAATCTGTCTTCAAAGGATTTGGGAATAGTTACATCATGAGGTCTTATCTATGACATGTACCTTTGATGTAGTCATAATATGGTGTATAACTGAGCTTGGTTTTCATTAGGTCTTCAGAGAGATACAGAAACTGAAAAGCCACTCTCTGATCTGGGTTGGGTTGATCCCTCAACCTAGGTATCAATAAAGTCTGTTCCATATACTACACTATGAAGTGTCTTGTGCTTAATCGAAACATGTTGTTGTGAACCATAGAAGGAAGGCGGTTGAATGCTAACAGACTTAATTGCAAACTTGACATCTAGAATAAGACCAACATGGGTGTCCCTCCATGATGGTTATAAGAACATTAGAACATAAGAAATAAGAGCAGGAGTAGGCCATACGGCCCCTCGAGCTTGCTCCGCCATTCAATAAGATCATGGCGGATCATTGACCTCAACTCCACTTTCCCACCCGATCTCCATATCCCTTGATTCCCCTAGAGTCCAAAAATCTATCTATCTCAGCCTTGAATATACTCAAAGACTCAGCATTCACAGCCCTCTGGGGCAGAGTATTCCAAAGATTCACAATCCTCTGAGTGAAGAAATTCCTCCTCATCTCAGTCTTAAATGGTCTACCCCTTATCCTGAGACTATGCCCCCTAGTTCTAGACCCTCCAGCCAGGGGAAACAACCTCTCAGCATCTACCCTGTCAATCCCCTTCAGAATCTTGTATGTTTCAATGAGATCACCTCTCATTCTTCTAAACTCCAGAGAGTATAGGCCCATTCTACACAATCTCTCATCATAGGGCAGCCCTCTCATCCCAGGAATCAATCTAGTGCACCTTCGTTGCACCGCCTCCAAGGCAAGTATATCCTTATTTAGATAAAAGTGAGAAGTCGCACAACACCAGGTTATAGTCCAACAGTTTTATTTGAAATCACAAGCTTTCGGAGCGGCTGCTCCTTCGTCAGGTGAAGTGAAGAAATACAAGTTGGCACAGCATATATAGACAGAGAACAATGCCAGATGACTACAGTTAATCTTTCTGACTGCCCTTTATCACACCTCGGCAGAGAGACAATCACGGCTCCTTGCGGCACCCCACTAGTTACAGCCTGCCAACCTGAAAAAGATCCATTTATCCCTACTCTCTGTTTTCTGTCCATTAACCAATCCACTGTCCATGCTACTATATTACCCCCAACCCTATGAGCCCTAATCTTCTGTAATAACCTTCTATGTGGCACCTTATCGAATGTCTTTTGGAAATCCAAATATACTACATCCACTGGTTCCCCTTTATCTACCCTGCTAGTTACATCCTCCAAAAACTCTAATAAATTTGTCAAACACGATTTCCCTTTCATAAAACCATGTTGACTCTGCCTAATCATGTTATGATTTTCTAAGTGACTTGATACCACTTCCTTAACAATGGATTCCAGCATTTTCCAATGACTGATGCCAGGCTAACTGGCCTGTAGCTCCCTGTTTTTTCGCTCCCTCCTTTCTTGAATAGCGGTGTTACATTTGCAACCTTCCAATCCGCTGGGACCATTCCAGAATCTAGGGAATTTTGGAAGATCAAAATCAATGCATCCACTATCTGTTCAGCCACCTCTTTTAGAACCCTAGGATGTAGGCCGTCAGGTCCAGGGGATTTGTTGGCTTTTAGTCCCATTAGTTTCTCAAGTACTTTTTCTCTATGTATGGGCAGTCAATGTCCAACCCAATACTAATTTGTGGAAGTGCTGCAATATACTTCTCTATACTTTAGCTGATATAAATGACCAGAAAAATTAAGCACTCTTAGCCACAAATATGTAAACGCAGGTTATAGCATAAATATTTCCAAACAGTAAACTTTTGTTCTCGTGCTGTACTGAGGGATCGCTGCACTGTCAGAGATGACGTCTTTTGGATGAAACATTAAATCAAGGCCCCATTTGCCCTCTCAGGTGGACCCATGGCACCATTCAAAGAAGAGCAGTTGAGTTCTTCCCGGTGTCCCTCAACCAATGCCACTAAAACAGATTATCTGGTCATAATCTCATTGCTGTTTGTGGGACCTGTCTAAGCGAGCAGACCTGTGGGAGGAACAGAGTTGGAGACCGGGGATAAAGGCAGCACGGAGCAGAGACCTAGGAGTTTGAGCGAGCCGACTACCTGTGAGGGAGACAGTCGGCAAGTGACACAATGAAGGAGTGACATCAGAATTCAAAGGTGGTGCTGGTACAAGGGAGCGGAGAGGTGAGTATAGGGTGAGTATTTGTGGTAAGTTGTTTTTTGTTTTGTTTTCAGTATATTTCTGCTAAGTAGTTCATAGCCTATCTAATAGAGGGAGGTGCTGATTGGTGGGTAGCTGTTGAGTGTTTCTTGTTAAGTTCATTTCTGCTAAATTACCTCCATAGTCTGGTAAATTGAGGCATGGCAGGGCAGCTCAGTTCCGTGATTTGCACATCCTGTGCCATGTGGGATATCCTGGATGCTTCTTGCAGCCTGGACGGTCACGTGTGCAGGAAGTGTCGCCAACTGCAGCAACTCGAGCTCTGGGTTTCGGAGCTTGAGCGGCAGCTGGAGTCACTACAGTGCATCCGCAAGGCTGAGAAATACTTGGAAAGCACGTTTCTAGAAGTGGTCACGCCGCAGCTTCAGAATGTGCAGGGAGAGAGGGAATGGATGGCCACCAGACAGAGGAGGAGGACCACGCAGGTAGGGCAGGAATCCCCAGAGTGCATGTCGCTCGCTAACCAGTTCACAGTTCTGGAAACTCTAACCAAAGGGGGTATTCTACAGGCCTCCAAATGGTGAGAGGGAGGTAGAGGAGCAAATCTGCAGGGAAATTGCAGAGATATGCAAGAGCTATAGAGTGGTGATATTGGGGGACTTTAATTACCTAAATATCGATTGAGATAATGCTAGGGTAAAGGGAAAGGAGGGGGAGGAATTTCTGAAAAGTGTTCAGGAGAATTTCCTTGACCAGTATGTTGTTGGCCCAACTAGGAAGGAGGCATTGCTGGATCTGGTGCTGGGGAATGAGGTGGGCCAGGTCAACCAAGTGTCTGTGGGAGAACACTTGGGTATGAGTGATCATCGCATCATAAGATTTAGATTTGCAATGGAGAGGAGCAAGGAACAATCTCGAGTGGAACTTCTAAACTGGAATAGGGCTAACTTCAATGGGATGCGAAAGGATCTAGCCAGGGTAAAATGGAACCAAAGACTGACAGGAAAAACTGTAACGGAACAATGGGTGATCTTTAAGGAGGAGATGTTCCAGGTACAGGCTAGGTACATTCCAACAAGAGGGAAGGGGAAGGGAACCAAAGTAAGGGCTCCTTGGATGATGAGGGAGATAGAGAAGATGATGAAACAAAAAAAGAGGGTGTATAATGCATGTCAGGTGAATTCTTCAAGGGAGAACCAGACAAAATACAATAAGTTGAGAGGGGAAGTGAAGATGAAAATAAGATTGGCAAAGAGAGAATATGAGAGTAGAATGGCAGTTAACATAAAAAGGAACCCAAAAATCTTCTACTGGCATGTAAACAGTAAGCGGGTAGTAAGAGGCGGGGTGGGGCCTATTAGGGACAAAGAAGGTGATATATGCTTAGAGGCGCAGGGCAAGGCTAGAATACTCAATGAGTACTTTGTATCGGTGTTTACTAAGGAGGTGGATGCTGACAAAATATCAGTAGAAGTGGAAAGGGTAGAAGCAATGGAAGGGGTGAAAATTGAGAGACAGGATGTACTAGAAAGACTGGGTATGCTTAGAGTGGATAAGTCACCTAGTCCAGATGGCTTGCATCCCAGGTTGCTAAGGGAATTGGGGGAGGAGATAGCGGAAGGGCTTGCCATAATTTTCCAATCTTCCCTAGATGCGGGGGAGGTGCTTGAGGATTGGAAAGTGGCAAATGTGACACCATTGTTCAAGAAAGGGTGTAAGGACAATCCTAGTAACTACAGGCCAGTCAGTTTGATATCATGGTGGGTAAAGTTTTAGAAACAATAATCAAGGAAAAAATTAACGGGCACTTGGAGAGGTTTAAGCTAATTAAGGAGAGCCAACATGGATTTGTAAAAGGCAGATCATGTTGACTAATCTAATAGAATTTTTTGATGAAGCAACAGGGAGGATTGATGAAGGGAATGCGATGGATGTTGTCTACATGGATTTTAGGAAGGCGTTTGACAAAGTACCACATAGAAGGCTGGTTAACAAAATTGAGGCTCATGGAATAGGTGGGTCAGTGGCAGCTTGGATAAGGAATTGGCTTAAGGACAAAAAACAGCGAGTTGTGGTAAATGGCTGTTTTTCAGACTGGAGAATGGTAGACAGTAGTGTTCCCCAAGGGTCAGTGCTGGGGCCACTACTTTTTTTGATATATATAAATGACCTGGATATTGGAATACAGAGTAGAATTTCTAAATTTGCCGATGATACCAAAGTTGGGGGTGTGGCAAACAGTGAGGATGATACCAATCGACTGCAACAGGACATAGAAAGGCTAGCAGAATGGGCAGACAAGTGGCAGATGGAATTTAATACAGATAAGTGTGAGGTGATTCATTTTGGCATAAGGAACAGGGAGAGGCAATATACACTTAATGGCCACAGTTTTAAAGAGTGTGCAGGGACAGAGGGATCTGGAAGTTAATGTGCATAGGTCCCTGAAGGTGGCAGGACATATTGAGAGAGTGGTTAGCAAAGCATATGGGATCTTGGGCTTCATAAATAGAGGTATTGAGTACAAAAGTAGAGAAGTTATGCTGAACCTTTATAAAGCGCTGGTTAGGCCACAACTGGAGTATTGCGTCCAGTTCTGGTCACCACACTTTAGGAAGAATCTGAAGGCCCTTGAGAGGGTGCAGAGGAGATTTACCAGAATGGTTCCGGGGACGGGGGATCTTAGCTACAAGGACAGGTTGGAGAAGCTGATTTGGTTTCATTAGAGCAAAGGAGCTTGAGGGGTGATTTGATAGAGGTGTACAAGATTATGACGGGTTTGGATAGGCTAGATGGGGAAAGGCTGTTCCCACTAGTTGATGGTACAAGGACTAGGGGCCACAGATTTAAGGTTTTGGGCAAGAGATACAGGGGGGATGTGAGGAAAAACTTTTTTATGCAGCGAGTGGTGAGGACCTGGAACTCGCTGCCGACGAAATTGGTGGAAGCGAAGACACTCAATTAGTTCAAGGGGAGACTGGATAGGCACTTGAGGGAAATAAACTTGCAGGGCTATGGGGAGAGAGCGGGGGAATTTGACTGACTGGATTGCTTTACAGAGAGCCAGCACGGACTCGATGGGCCGAATGGCCTCCTTCTGTGCCATTATGACTCTATGACTATGACTTTGCTGTGCTTACATTTACTTATGACTCTTGCAGCTGTCGGAGAGAAAATACATTGAACCTGTCTGTGGCTAAAACCGACCCCATTTTCTAGAGCTGAAAGGACAGTTTCTAAATCATTGCGTCACCCTTGTTTTAATCAATTACTTTACTGCACTGTTAAGATCCACCTCCCTGAAATGTGTTGCTTCAAGTAGACAGGAAAACCAGTGCTACATGGCAAAAGTAAATGAGTTTGAAATATTAAATTTCGGCCTGTGAATGATCTGTTAGTTTGGTCACATCCTGTGTTGGCATATTTGTGGTTAAGAGTGCTTAATTTTACGGTTCATTTATATCAGCTACAGTATGGAGAAGTATATTGCAACACTTCCACAAATTAGTATTGGGTTGGACATTGACTGCCCATACATGGAAAATGCACCGACTACTCTACAGAAAACTCAAACTCAATCTGGGACAAGCAGTTCCAGTTGGAGGGGAGAATGGGGGATCTAGTTAGACCAGTGCAGCGTTGCAAAGGTTGCCTCTCTTGTCAGCCAGTTTATAGAGCGATATCAGTTGTGAATGAGGGTGAGAAGAAATGCTGAAGTGTCGGTTGGGTTCAGTGGTCACACTTACACTTCTGAGTCAGAAGGTTGTGGGTTTGAAAAGTTGCAGCTTCAAGTCCTAGGTCTTAAACTGATAATGTAGGCAAGACTTAAGTGCAATGCTGAATAACTGTTGCATTGTCTGAAGTGCTGTCTTTCAGATTAGGCTCTGTTTGCCTGTTCAGGAGAATGTAAAAGATCCCATGCCACTATTTGAAGTAAAGCAAGGAGTTTCCTCAACCAGCACCACCAAAAACAGATTATCTGGTCATTTAAGTTTGTGGTACCTTGCTGTGCGCAAATTGGCTGGCATGTTCCCTACAAACAACCAACAGCATCAAAACAGATTAACTAGTGCTTCATCTCACCTGGGATCTTGCTGTGTCCAAATTGGCTGCCACATTTACTTACAAAAGTGACTTCACTTTAAAAGTCATTAATTGGCTGTATAATACTTTGGACATGCTGAGGATGTGAAAGATGCTACATAAATGCAAGTTTTTTCTTTACTGTGAACACAGTATGGTATTCTTCCGTCTATTGAATGTAAGAAAAGCTGATCACAATTAAAAAGCACCCCTGCACTAGCGGAATATCTTTGGGAAGGAGAGCACAGTATCATTTCCATGTGACAGGTTTTCAAAGAGTTCCCAGCATTATAGATGGCACCTATGTGGCCAGTCCACATTCCACCTTGTTCAAGGACATGCAACGCAGCAATATTCCTGCTGAACACTTTGACATGGGCCCAGAAATTCAGGACCGCCATTTTTGGGTGCATGAGGTTGGGGTGGGGGCACAGGGTATGTACCCTGCTCCAGAATGGTGAGGTCCGAGGCTCCCCAGATGTTGGACTTCGAACCTCATTAAAATGGAGCTGGCGCGGTGCAACAGCCCACTGGCAAAGACTGGAGAAACGTCAGGCCACTGCTAGCATCGCAACGACCCGCAGGTAAGTGGGTCCGGGTCCAGGATGGAGGTCGAGGCAACACAGGGTTGGGATCCATGGATCGGGGGGCAAGGCAACGTGGGTCAGAGTTTGGAAGTCGGGGATGGAAGCTGGGGGTCTAGGGATTGGGTCATGGGTTGGGAAATTGCCCCTGGTTTTTAAAGAGTTTGAAGTGTGACAAATTCCTGTGACCGTGTGTCCCTGCCATCAAGTAGTGAAAGAACAAATTTGCATTGATATAGTGTCTGATCATGTTCTTGAGACATCCCAAAGGTCTTGACAGCCAATGAATTACTTTTGAATTGCAATCACTTTTGTTGTACAGGCAATCCATGAACAATGGAACCTATAACATTGATCATGATGTATGGTTTAGAATTAAATAGTGGTGATAATCTGCTTGTCATTGAGGAAACAACACCAGACAATCTTTGTCAATCTTGGGTGGCGTAACTTAGAAATGTTGATCTCTATACGTTTTCATTGCCAGTTTTGCCATTGTTTGACAAAGATTGAAGTCGGCGATTTATATTGGGAAAATTGGTGGATTGATTCAGAGTTTTCTACTACCAGGGATATACCTGTAGTTTATGGTGTCTTGTTCTGTAGTTTTGTGGGAATGCCTGGGATGCCTAGCACCATAAGAGTTGGTGCAGGAGGGAGGGCTTTAGTTTCCTAGATCACTGGGTCTGCTTCTGGGGAAGGTGGGACCTGTACAAGTTGGATGGGTTGCACCTGAACCGGACTGGGACCAACATCCTTGCAGGGAGGTTTACTAGTACTGTTGGCGGGGGTTTAAACTAACTTGGCAGGGGGATGGGATACCGAGTGGAGTTATAGTAGGGGGTGATGCACAGCCAAATATAGAGGAAAAAACAAGTCAGCCTGGAAAGCAGAGCAAATATGTAACGGCACAAGGGAGTATGGCAAGGCTGGATGGCATTTATTTTAATGGAAGGAGTCTTGCGAGTAAGGCAGATGAATTGAAGGTGTTGATGAACACATGGGAGTATGATATTGTTGCTATCACAGAGACATGGTTGAGGGAGGGGCAGGACTGGCAGCTCAATATTCCGGGGTATAGAATCTTCAGGCGAGACAGAGGGGGGTGTAAATGATGAGGGGGTGTCGCAATATTAATCAAGGAGTCAATTACTGCTGTAAGGAGGGATGATATCTTAGCAGGTTCCTCTAATGAGGCCATATGGGTAGAACTTTAAAAAAAAAGGGGGCAAGCACTTTGCTGGGAGTGTACTATAGGCCCCCAAACAGTCAGGGGGAGATAGAGGAACAGATCTGTAGGCAAATCTCAGAGAAGTGTAAAAATAATAGGGTAATAATAGTAGGGGATTTCAACTTCCCCAATATTAACTGGGATAGTCAGAGTGTGAAAGGCTTAGAGGGTGCAGAATTCTTAAAGTGCATCCAGGAGAGCTTTTTGAGCCAGCATGTAGAAAGTCCTACAAGAGAGGGGCGGTACTGGACCTAATTCTAGGGAATGTAGCCGGAAAAGTGGTAAAAGTGTTAGTAGGAGAGCATTTTGGTGACAGTGACCATAATTTGGTGAGATTTAAGGTAGTCATGGAAAAGGACAAAGATGGACCGGAAATAAAGGTTCTAAATTGGGCCGATTTTAATATGATAAGGCAGGATCTGGCCAAAGTGGACTGGGATCAGCTACTTGTAGGAAAATCCACATCAGAGCAGTGGGAGTCTTTCAGAAAGGAAATAGAGAGAGTACAACGGCAACATGTTCCCGTAAAGGTCAAGGGTGGGACCAACAAGCCCAGGGAACCCTGGATGTCCAGGGATATACGAGAATGGATTAGGAAAAAAAAGGAGGCTTTTGGCAGATACAAAGGACTAAAAACAGTGGAAGCCCTAGAGGAGTATAGAAAGTGCAGGGGGGTACTTAAAAAAGAAATTAGGAGAGCGAAGAGGGGGCATGAAAAAACACTGGCGGGCAAAATAAAGGAAAAATCCCAAGGTGATTTATAAGTATATTAAGGGCAAGAAGATAACCAGGGAAAGAGTAGGGCCCATTAGGGACCAAAGTGGCAATCTGTGTGTAGAGCCAGAAGATGTAGGTGAGGTTTTAAATGAATATTTTGCATCTGTGTTCACTATGGGGAAGGACGATGTAGGCATAGAAATCAGGTAGGGGGATTGTGATATCCTTGAAAAAATTAGTATTGAGAGGGAGGAGGTACTAGCGGTTTTAGTGGGCTTAAAAGTGGATAAATCCCCAGGCCCAGATGAGATGTATCCCAGGCTGCTGTGTGAGGCAAGGGAGGAGATTGCAGGGGCTCCGACACAAATTTTCAGAACCTCTCTGGCCACAGGGGAGGTGCCAGAAGACTAGAGAACAGCTAATGTAGTACCATTATTCAAGAAGGGTAGTAGGGATAAACCAGGGAATTACAGGCCAGTGAGCCTAACATCAGTGGTAGGGAAATTATTGGAAAAAATTCTGAGGGACATAATTAGTCTCCACTTGGAGAGGCAAGGATTAATCAAAGATAGTCAGCATGGCTTTGTCAGGGGAAGATCATGTCTGACCAATTTGATTGAATTTTTCGAGGGGGTGACTAGGTGTGTGGATGAGGGTGGTGCAGTTGATGTGGTCTACATGGACTTCAGTAAGGCTTTTGACAAAGTCCCGCATGGGAGACTGGTCAAGAAGGTAAGAGCCCATGGGATCCAAAATTGGTTTAGTGGCAGAAGGCAGAGGGTGATGGTCGAAGATTGTTTTTGTGACTGGAAGCCTGTGTCCAGTGGTGTACCGCAGGGATTGGTGCTGGGTCCTTTGCTGTTTGTAGTGTACATTAATGATTTAGATATGAATGTAGGAGGTATGATCAGTAAGTTCGCAGATGACACGAAAATTGGTGGGGTGGTAAATAGCGAGGAGGGAAGCCTCAGGCTACAGGACGATATAGATGGGTTGGTCAGATGGGAGGAACAGTGGCAAATGGAATTTAACTCTGAAAAGTGTGAGGTGATGCATTTTGAGAGGACTAACAAGGCAAGGGAATACACAATGAATGGTAGGACCCTAGGAAGGACAGAGGATCAGAGGGACCTTGGTGTGCATGTACATAGATCCCTGAAGGCAGCAGGACAGGTAGATAAGGTGGTTAAAAAGGCATATGGGATACTTGCCTTCATTAGCCGAGGCATAGAATATAAGAGTAGGGAGGTTATGATGGAGCTGTACAAAACGCTAGTTAGGCCACAGCTGGAATACTGTGTGCAGTTCTGGTCGCCACACTATAGGAAGGATGTGATTGCATTGGAGAGGGTGCAGAGGAGATTCACCAGGATGTTACCTGGGCTGCAGCACTTCAGCTATGAAGAGAGACTGGACAGGCTGGGCTTGTTTTCCTTAGAGCAGAGAACGCTGAGGGGGGACCTGATTGAGGTGTACAAAATTATGAGGGGCATAGATAGGGTAGATAGAAATGAACTTTTTCCCTTAGTAGAGGGGGCAATAACCAGGGGGCATAGTTTCAAGGTAAGGGGCAGGAGGTTTAGAGGGGATTTGAGGAAAAACTTTTTCACCCAGAAGGTGGTTGGAGTCTGGAACTCACTGCCTGAAAGGGTGGTAGAGGCAGGAACCCTCACAACATTCAAGAAGCATTTAGATGAGCACTTGAAACGCCATAGCATACAAGGCTACGGACCAAGTGCTGGAAAATGGGATTAGAATAGACAGGGCTTGATGGCCGGTGCGGACACGATGGGCCGAAGGGCCTCTTTCTGTGCTGTATGACTCTATAACTTTCCTTTTGAAGCTTGAAGCATGAATCCTCTCACTGGGATTTGGACCAATAAAGAGTGACCTTCCATTGTCAGATCCCAAGTTAGTGTGCGCAACTATCAAAGCCATTGCCATTGAAGGGTGAAGAAGCATTATTAGCTTTAACCACGCCTGCTATTGCAAAACAGGAAATATTTTGTCTAACCAGGCAAACATTGTTTGCTGTAGATTTCACAATGTCTACTGTCGGGTAAATGGAGTATTCATCAATAAAATGGGGTGCTAATCTCCAGATGGGAAAGGGCCACGTGACTCAAATCCCACTCTTAACAAGGTTTATCAGGTAATTTTAAAGTCTGCAAAAGTTGGGTTTCACTGTCCTGTGATGCAGATTGGGATGGAACACCGATGAGGATTAGGTCTCTCACACATTTGTCTTTACAAGGAAACTATACTTTTTCACAAACTATAACTTTTTAATGACAAGTTGATGTCCTTAATGGGCTAACATTGGGCATGATTCCGTCGTGAAGAGGGTATTAGGAGGTTTGTGCCTCGCAGAAATATCTCTGTTCACTGTAACAACATCATGTCACAGTTTGCACTGTGTAACTCATGGTCATTCTCATGTTATTAATTTCATTTGTTTTATTTATCGAGATATCGGATTCCTCTCTTCGTTTTTGGTCAAGTCTTGCTTTGATCCTTACAACTAACTGTTCACTGTCATGTTTCAGGAGTTCTAACTATTTTGCCAGAGCAGAAGCTTGGGTATAATTTATATTAATATGTTGTCATTAAGTTGAATTTAGCTCACAATGGGTTAAATTCACAGAACATCATGCTGGAGGATGTGCATTAAAGCCAGATGAGTCAGTTTGTGTAGTGGTGGTTCTGGTACACCACTTCAACTTGAGACAATGGAAGTCATTGAGACCTTCCTGTGGACTATCTGTACTCATTATATTAGGATGGTCCTGTTCATTTGAGAATAGCAAGAGACCCTCACCCAGAGGGTGCGGTAGTTGGTATAATTGGATGCTGTACTGGCCAACCCCCAGACAGGAAGTGCTGGGAGAGAGTCAGAAGTCTAGCTGCTGGCTTCCTCTCAAAGTGACAAACAAAAGGACAGAGGAACTTAAGGTCTAGTTCAGTTGTGTAAGATCTAGAAAGAGAGACATTTGTGTGAACAGATCCTTCTTTTAAGGCTAGAGTCAGAGGAGGAACTGGCCACAAAAGTTATATTTTTACACATTAACAGGAACAGTATGGTATGTTTTGTTTTCAGTATTGCAAGGAGGTTTACTGAATTAAGCTGCAGGAAGGTGAGATTTACTATAAGTACACTGACCAGTTGCAAACTAAGCCAATTTGTTGATTTACATTTGGCCTCATCTCACTAAAGTGCTCATCAGTCCACCTTTTGGAAGAATGGAGAAATGCAGCACTTGGAGCATGTGCAACACTCAATTCATTGCTGTGATCCTCAGTCATGCTAGTGTGGGACAGGATGTTGGGAAGTCAAGGTAAACTCCTGATTGTAAGGGACGGGAGATCCATTTATGGGGGGAGACTGGTGATATTGAACGTGGGAGATTATCTGGAGTAGCCTCATAACTTGTAACATACCTCAGAAGAAAGATTAACTAAGATGAAAAACAAAAAATAATTTGGCATGAATTTTAAGAATTAGCAAATGCAGTTTATTAATATTTCTGACTTTTCCCTTTTGGCATTCCTTTCTATTTGTTCTGAGTTGTTTATCATTTCTTCATGCTAATATATTTTGTTTTTATGGGGATAACTTTCACTTTCACTCCCTGGCAGATCCAATTGTCCACCTGTTGCAGAACCCACCCACTTTTCATTGTGTTGATTTGGGTTCTACAATGGGCAGGAGATCCACTCCACCAGTGTATCGCCCACGTGGTGAAAGAGAAAATTACCTACACTATTTCTAAAGCAACTACACGTACTGTTTTTGTACTTTAAAGTGAACACGCCATCCCTGCCACAGGAAAACAGTGGAAAGCCCCAAAGTTGAAAAAAATCACGAGTGCTCTTGGTGGGAGAAAGCCACAGGCACTTCTATGCAATAAAAAACTGCCAGTTATTACTAAATCCGATAACTTTTTGTTTAGTCAAACATTTAATACAGCTTAACTCTGATAACATTGAAATGTTTTGAGTTTACTTGCACCAATCCCACACTCCACTTTGGCTTCTTCCTGATCCTGTCAGTCGTAACCTCACATGGACACTACTGCCAACTCCTGCCCATACAGATCTGTTTCACTGGTTAGGAGCAAGTGTGACAGTCTTTTTAGGTGAAAGTGCGACAGTCTTTTTAGGTGCAAGTTAAATACTTTGCCCAGTCCTTTCATTGCTCCATTCTGAACCCATCCATTTTTTACTGGACCGTGTGAAATACAGAGCTGCTGTTTCATTGGCCTACAGAATGAGACTGTTTGCATAAAACATGGATGGTTGGAATGCTTGGAATTCAAGTGTGGTTTCAAATTGTAGCTCCAATTAAATCACGAATGATGTGATCTATGGAGCAAGATGTGTCATTCTTTCTGTCGAGCTGAAAGACACATATGTGGACTTTGAACTTTAGTTTAAGGGTTGCTACAATTGGTGATACCCAAGCAATTGGTCCATCAACCTCCCAGTAATGGCCAGGTTTTCAAGTCCTGCTGCACCTTCTTTTGGATATGAAAGAGAAATCTTGTGTGCAGCTGCATCACTGGTTGCACTCTTGTGTTAACATACGGTTGGACCTGGAAATCTTTTGAGTTTGCTTTGAAGGAGGTCTGGATGTTCAACAGCTATTTTGTACCTCATTTTGACTTTGAACGGAATTAATGGAGCAGCCCAATTCTGATGCTATCTGGTATCTCTGTAAGGATCCAGTGTGTCCTTGCACTGTGCAGAATGATATAAGTGTAAAGTTAATTTCTGATTTGCTGTTGTGTCAAACCTCCCCGTGATATGGTCCATACAGTAATAACTAAATGCTTGCCCTTTGTAGTGATACAGACTCTTTTGTAGGTGGTTTCATTAGGGAGCTTTATACTGGCTCCATTTCCTTCAGGGGAGGAATCTGCCAGCCACCCCTCATCTGGCCTACAATCACAAGAGTGTAGAATATGGTTGGCTTGGTTTGGTCACTTCAATCTATGGCTGTACTTTCTTCACATGAAGTGGCCTTGAATGCCTTGTGTTAAGAGCCCAAGTTGCTATCTGCTCTTGGTGCTATCTGGTGGCTTAGAGCGGCAACATTTTAAAATATGATTTTGTTTGCAACATGAACAGCAGGATTTGCCTCTGGCCAGACATATTGCTCATCCATATTTTGTGTCCTGGAGCAGAATGTAGTTCTCGAAGATCAGGCCATTTCACTGCTTCCGTTATACTTAAACGTGAGCTGTTCTTCTATGTGTCCGTTGGTTTAATTTCGGTCAACATCTCTGGGTTAATTCAGTGTTTGAGCCCACCTCAAATATGGTGTGTTGATAATACCATCTTCTGGCGTGACTTAGAGTTGGCACTAGAGTCCGAGGATTGGGTGAGTCCTAATGGTATGAGCTCTCTGCAAGGGTAAAGAAACACAGAACTGAAGTTTTTGGTTAAGGGAATGCAGGATCAACTTGTGGGAAGTGCAGTTAGATCATAGCAAGAGGGAATGGCTCATTGAAATGCCTAAAATACATCACCGAGTGACAGAGTGACCTGACTCATCACACTACCCTAATTTTTGCAAGACAAAAAGCACTGATGTATGAACCTCATCAATATTAAGCAAAATTCTGGCAGGATTCAGTAAAAAAACTGAGAATCCCAAACCCAATTTCTGCAAAGGACTTTTATTCTCTTTCACTCACTGATGTTGGAGAGGGTGTGTGTGTGTGTGTGTGTGTGTGTGTGTGTGTGTGTGTGTGTGTGTGCCCCACACATGCATGCATACATAGAACCATAGAATGGTTACAGCACAGAAGGAGGCCATTCGGCCCGTCGAGCCTGTGCCAGCTCTCTGCAAGAGCACTTCAGCTAGTTCCACTACCCCGCCCTTTCCCTGTAGCCCTGCAATTTTTTTTCCATCAGGTACTTATCCAACTCCCTTTTGAAAGCCACAATTGAATCTGCCTCCACCACCCTTTCAGGCAGTGAATTCCAGATCCTAACCACTTGCTGCATAAAAAAGATTTTCCTCATGTCGCCTTTGGTTCTTCTGCCAATCACCTTAAATCTGTGTCCTCTGGCTCTTGACCCTTCCACCAATGGGAACAGTTTCTCTCTATCTACTCTGTCCAGACCTCTCATGATTTTGAACACCTCTATCAAATCTCCTCTCAACCTTCTCTGCTCTAAGAACAACCCCAGCTTCTCCAGTCTATCCATGTAACTGAAGTCCCTCATCCCTGGAACCATTCTTGTAAATCTTTTCTGCACCCTCTCTAAGGCCTTCACATCCTTCCTAAAGTTCGGTGCCCAGAATTGGACACAATACTCCAGTTGAGGCCAAACCAGTGTTTTATAAAGGTTCATCATAACTTTTGCTTTTGTACTCTATGGCCTGAATTTTACCGGTGCTGGGAGGACAGGATTGGAGGCAGATCAGCTGTAAAAATAGAAATGATTGACAGCGGGTCGGGACCCCGCTGTCAACCTGCCTCCATGCAAGTCTCCCAGATGTTGGGTCTGTCAGCGCTGAACAGACCTGACACCAAGCAGCAGGGGAGTCAATTGAGATCTGTAAATGCGCCAGTTAAGTGTTGTTTTCTGCCTACCTTTCAATTTTACATGTTCCCCCATGGGTTACCCACTGTTCGGGGAACACGTCAGCTCAGCATGTCGTGAGTGGATTCAACATTGAATTATCTCATGACCTGACAGCTGCCAAAGTTGTATAAAAGATCCCATATTGCAGCTGTTCACTTTGAAAGCTCAGAAACTGTTTGTTGCTGCACTTGGAAGACATATTGAGCTTGCTGCAGCTTGCAAGTGTTTCGAGCCAACACTATATCCAGTGTCACCTCATTGGAACAACCGCTCTCACCAGTGACAGATCACTTCTGTCATCTCAACCTCACCTGCCATCTATTACATCAGCATCGGTGCCCTTGAAGAAATCTCACCTTGGTCCTCACAATGCCACCACAATCAGCCCCAACACCAGCATCACCGGGCACACCAGCAGCACCAACAATAACACCAACATTCTCCGCAATCACCTGATGCTGCACAGGACACAGGGCATCAGCACACAACCACATTGCTGCCCGGGACGCCAGGGATGGCCTCACCATGGCCACATTTACTTCACTTGACTCTGCACACCCTGGCTGCCACATGATGCACCAGGTTGGCACCACCCCACACCAACACCATAAAGCATCCCTACAATGCTCAAGCCATTCCTTTCACACTCATCAGCATTGCCGGGGGTGGGGGGGGGGGGGGGGAGCTACCATTATGTCTCACCATTCACTGCAAGTCACTAAGCCACTTCCAAAGGTGCACACAAATCTGTCCAAGAATGCAAAGTGTTGAAAATTAAGATTTCAATGTTTGCCAGCACATTACCAGATACTTCACATGAACATTGGCTAAAACATACAATTGCCTACCCTTGTGTGTTGTTGATTGGTATGCTTGCACTAGGATGAGGGTGAGTGTGAGGGGTGGCTAGTGAGATGGGGAAGTGTTAATGTAGATAGAGAGGGATGGGTGGAGGTGCAAGGTAAGTTGGTGTGAGTAAGGATGTACAGGAGTAGGGTAGAGAAGGCAGAGTGATGGAGATATGATGAGTGGCACAGCAGGATGAGGTTGAGTGTGGCTTGGCAGTAACATTTCGTGATCTACTGAGATCATTGAATGGTTTGCGCCACTGCAGCCTGGTCCTCCTAACAACATCCCTGTTTGTGCCCTCCTGTGTAATGTGCAACCAGGCTGCGTTGGTCTCCTGGGGAGGTGTCTTCCGCCCATTGGAAGGGAAGAGAACCTCCCGTATGCTGTGACTCCCTCCATAAACATATGGATGGAGTCATGGGAGAGCCTGGTTGCAGCCGTGCACCTTTTTGCAGTGCTTGTCAGTGTTTGCAGCACCCTCAATGCTGTAGAACACTGACAACACAACTGTCAAAATCAATTTGGACATGGCCCTTTTAAGGAAACTGGCTGATGATGCATCAAATGACGTCATCAGACCTGCTTCCTTTTAATTGGCCAGGAACCTCGCTGGGTGGACTTAACAAGCCCAATCAACGTAAAATCACTTCAACAGAGCAGGATGGAGCAGGCAGTGGGCTGGGACCGCGCTACTAACCTTGGCTGTCCCGGACCTGCCTCGGTAGGTGAAATCGTGGCCTATGCCTCTATTTATGAAGCCCAGGATCCCATATGCTTTTTTAACCACTTTCTCAATCTGCCCTGCCACCTTCAATGATTTGTGCACATATGCCCCCAGGTCTCTCTGTTCATGCACCCCCTTTAGAATTGTACCTTTTAGTTTATATTGCCTCTCCTCATTCTTCCTACCAAAATATATCACGTCGCACTTTTCTGCGTTAAATTTCATCTGCCATGTTTCCGCCCATTCCACCAGCCTCTCTATGTCTTCTTGCAGTCTATCACTATCCCCCTCACTGTTCACTGTACTTCCAAGTTTTGTGTCATCTGCAAATTTTGAAATTGTGCCCTGTACACCCAAGTCTAAGTCATAAATATATATCAGGAAAAGCTGTGGTCCAAGTACCGACCCCTGGGGAACACCACTGTATACCTTCCTCCAGTCCGATACAACCATTCACCACTACTCTCTGTTTCCTGTCACTTAGCCAATTTCTTATCCATGCTGTCACTGTCCCTTTTATTCCATGGGCTTCAACTTTGCTGGCAAGCCTATTATGTGGCACTTTATCAAACACCTTTTGGAAGTCCATGTACACCACATCAATTGCATTGCCCTCATCAACCCTCTCTGTTACCTCATCAAAAAACTCAATCAAGTTAGTTAACCACGATTTGCCTTTAACAAATCCCTGCTGGCTTTCCTTAATTAAGCCATGCTTGTCCAAGTGACTGTTAATTTTGTCCCTTTTATGTTAGCCGCCAATCTATTCTCATACTCTCTCTTTGCCCCTCTTATACATGTGATGTGAATATCCGTGAATGCCTACTTTATTTAAAATGGAAACTCTACATTTTAAACCTGGCTTGGAAAAGGAAATGTTCAAAATGTTGAGTTAATTTTCTTTCAGATTTCTTTCATTAATAATAATTGAAAAGAGTTTAGAAAAAAGTAGCAAAGTTGATTTTGGTGTTTTGAGCTGTGAAAGATTGAGTGTGAACCAATAGCCATTATCTGTGCAGACATCTCTACTGCAGAAAGCTTTAGCCGGACTTTGCTTCAAAGAAAGGACAAGCACATCTTTATGAAAGGCCCATTAAAGGCCTGTCTCAATGTGCTACATGGGGACAGGATTTAGCAACTGTAGAATATCTTTATATTATAAGATGTCACAACTGGCATCACCAGCTTTCCAAAACCAACATGTATTTTAGCAGAGTCAGGTTTGTAAAAATATAGCGACAAATGGAAGCTAAAAAATACATTCATTTGGTTCCCCTTTTCTGCTACAACTCAGTTCTATTTAAAAAGCATAGGTGGGTACTTGCTGAATACTATGTTAGTGCAGTGTTAAATGGGGATCCTGTACAGGAGCCTCAAAAAATGAGAGTTTAGATTGAATGATTCCCAAAGCAGTCTTATCGTTGCATTTCTCTGAAGTATACTATCAAATGTAACAATAGGGCTGCTTTGCTATTTATTGTGAATCTTTCAATTCGTTCAAAGTATTAAAATGTTTCTTTCTCCCTTTCCCATCTAAAGCCATTGATCCCCTCACTGAGGTGTAGCTCCAGCGGCGGTAATCGGCTAGTTGCCCCAACGTTCATGGGTAAGCCTGGACAGTGAGTGCCAACGGAATATTACAGCCAAGCCCAGTCACCTCCAGTCAGGACCACGGTACAGCATCTGGGAGGGGGAAGTCTGGACCATTATCTCCCCTCCCTAAACCAGGAACGCTTCATCTAATGTGGCACCCCTATCGCTGTCCCAAGGCGTCATCAGCCCAGACAAGGGATTCAAGGGGGGGCCTTCCTAGTCTGTATAGCTCAGAGACAATCAATGGAAATGAAAATTGGGCGGGTTCTAGAACATCGGCTTCCAGGTGGTGGGCTCCATGGTGAGGTCCACATTGGGAAGCAGTCCAGACTTCCGAAGAAAGGGGGGACCTTTTCCTTTAATGTTTCAGAGAGGGTGAGGTTGGTGAGGGTGGGAACCAATAGCCAGCGGCCGATGGACTTAGCGGCCGCATGAGAAGGCAGATGCTGGAGTAGTGCCCATGGTAGTGATTGCAGATGCCTCCCCCACGAAGGTTAGGTTCCCTCCCAACACTGGAGGGCACGCTGAGCACAGTGCCTGCGGAATCACTGGGATAACATCCTGAGGAAATTCAGGCCCAATACCTTTAATTGTATCGATAGATATAAGATCTGCTTTCAGATGCTGTGCAGTGACTATTAGCAGCTTGACAATAGTAAGAATAAAACTAACATACTGTAGCAGTGATGGACTCGTTAGCAGGGTGGGATTGATATATGGTGTCTTTCAGTTTCAGTTCCTCCTATTCGAGTCAGTAAGAAGTAAGAATAAGTTAGCATCATGCAGGGCTGATGTTTATCGGTGTGATTGAGACTAAAATCAGACACGGCGGGGGTGATTTTTCCAAACGAGCAAATTTCTTGTGGTTTGGTGCCATCTGCAATGAGAGAACAATAATAAATTGCAATTTGTTTTGCAGCTTCTGTTGGCTTCTAAGATGGCTTTGAGCCGTGAGCTCAGATTTCGAACCTTCTGATCTAATGCAGCCAGATCGATGGTATTAACAACTGACGCGCCTGTATTAAAAACCGTCGCTGCATCATTTAGTAAATCCCTTTTCCGTCGCCATACCCGCCTGTTCCTTTTATTGTATCCAGCTCCGCTGCGGACCGCGCCTTGTCTCAATACCTGTGTTAAGAGGCGTTGGTACAATTACTGGGTTTCTTGCGAGCACCATACGGGTAGGGCGGTGTTGGTCAGGTTCAAGACTACTGGAACTAATTCGTGTCGTATGTTATCATACAATATGTTTCCGGTTTGGGTGAACACCAATCCACTAATGGGTCCTTCCTTCATAAATGGGCAAATCAGTGGCCTGTAGGCCGGTGTCATGTCAGTGGCTTGGGGTGGATCATGACCCCAATAACAATGAACTATAGGGGGCGGAGGGCCATTCGGTACCACACTTTTCCCATATTGTTGGCACTTGACTCGAGTGGGCGTGCATGAGGGGTGCCAAATTCCCTGGTTATTCTGACAGCATTGAGCCATTCTTTCCCCGGTGTCATAATCTACACATACACCTATTCGGCGGTCATCCATATAACATGTATGTGTGCCGAAATCATTCCCACACCACTCCAGTTCTGTGGCGGCTGTGGTCTGTTTGACAAACAGCAGCCCTATCATTCCTAATATGGGCCACCCCATAGTGTTTAAAATGATACTACTTCAAGTCAGAAGGGGAAATACTCTGAGCTGTTGAAGGGTCGGTGTCCCCGGAAGTGGTGACAGTACTGAGGCTGGGCTGAACGTCTGTAAGAAAGAAAAAGGTAAATAACAACTCGAAGAATCTACGTAATTCTCTGGACTTGGTCCTAATCAAATACTTGGAGGAAAAGAAAGTTAACTCGCATTATTCTTAACCATAAGGTCGTTTTTATTTCATAATTCATTGCCTCAGTTGACAGACACATACATTCCACTCAACTTCAATCAGATCTTTTCATGTAACAACAACAATCTCAAAGAAAGAGAGAGAGAGAGAGAGAGAGAGAGAGAGATATAGAGCGCGCAGCCTGTGACCTTGAGAAGGAAAGTACAGGCTTTTAAAGAGACAGTACACTGAAAATGACAGAACCCAGTCTGCAGGTTTTTATTTAATCCTCAGCCCTAGGGGTCCTGAGGGTTAGGGGAAATTCCTTCCCCGGGCGTCATCACCGGCTTAGTCTGGCTCCAGTGTCTCCACCTTACATCTAATTTTTCTTGCAGGCAAACGAAGGTTCCTGTACTAAGGAGGATCTGGAAAGGTCCATCCCACCGCACTATACGCCCGATTGCCCACCCAGTTCCACAAGTGGAAGGGTTTTGCGGGGTCTGGGAGACCCAGGGCAGGTGCATTGGCCAGAGTGATCTTGACCATATCAAAGGCTTCGACTGCCTCAGGCGTCCAATCCAGTCTTGCCTCTCCCGGGGGCCCTCCCTTTAGGAGGTCATTTAAGGGACTTGTCAATTCGGTGAAGTCGGCTACGTATGTGCGGCAATAGTTGAACAATCCCATCACGCTCCGCAGGCCAGAGACAGTTATAGGTCGTGGCATTTGTAACAGTGCTTGCACCCTCTCGGGAGTCATAGTTCATCCCTCTGGGGAGATGATCTGACCGAGATAAGTGACACGGGGAAGACTCACTTGAGCTTTGGTCGGATTCAGTTTAAACCCACCCAAGATTAAAGTCTCCAAGACACACGTCAGTGTGTCCAGATGTGCTGAGCGTGAGGGGCTGCCGATGAGAATGTCATCTACGTACTGAAGGCAAGCGGAACCTTCCATGCGGGTATCCACTAAGGCTGGTTGAAGAGCTTTTTCCAGATTTTCGTGGAAGATAGTGGGGGAATTGTGGAACCCCTGGGGCAGCCGGGTCCATGTATACTGAGTGGACTGGACAGTAAACGCGAAGCGTTCTTCAGACCCGGGGTCCAGAGGACATGTCCAGAATCCGGTTTGGATGTCCAGGGCTGTAAATATAGACAGGCCTGGGTGGAGGCCATTTAAAATAGTGGCGGGGTTTGCCACTAAAGCATGGAGTTTGTCCGTAATCTTATTTAGAGCAGTGTAATCAATAGTCATTCTCCACGACCCATCTGGCTTCTGCACTGGCCATACCGGAGAATTAGTCCGGAGCGGGTTTTAATCACTATCCCGGTTTCCAATAAATCCTCTACTATTTGCTCAACGGCCCGTTGGGCTTCTGGTCGGAGGGGATATTGTCGGTGGGCCGCATGATAGGGACCATGGACCCTGACGGGATCCATTTTTGCCCTTCCACAGTCTAATTTGTGGGTGGCCCAGGCGAGAGGGTAAGCTTCACAAACTCTCCCCCAGGGTCCTTCCTCCAACCATGCGCGCTTAACCAGTCGAAGGGCTTGTACTCTACATTGTCGAGCTTGATTTTCCAGGAAGGGAAATCTCCCACCATCTGGTCCTCCTATTTCCAATAGGTGGTCACTTAGGAGCAGGTTTGCCTCTATCTGGTGCAGGACATCCATACCTAAAATCAAGCCCTCACTATTGGGACCTACCCAGAGAGTGACCCACCAGGTTTGGCTTTCTGGGGATAATTGCAAAGGAATCGGAACACTCTGATGGAGGATCACACTTTCTCCACTAACCACGCTTACTTGGATGGTTTGGTCTATTGTGGGGAATTGAGTCGGTTATCGACACCGAGGCTCCCGTGTCTAAAAGGGCACAATACTGCCGGCCTCCTAACAGTACATTTAGACACGGGCGTGTGGCCCCCGGTTCTCCGACGGAGGAAACCGGGGCGTCCTATTCGTTGTGAAGAGCCGGTGGCGGGAGGAGGAGGGCCCGTAGTCCTTCCAACTCTCGGTCGGACAGCCCCCCTCTTGGTGGTCCCTGGGGGCCCTGGCTGGGCTTTCGGGGTCCCTGTCCCTGCCTTCCTCCACCCTTCCTGTAACAAACAGCCTGAGTGTGTCCAAGGCACCCGCAATTGGTACATGGTTTCTTCTTCGCGGGACACTCTTTATACATGTGACCAGGTGAGTAACAATTATAACAGAGGCGGTCCTCCTGGGCCGCCACTACTGGTTCTGTCTTAATTTGTGGGGTGGTTCCTGGGGCCCATGGCAGGGCAGATGGGATGTAACCCTGTCCGTTAGCGTAAGCGTCCATCTGGTGAAACCCGAAAAGTCGACTAGTCCATTCCCGGAGTCCGGCCTCAGTGGGTTGGGGGGGTAGCCCCCATTCTGAGGGCCGTTTGGTAGGGCTTATCTAGTCCCCGGGTCAGGCTATCTATAAATCGTGGATCGTCACGGTTGGCAGGGATGCCATTAGTCTGCCCCCAATGTTCATACCGCTCAATTACTCGGTTCATGTACGCATTGGGGTCCGGTCCCGGGTTTTGTCGTAGGGTGGTAATCCCCGTCCAAGTGGCAGTACCATTGCCCAAACCAGCCGGAGCCCAAGTTTTTAAAACCTCAAATCGGATGTCATACAGAGCCATGGTGTTTGGGGCGTTTATGACAAAATTTCCCAATGTCCCGTAGACAACGGACGGACATTTTACCTCGACGATATCTTTAACATCTTGTATGAACAAATTAAAGTGTCGAGCAGCACTTACTTTTGCCCATACCTCAGCATTGGGGTTGTATCGCTTTAAATCGGGAATAAGAAGGACAACACTAGATCTTTCCTGAGGCGTGAAAGGATGGGCCGCGCCCATCTCACCCCTCCCACCTATCTCTCCATTCACAGTACCCGGTCCTACCTGCCTTCGGACGGGAGCCATGGGTTTGGATTCCCCAGCCTCAGACGGAGGCGGTGCTGAAGGACAGGCTTGGTTGTATTCGGGAGGGCACGTAGGTTGTATAGTCTTGTGTTGTTGGGCTTCTAGGGCATCAAAAATTCCCAACCAATTCTTTAAATCCTCTAGATCCTGAGTCCCTACCGGCTGAAGAAGTCCTGTAGTGGAGACGGTTTTCCCATTTTGTCCACAATTATGTGTCCCATCTGATACAACCAACTGGCACACAAAACCGCCCCGTAGTTAGCTTGCTTAGCATCCTTTTGTTCCGCCCACCACTTTATTTGATCGGCTACTGGACTTATTTCTTTCCACCCATTTTTAATCATCTCACTCTGGTATTTCAGATTAGCCTCTTGGACCCGTTTAACAACAGTGACACTGGTGGCCATAGCCGGAACGTCCGGTGAAAGGGGTCTCCCCTCATCACTCATGTCTATGGTATATCCTTATGCTTTAACTTACTTTATTCTAATCTTATACTTTAATCAGCACAAACGTATCACCTTATACTCTATATCACCGGATCGTCACCCGGTCTTTCCGTATCACACACACACACTTATTTTTTACGCACTCATACTCGTCACGGGATCACGATCCTGTGGTGTTCGAGGTTCCCTGCACCTACTTGATCCTGGCCATCACGTGGGACTACGTCCTCTTAATTCAGGCTCAGGCTAGGTGTTGAGATAGACAACCACCCTTGTCTGTGTCGATCACCCGTGACTCTCAAGGATCCAATCTTATCAGAACAATGATAAACACTTATACTTTAAATCAGAAATACACATTTAGGTCTAGTCAATTCCGTCAATCCGTGAGTTTCCGTGAGGAGTAATTTAACTATGTGGATAATTTTAATACTGTGGCAGGTGCCATGTAGCGAGCGCGATTCGCTTTACGAGGGCTTTACACAGGGGCCCGTTCCTTTGGTCACCCCTGCTTGGTTGAGTCACTGGGAGAAGCCTGACTCTGGGTATCTTAAGAAGTTACCCTCCAATTCAGACTAACTTTACGTCCTACCTCTGCACCTCTGCATCCAGCATCCCACTTCTGACACCAACTGTTAGATTCGAATTTTTGGAGCAAAACCAGATGGAGACGGAACTGAAGACAAAGTAAAAGTTTATTAGAAACCAGCCAGAAGGCCTTGTGCACAAAGGGAGAGAGGTTGGTCTCCTCAGACCCGCACCTAACTCTCAAAGGATAAACTACATACAAGCATTGATATACCTTTCGATAGGCAACACCCACCGGCTACAAAAGTGGGCATAAATATACAAACAGCGTCGCTACCATTGCTCCCTTATTGGTTAATGATCAGTCACTCAATGTTGGGAGCTGCCCTGAAATGTTCTGTGACATTAAACATAACACATAATTGTTATACATGGGGTCTTCATCTAGTCTCTGGGAGCGAGGTCTACCAGACTCCATCTTGTCTCTCAAACAAGGTCGTACCACGCTTATCTTTCCTTTCCCATATTGTTGTATCTGACCAACACTTCGTTAATTCTCGAGAGAAGCTTATTATGATAAACAATGTCAGCTCCAAAGGGAGATAAGGTGTTTGAGGCCAAGAGAGAAATGGCCGACTCCCTGTAAAGTTCAGTTTCCCTTATCTCTTCAGAAGGCCAACTACATATAAACACTGCTTCTGTAGCACTGATAACGACATTCTGAAATGCCTGGAAATCAGTGTGGTGGCACCAATAGTCTGGCTTCTTGTTGTAAGCAGCTATTCTTACAGTACTCGTTAAAAAGGGTTAATATAATGGACAAGTAGTCCATCATGCTTTGCAACTATCTAAAAGCTATATGTACGCCTTTAATATATCTCTATAAGTGAACTAACCATCCTTTAAACATGATTTCTAATATTATCGCCCTACAGCCTTGGTTAATATATATTTAAAGACTAGTGGATTCAGGCTTTGTTTTACAGGCCTATTTTGCGATCCCACAAGATCTTAAAATTAGATATAGAGGTTTAACAGAAAAAAAATTACTCTTTGCAAATTGTGTGAGCTGAGGTCTGTAGAACAGTATTTTATTTTTTACATAGCAGTTCTGACTTAGACACAAAAAACTTTCATTTATATTGTACCTTCCACACCCTCAGGATGTCCCAAAGCGCTTTACAGTCAATTAAGTATTTTGAAGCTCTGTCACTGTTGTAATGTTAGAAACGCGGCAGCCAATTAGCACACAGCAAGCTCCCACAAACAGCAATGTGATAATAACATAAGAACATAAGGAATAGGAACAGGAGTAGGCCATACGGCCCCTCGAGCCTGCTCCGCCATTCAATAAGATCATGGCTGATCTTCAACCGCAACTCTACTTTCCTGCCTGATCCCCATATCCCTCGATTCCCCTAGAGTCCAAAAATCTATCCATCTCAGCATTCAATATACTCAACGAATCAGCTTCCACAGCCCTCTGGGGTAGAGAATTCCAAAGATTCACAACCATCTGAGTGAAGAAATTTCTCCTCATCTCAGTGCTAAATAGTCAACCCCTTATCCTGAGACTATGCCCCCTAGTTCTAGACTCTCCAACGAGGGGAAACAACCTCTCAGCATCTACCCTGTCAAGTCCTCTCACAATCTTATATGTTTCAATGAGATCACCTCTCATTCTTCGAAACTCCAGAGAATATAGGCCCATTCTACTCAATCTCTCCTCATAGGACAACCCTCTCATCCCAGGAATCAATCTAGTGAACCTTTGTTGAACCCCCTCTAAGGTAAGTATATCCTTCCTTAGGTATGGAGACCAAAACTGTACAGAGCACTCCAGGTGTGGTCTTACCAAATCCCTGTACAATTGTAGCAAGACTTCCTTTCACTTGCAATAAAGGCCAACATGCCATTTGTCTTCCTAATTGCTTGCTGTAGCTGCATGTTAACTTTTTGTGTACAAGGACACCTAAATCTCTCTGAACACCAACATTTAATGGTTTCTCACCATTTAAAAAATATTCTGTTTTTCTATTCTTCCTACCATAGTGAATAACCTCACATTTCCTCACATTATACTCCATCTGCCACCTTCTTGCCCACTCACTTAACCTGTCTATATCCCTTTGCAGACTCATTGGGCTGGATTTTGACATCTTTTGTCATACCCATTCACTTTAAGGGACCTTCAAATAATCAGATTAAATTAAAATTTCGTCGACCCGCGAGATGATGCACTCCAGTCCCCGCGGCGCCCACCTGTCCTGGAAGGCTTCGAGCTTGCCGGCGGACACCGCGTGCTCCATCTCCAGGGCCACCCGGCCGCGAACATAGCCGCGGAAGAGAGGCAGGCAATTGGGCCGGACGACCACCTCGACCGCCCGCTGCCTGGACCTATTAATGGCCACTTTGGCCAGGCCCAGGAGCAGTCCCACGAGGAAGTTGTCCGACCTGCCCGCTCCCCTCCGCACCGGGTGACCGTAGATCAGGAGCGTGGGACTGAATTGTAGCCAAAAATCAAATAATAAAACAGGGGCTGCAACCTCTCGCACTCCATATACACATGGAACACGGACACCTCTAGGCCGCAGAAATGGCAGGCGGCCTGGGAGTCCGTGAACCTACTTAGAAACTTATTGCACGGGACTGCTCCATGCAACACCCTCCAGGCCATGTCCCCAATAGAAAAGGGGAGGACTCCCGCGTAGAGAGCCCTCCATTGGGGACCTCCGCCTCCGCCGGACGGCAGGATGGCACGCCAAGGCGTGTCCGGACGGTAGGCGAAGATGACAAAGTGGAGAGTGTGCAGGAGCAGCCCGTACAGGAAACCCCTCCGCGCAGAGCTAAAGGGCATGGAGGGCATTTCCCCGAGAAGGCTCAAGTTGTGAGGCGTCGGTTCCCGAGGGGGGGTTTCGGGGCCGGGCGCCGATGAGGAATTCCGTCCGAACAGGGGTCAGTTCGGATGGGATCGCCCCACGTGCCTGAGCCTCCTTGATACACCTAGTGGAGTCGGGGCCCAGTGCCACTTTCAGCGACCCGATGGCTTTGGCCGCGAGCCAGACATCGAACCAGCGCGCCCTTCTTCTCTTCGTACACCTTCCGCAGGGCCGGGTCCTCGACGACTTGACCGAGACGGAACTCCAGGTAAGCACCTTCTTCTCCAGCTGCCCGACCCGGCCCTCCCGCCTTTTGGTCGACCCCCTCGCATACTCCTGACAGCCTTGCCCACGTCCCACCATAGCCTCAAGGAGGGGAAGCCTCCCTGCTTCCTTCTCCAGTCGGCCCAGAACTGACTAAACAAATCCCGGAACCGCTCGCCCTCCAGCAGCAGGTTGTTAAAATGCCAGTACGCGGACCCCCCCAACGCGCGCGCAACGGAGTGAGCTCCGCCCACACCAGGTGGTGGTCCGTGCACGGCACCGGCCGCATGGAGGCCGACGGAACGCAGGAGACGTACGCCCGCGAAATGTATAGGCGGTCGATTCTGGTCCTTCCTCCTCCAGACCTCACGGAAGTGAAAGCGCTGGAGTCGGGATGGAGATTTCGCCAGACGTCCACCAAGTCGAGGGACCCGACCAGGTCCCTCAACTTCTCCACCGACGCCTGGCACGGCGGGTGACCCGAACGGTCCCTTGCCTCGAGGGTACAATTAAAATCTCCCCCGAGGACGATGCACTCGCCGACGTCGATGGAGCTTAGAAGAGCGGACACTTCTTCAAAGAAGCGCGCTTGCTGCGCACCGGCCTGGGGGGCGTACACGTTCACTAGATGAAGCGGCACATCCCCCAGGCGAACAGTGACCTGGAGCAAGCGGCCCGGCACGAGCTCCTTGACCCCCAAGATCTCCGGCTGAAAATGCGGGGCCAGCAAGACGGCCACCCCGCTGCAATTACTGGAGAGGTGACTCATGCTGACCCCTCCTTGCCTCGTCTCCCGGAACGGTGTGGGTTTCTTGCAGGAAGCACACCGCATACCTCCCGTCCCGGAGGACCGAGAAGTTATTGAATCTGCGGTGCGCCTCTCTGCTGCCGTTGAAGTTGAGGCTGGCTATGGTTATCTTCATGACAAGAGCATAGTGCAACCTCTACTTAACCTAACGGGAGGAGGGAGAGCGGCTGCTAGTCGACCGCCACTCCCTTTTCAGCCCAACGAAGAACTGACTCATCCGGCGCCGCTCGGACGGACTCACGCCCTCGTCCGTGCCCACGGTTATGACTGCGGCACGGGCGGAGCCGACGAGCAGCGTCGGATCTGACCACCTGTCGAGGTCCAGCCTGATTTTGTTATGGCGACCCTGGCACGTGGCCACAAAGTCCCGGAGCTCCGCAATGGGGATGAGGGAGGACTCGGCGAGGGACACGAGGGTATCTGCCGCATCACTGGCGACGGAGTCCGACTCGTCCTCAGTGCCCTCCGCCGGGTCCCCGTCCTCCTCCTGGGGGTCGTCGTCGGCCGGCCCCGCCTCTGTCCCAATCCCACCCCCAGGATCGGCGGCAGAGGAGTTCACTCTGGGCTCCTCTGGGGGCGCCGGGTCGGGAAGCGGCGGCGGTTCAGGGCCCCCCCCCCCCCCCGCCCCAGGCACCGGGGCACACGGGGAAGCCGGGGAGAAATCTGATCCCAGATCCCCCGGCACCAGCGACGGATTCAGGGGGCCCCCCTCTTCACCGCCATCTACCACCAATCCAGCGGGCTGGGAAGCCTCATATAAGGTTTCCACCATGTCGAGCAGCTTCTGGGAGATATCCTGACTGTCGTGGGCGAGCTCGGCCTCTTCGGCCTTGCCCGCCCCAGTCCCCAGGGTGCTCGACATGGCGAGAGGTGACGGTTCTGCGACTGCCGCGGGTGGTTCCGCGGCCCCCCCCCGCCCCCCCCCGAGCAGGGTCCCTTCCCCATCCCCAGGAGGGTCCCTTCCCCATCCCCGGGAGGCACAGGCGGGACAGACTCATCTGTCGTGCCCTCCCGGGGGACAGGCAACTCCTGCCGAGTGATGATGGGAGTGACAGTGGGAGGGGGCGCATTACCCGCGGCGAGCGACGATTCCCCCCATGGGGAGGGACCCCGCTCTTCCTGGTCCTCCTCCTCCTCCTCCTCCTCCAGGGGGTCACGCCACCTTTTCGGGTTGGAGGGACCCGGAGGCTGGGAGATTTCCATACTATCTCCCATGCCCCCCCGCCGAGCGAGCTTTTCTGTGGTTCCCTTGGGCCCGAGCCCGGCCACAGGTCTTGGTGTTACCGCCTCGACGATCGCGGTCATGAGGCACCCCCCACTCTTTGATTTCGCAGTCAGCTCTTCGAGGTACGCGGGTGAGAATTCCGGCAAAACGTCATTGCCTTCTCGCTCCACGAGGGGACCCGTCCTCAGGTGTTTGGTCTTGCGCCGTGCCTTCGCCCCACCCGGACGCTCTCCCGCCCCCCCGCCAGAGGCCGTGCTGGCATTGGCCTCCAGCGCTACCCTCGCATCTGGTGTTGTGGCCGCGCGGGCATGATAGGGGGGGGGTGGGTGGCGGCGGTGCCGCCAGCCTTGGCCGCCTTTGATGTTCCAGCGACTCTGGAGGCGGGGCAGTTTTTCCGGACGTGCCCCACCTCCTTACAGGTGTGGCACCGCACACCGTCTGACGTCCAAAAGACGCGGTAGGCGGTCCCCTCGTGGTGGACCGCGAAGGCGCCCTCGGTCTCCTCCTCCCACGCCTGCTGGATAAAGACCTGGCGCCGGAAGGAGAGGACATGCCGGAGGCTGGCCTCCCTGCAGCCGAGCGGGATCGGTGTAATCCTCGACCTCACCTCCCCCAGTTGACGTAGGTGGGGGGAGGAGGAGCTCACCCCTGACGAAGGGCGGGATGTTAGAAATTATGACCCTCTGCGCGGTGGCCTCGAGAGGGTCCACAGGCAAGAAGATCCCGCCCACGGTGAGCCCCTTGGTTATGGCCAGGAACACCGCCCGCTCCGACCCCAGGAAGAACACAGCCTTCCCGTACATTTTCGAGGCGGCGACAATGGCTGAAGGGCCGACAACCCCAGCCATGGCTTTTACGCACGCCTCGATGGTCATATCGGGGTGGGTGTAGCTCTTCACCCAGTGTTTTTTTGTAATTAGCTGGAACGGCGACGGGGCAGCAGAAGCAGCGGGACTAGCCGTGGCTGTGGCTGCCACGCCCGCATATGATCTAGCTGGTCCCGCCGCCGCCGTTGATAGGCTCGCCATCGTGGGGTCGATCTTTACGAAGGGCTACGCCCACCCCTAGTCACAGGCCGGATGGTGTTGATTGGCCTTGGTTTTATAAGTTTTTTCCCGAGCAGAGGGAGCTTTTTAATACGTGAAGGCACACCTCTCCCTTTGGTGACTTAATTAGGAGAGGGGCCTTCTCCCCTCTGCTCAATAGGTAATACAGTTAAAAGAGGTGCCTCTACGGAGAGAGAGGCAGAGAGAGAGAGAGAGAGAGAGAGAGAAAGGGGGGTGGGAAGGAGGGAGGTCGCAGGGGTTGGGTCTCCACTCAAGATGGTGGGTGGGTGTTCGCGGGGGTGCACTCTCCGATGTAAAAGAAAAGTCTTTGTTGATGGTCTCCTCTTCTGGTGGGGGGAGAAGATGTCTTCACCTGGGAAAAAAAGCAAGCTGGAGATGCCCAGGCTCAGTCCACCACCAGGTCTTAACGATATCTTGAATTAGATAATTAGTTGAGGACTTCGCCTGGGCAGCTCCAGCTGTCCCAGGTCAAGCAATGAGGAGAGGTGTTTACTGGTGGTGTGTGTGGCCTAGTTTTTTACAAGAGCCACACACACCCCAGGATGTTTTTCTCCTTCTTCTTTCCTCCCCCCACCTAAATACAAAGGGCTGGACTTTCATTGACCCGTGGAGGCGGGTTTGGAGACGTGTGGGGGGTTAGAATTGCGAAAACTGGCGGGCAGGCACAAGTCCGCCTCCATCCCGCCTCCACGCAATTTTCATTAAATCGTGTCTGCTGGTCCCGACTCCGTCCCGCCTTTAAGAGGTGGGATAGGCTGTTAAGGCCCTTAACAAGCACTAAATTGGCTCTATAATGCCATTTTGAAAGGCCTTTGTGATTTTAACCCTTGATCTACATGAAGCACGCCTGTTCTGAACCACGATTGTGAAACCTGGCGGGAGCACATTTGGATAGCTGACTATCAACTACAGGTCCACTATTACAACGGAGATGTGATGAAGGTAGTAGTAGTATTAGGTCTGAAAGTCGCCTCTGATGCTGCTGCATTGAAGGTCTTCGGAGCCTGGCCTTTGCTGTGAGAGGACCTGGATGCAAAAAAACATTCTCTCTCATTCTCTCTCTCTCTCAGCAGACTTAGAGTTGCTGCTCATTTTGCATCCAGGCAAGCAGTCTCCGATCTTCAATGCAACAGCAATAATGACATCATCAGAGGCGACTTTCAGACTGAAAACACTAATTGGTTCATGGGTTCCCACATGCTGGAACTCAATTGCCCAATTAGGTGAAAATTGCATCAATCTCCCACATCCAATTGCAGTCGGGTGGCTAACACAAAATGCGGATGACACGACCCCAGCCCGCCCCAGCATCAAAATCCAGCCCAAAGTCTCTTGGAGAGTGCACCTTTACACCCACCTGTAGTTGTTTTCCAGATGGCTCTCCCTCCTTCCAAGTGGATGCCGACAAGATGATGAAAGGTCATCGACCTGAAACGTTAACTCTCTTTCTCTCTCCACGGATGCTGCCTGGCCTGCTGAGTTTTTCCAGTGTTTTCTGTTGTTATTGCCGACAAGGCTTGTTCCTTCTCCTTCCCTCTCTCCCTCTCCTTCAATGGAGACCAGTTGGGGAGGCAGTGATGGGATTAGCTTCCCTGGTGTTGGTTTCTCTCCTCTCCGCTCTCTCCTCTGGCACCTCAGTAGCAGCAGCAACAGCAGTGCTGGATGTGGTCTCCACTCTCTCCTCTTCCTCCTGTGCATGGAGAGCGAGACCTCTCCTCTCCTGGCACCTCTGTAGTAGCAGCAGCAGTAATAGTAGCAGCAGCTCCTCCTCTTCCTCACAGAGAGACACAGACAAGTCCCCCAACAGCTCCTCTCCAAGGGCGACTGCTCCAGAGCTCTGCAGCCAGCTTGGATTTTGATACTGGGGCGGGCTGGGGTCGTGTCATCCACTTTTCGTGTTATCCACCCGACTCCAATTGGATGTGGGAGATTGATGCGATTTTCACCTCATTGGGCAATTGAGTTCCAGCATGTGGGAACCCATGACCCAATTAGTGTTTTCAGTCTGAAAGTCACCTCTGATAATGTCATCATTGTTGCTGCATTGAAGGTCTGCAAAGACTGCTTGGCCTTTGCTGTGAGAGGACCTGGAGGCAAAATGAGCAGCAGCCCTAAGTCTGCTCCCAGAAATTCTTCCTCCGCCACTGCCACCACCACCACCTCCTCAAATGTCGTTGTAATAGTGGACCTGCAGCTGATAGTCAGCAATCCAAATGAGCTACCGCCTGCTTTCGTGGTTCAGAACAGGCGTGCTTCACGTGGAAAAAGGGTTAAAATCATAAAGGCCTTTCAAAATGGCATTATAGAGGCAATTTAGTGCTTGTTAAGGGCCTTAACGGCCTATCCCGTCTCTTGGAGGCGGGACGGAGGCAGGACCAGCAGACATGATTTAGTGAAAATTGCGTGGAGGCGGGATGGAGACGGGCGCCAGTTTTTGCAATTTTAACCCCCCACACGCCTCCAAACCCGCCTCCACGGGTCAATGAAAATTCTGCCCATTGTGTCCTCCTCACAGCTTACTTTCCCACCTAGCTGTGTATGACCAGATAATCTGTTTTACTAATGTTGGTTGAGGGATAAATATTGACCACTTTCTTCTTCCTTTCCTTCCTTCCTTCCTTTCTTTCTTTCTTAGAATCAGAGAATCTTACAGCACAGAAGGAGGCCATTCAGCCCATCGTGCCTGTTCCAGCTCTCTGAAAGAGCTTTCCAATTAGTTCCACTCCCTTGCTCTTTCCCCAAAACTCTGCAAATTTTTCCTTTTCAAGTATATATCTAATTTCCTTTTGAACGTTACGATTGAATCTGCTTCCACCACTCTTTCAGGCAGTGCATTCTGGATCATAACAACCCACTGCGTAAAAAATTGTCTCCTCATCTCCTCCCTGATTCTTTTCCCAATTATCTTAAATCTGCGTCCTCTGGTTGTCAACCCTCCTGCCAATGGAAACAGTTTCTCCTTATTTACTCTCTCAAAACTGTCCATAATTTTGAACAGCTCAATTAAATCTCCCCTTAACCTTCTCTACTTTAAGGAGAAAAATCCCAGCTAGTCTCTCCACATTCCTGAGGTCCCTTATGCTTGGTACCATTCTAGTAAATCTCCTCTGCACCCTCTCCAAGGCCTTGAAATCCTTCCTAAAGTGTAGTGCCCAGAATTGGACTCAATACTCCAGCTGTGGCCTCACCAGTGATTTATAAAGGTTTATAGAGGTCATTCTTAGTTATAACTTAGTGATGCACCACCTGGCCAATATTAGTGGACCCAGTTCAGACGATATTCTTCTGTCCAGCACACCAGCGGAGATATCAACCCATTTAAAATATAATGGATTGACAGTACACATTCAGTGGGTTTGAAAAATATAAAGATAAAGTCAGAACCCACTGTACTTGTGGTGTAAGCTGCAGACGTCATGAGTGAAGAAATTACATAGGTCTGATTCACAAGTGCAACTGAATTTGCAAAAGGCAACAAAAAATACCACAATATATACAGCAGGCTCCTCAGCATCTGAAATGAAACTGCGGGCTAATGTTTTGAATGTGAGCAGTGCTAATGGAGGACCCTGACCAAAATCAGAACCGGTCTCTTGTCTGTCAGATGCTGCACTAACCTGCTGTGCATTTCCAGCACCTGCTGGATTGATTTCAGCTTCCCAGCTTTCCGATTTCTCTTTTTATCTGAATAAACCACCCTGATTTCCATGCAGTAAATACAATTCTTATGGTTGTGATTTTTAGTTAGCTTTACAAATACAATTAGGTCATGGCTGATCTGTACCTCAATTCCATTTACTCACCTTATTCAGTACCCTGACCTAACAAAAATCTATTGGTCTCAGTCTTGAAAGCCCCAATTGTCCCAGCATCCACAGCCATTCCAGATTTCTACTACCCTTTGTGTGAAAAAGTGCTTCCTGATTTCCCTCCTGAATAGTCGAGCTCTAATTTTAAGATTATGTCCCCTCGTTCTTAATTCCCCCACCAGAGGAAATAGTGTCTCTGTATCTACCCTATCGAATCCTTTTCACATTTTAAACACCACAATCAGATTACCCCTCAATCTATTACGTAACTCGATAAGATCACCACCTCAATTATGCATTACTACTGGATTATTCTGATTTCAAAAATGGCTTTTTTTCTTTGGTATTACATTTTACACAGAAATACATAGAAAATACAAGATGGAAACAGGCGGTTTTGCCCAACCAGTCCCTGTTGGTGTTTATCCTCCACACAGGCAGTTGTCCTAGTCTGAAGTGCCTACCCTGTTCCCATATCCCTGTGTAAAAGAAAAAGTTTTTCCTGCTATCTGTCCTGAATCTCTTGCGTTTAATCTTATGTCTATGACCCCCTCATTCTAGACCCCTTCAGTGGTGGGAAGCGGTCTGTTTTGATGTGGATAATGCACAGAGCATTGCAGGAGAGACACAGCAGTAAATTGGCTACAGTGTGAGGCAGTGGTTTACAGTTGCAGGAATAGGCAGGAGCAAGGAACGAGGAGATTTTTTGGCCCTGTTTATATTTTCATTTTCTTGGATTACTGAAGTAGATTTTTTTCAGTGCATGCTTATTAAGGAGAGGGTTTCTTTCTATTGTGGGATTGGCTTGAGACTGTAATGTGAGGCAGGGGAGAGTGCATAGGTGGGCGGGGTGTTATCCAGGTGTTCCATTCCATCCCCAGCTTGTTTTACGTTGGGCATTGGGCATTAGGATTATTTGATACAAATGTTCTCCCTCAGTTCAGTTAAGTTTAGGGTTATTTTCTTGGGTGTGAAAAGGTTCTTCCTTTGTTTGAGCGCATCAGTTAGTTGCTCTGACTGGGGCTTAGAATCATAGGGGGAAAAATTCAGTAACGCCCCGTTTGGGGCACGATTATCGGCCGTGCGCAAAGTTTAGCTACTGGCGCTAATTATCGCCTCCAACTGCAAACTTGGCTTTTATCGCCCCTGGAGGTGATTGGAGCGCTAAATCAAGCGCTACACATCTGTCTTTAGGCGCAAAGGCTGAGAAGCGAGGCGCTAACTCAGAGCGCGGGCGCAGCGCAGTTGATGTCAGTTAGCGATGGAACACAGACACACTGACGCCGGACAGTTCTTAAAGGGGAGGGTCGATCTTGCTCTCCAGCCACACCCTGCTCATTGGAGCCTTGAATCTCGGCCTGGAGAGACCTGTGCCTAAATCTTCCAGTCAAGGACTACGGAGAGAGTGAGAGAACGAACTCAGCGCTTCAGCGAGCGGGCCTTGGAGGCTCTGGTTGGTGAGGTGGAGTGCAGAAGATCAATACTGTACCCAAAGAGTGGCAGGAGGCTTTTGCCATGCGAGTACAGAAGAGTATGGAGGGAGGTGGCTCAGAACGTCTCCTCCAGGAGCATGGTGCCCAGGACCCATACTCAATGTCGAAAAAAGTTCAACGACCTCACTCGGGTCGTCAGGGTGAGTGGCTTTTTTTCAATACCTCTCCATCCCTCCATCTCAACCTCACTCAATGGCCAGAGGGTCTTAAAACCCCAATGCCCAACACTCATCCAACACCTATGGCCCTCTCATGAAACACACACGCACATTCCACACTTTGCATACAGTAAGGGCTATTCATCTATGGGAGGCACGTCAGGCAAGACCATGGCTGCATACAGTAAGGGCTATTCACCTATGGGAGGCACGTCAGGCAAGAGCATGGCTGCATACAGTAAGGGCTATTCAATAATGGGAGGCACATCAGGCAAGACCATGGCTGTATATTTACCCGTCCTTTTTCTTGCAAGCCAAGCTATCTCATAATATGAGACAGCAGCAACGGACGGGTGGAGGGCGGCCTCAGCTCCAACCCCTCAGCGATCTTGAGGCGTGCATCCACAGGATTGTGGCAAACCAGGTGATCGGTCCCGTCGCCCCTGGAGAGGCCGACCCCGTTCTGGACAGCAATGGTAAGGTCATCACCTTTTTGTCCTCTCTCCTTCCACTTGTCCCTCACAACATCAGCCTTTGACACTTTCAATCCAACTTACTAAATCGCTGCACTCATTCCTCCCTTACTGCCCCCGTGTCCTGACGCTAAAGCCACTCTTGTACCTCCCTGCTTTCAGTGATTCACCAGCTGAGGAGACGGGCCCTCAAGATGCCAGTGGGAGTGAAGCTGCAGGCGAGGAGGAAGAGGAAGCCGGAGCATCAGCACCACCCTCTCCCGAGGAAGCCCATGCCCACACTGGGAACACATCTTCCCTGGAGGGGAGCAGGGAGGAAGGGTCTGATGAGGGTGAAGCTCCGGGACCCAACAGGCTGCAGCAATGCGATGTGGCTAGGGAAGCTCGGGGGCCTTCACCCCGGAGGGAGAGTAGGCCAGCGAGTCCTGCTGCACTGGACGCAGAGGAGGAGCGGCTCATCACTGAAATGAACACCCAGGCGGTGGACATGCACACTGAGCTCATGGGTGCAGTGGGAAGGGTGCCCGAATGCATTGAATCACTGGCAAGGAGTGTCGAGCACTTCGCTTTAGCACAGGCGGATGCCACGCTAAAGCTTAGTGCTGCAATTCAGTCACTGGCTGCCATGAACCCATCGCAGACTGCTCTCATGCAGACTCAGATTGAGGCCACGCAAGCAGTGACTGCTGCCATTCTCGCTGGTTCGGACACATTTCCCCGGGGCTCTCACTGCGCCGCAAAGGCCAGCAATCTGTGCTCCAGCAGATTGCTCCGGATGCTGGTGTGCTGCCCCGTGGGAGTTTCAGTGTGTCGGTTGAGCAGGGAGTTGCTGTCCTCTCTCAAGATGTCAGCATTCCTGCTGCCACCACTGTCACTTCCCCATTGCACTTGCCACTGCCTGTAGCCCAGACTGCTGCCGCCCATGCGGAGTTGGTGCAGTCCGCAGCCGGGCCCTCCAGGCCCAGAGCTGGTAGAGGCCGTCCTTCAAGGGCATCTGCATTCTCAGGTTCTGACAATCATCAGCCTTCCACCAGCCTTGCTGCAGCCACTGGGGTCCCATTACGGAGGAGCAGTAGTTGGGAAGGGGGGAAGTGCGCAAGGGAAGGAGATCACCCTCGAAGGGCAAAAAGTAGGAGGTGTGATGAAATGTTTGTCAATTTTTTATTAAAGGCCGAGGTTCATGTTCAAACTTTTGTTTAGTGTTTTGGACATTATCTCCAGGTTGTGAGAACCAGTTATGTTAATGACTGGTTTTTTGTGTTTGTTTCTATTAGTTTGTCATGAAGAAATGACACACTCAGAGTTTGTAAAATAAATAAGATTTTGTATTCAAAATGTACATGTTTGGTCTTTGGAATCATTGCTGCCTTGGCCGGCTTTGGAGTTGCAGGTTGGTTTCATTCATGTTGTTCTCAATGGCAGAAGCCATTTCCTCAGCAGGGGCCTAGAAGCGGCTTGCTATCAGCCGATGATGGACGGCCCTTCCAGTTTCAACATTATGGGCCTACCTCCCGCCTTGGTGCTGCTGATGATCATCATCCTCCTCTTCCTCCTCCTCTGGTGGTGCTCCAAGGCCTGGTGGCATTGGCTGGGTCCTGAGGATTGCCAGGTTATGCAGCATGCTGTAAGGGGTGAGGCGTGTGGCTCTGTGCTTAGCCTGGGTGCTAGTGCGAGGTTAGGCCTTGTTGCCTGTTCTGGTCTCCAGCCAACCTGGTAACATTAGACACCTGTGAGTGGTTCGACCCACTCGCCCTTACGGTTCTGACACTGGACTTAGGTGCGAGAGCAATAATGCAGAGAAAACTCAGGTAGACCCGGTTGAATAGTGCGAAATGGAAAATCTTTATTGCATATTATTCAAGATTACGAAATACATGTCATAAGCACAGATTAATGACAGTACAATCTTACACGCAGTTATGTAACTAATTTTTGGGAAACGAGGAGCGCACGACACATCGTAAAAGGGGGCACACATTACAATTATCCTTAAAACTTAAACCCTCCCCTATCAATACCTGTCCTAAACTAGATTTGTAGGATCGAGACTCATGCTCACCACTCGTGATAACTCGGAGAATTCCGAAACTCTGCTCGGATGTTTTTCCCGCAACACCTGACCACCCACGTGTTGATCAGGGGTCTCTGTACCCCACTTGTTTACTCGTTTCTGCTCTGGCTAGCAGGCTGGACCATCTGCTGTCATGAAGATCTGTGTTGTCCTCGGAGTTCCGACACGACTCAAAAAATAGTCTTCCTGTGCCCTCACACCGATGCGATAAAACTCGAAGAATGGTCTTCCTGTGCCCTCACCAGTTTGTAAAACTCAAAGAATGGTCTTCCTGGGCAAGGAAAGTGTTTATTCGACCTACAGGCGCGGTCGTCCTCTTCTCATCTCATCTCATCTCATCTCATCTCATCTCGGGCCTTCGGTTCCAACACCGTTTACCGACTTCTCGGGATGGTGTGCCCGTTTCAAGGCTTCACAGCCCAGTTCTTCACAGATCTTCGCGGCAAGCCACGAGGTTGATCCTGGCGGATCAGAAAGTTCAATAGTCTTCCAGCAAGTCGAGCAGCAAGAGGCAGAGACAGCAGTCAAGAGTCACGATCCAAGAGTCAAGAGGCAAGAGACAGATGGACGGTTGTACCTTACAGTTATAGTGCTGTAATTCCTCTTTTCCCGCCCAATCTTAATGTCTTTCTTTTGTCAGGGTTTTGGCGCTCAAACTTCTTGTATAGGGTGATCTCCGTTTAATGGGTTTCGGTGATACTTGTAACTGTCTGAGTACCCGTTAATACTTTTCCCATTGTGGAACCGGTCAGTATTCTCCCTGGAGGGGTTTTGGGGCTTCCAAATGTTTTCTGTAACTACCCGCAAATGGCTCTCTCATCGTAGAGTCGTGGGGATTTTGCATATTAATGTCTTTGGATGGGTTCTTGATCGCTCGGTACAATAGCCCTTATTCGCACCTGGGAGACCGATTCCAGTACTTATGTGTAAAATGCAAACCCATTATGTCTTGTGAATTATCTCAAATGTGCTGAGTCTTGTCCGATCTCGCACAAATGTTTATTGGAACGCCATCTTGTCTGCTCATTGAAAAGTCTAGAACGTTCTGCCACGAGGCGTGGCGGCCATTTTACAGGCTGCTTGTGTCCACTTTGAAAACCTGACAGCATTCTGCTGAAATAAAGCTGTTTGTACGAAACTATATGTCTCCTTCTTATTTTATAAAATCGCGATAATTTTGCGAATTCTACAGTCCCTCCTGTTGATGCGAATAACTCCGCTTATCGTATCAAAAATATTGTGGTGAGCAATATTATCTCGATTCTCCAGATCCAGAAAATCCCCATAACTTAAACTATCCAGGGTCTCTGTGTCGTCCTTATTTCCCAGGAAAAACTACATTCTTATAACACCGCAGGCAGCATTTGCCTTTAACTTACACCACTTGTTTTTCCTTCCAGGTGTAACCAGGCCGATGCCTCTCGCACCACCTGCATATGCATATCTTTTATTCAAGGAAAAAGAAAACAAAACAAAACCAAACAATCATATTCAACAACAACACCAACACCAAAATAATCAAAACCAACTCTTAAACATGTAGAGTTCCAAACTTAATTACAGTTTCTGAGAAAAATCACGATCGATTACAACACTTCCGAGGCGCACGTGGCAAACGGGAGTGACGCCATTTTGTCTGATTACACGGTGCTTTCATCGTGCACGCGCACGTAACGTTCTCGCCACTCTCCCGTGTTTTCGTTCTTGGTGAGGCGTTTGCCTCTCTTACAATGCACGACCAATAAGTATATCACAATAAACACTTGGCATACAACTAAAATGTGGGAGGCTATTCTAATCCAGGAAGGCACTTCAATGTTGGTGAACAGATTCCACCACGGTGGAATTACTATGTCCAGAATTTCTGTCCCTATCTCGACAGTCTTTTGTTCTAGGGTGTAAAAATGTTTTTGCGATACCGCAACGGCTTTCAAAAGCTTGGTGAGGTGTTCAGGGAGAGGGGGAATGAGGTATCCAAAATGCGCGACGAATCACTGCAGGTCGGTGAAGTTCTCTTTTACGGTAAGATGAACCGTGGATGGTTCAGGGATTGGGACAATTCGCTGTTGTGCTACTTGAACTTCCGCCCTGGGTTTGAAACAGAAACTGCTGTCACTCACCGGACACCGGCTACGGTTTCCATGTTGGTAGTGTTGCGCTGCAGTGGTAACACAATATGTTCCACCCCCGATGTATGCTACCTGCGGAGGCACATGATCTTGTGCCATTGCCTCCATGGTGCAATTCATGGGCTTGGCACCAGCCGTTCTGAACCCGCACTGTGGTGTTAAAAAGGCATTCAAGTGCTGGGGACACAGTATTATGTGTGCTCCCCGGCCACGACAACCAGAGAGATCTGTACCTGTCATCGTTTGCTCCCAGCGGATGACGTAAGGTGGAACCGCTGCATAGCGAATGTGGGCTCCCCCCTGAATGACACCAATGTTCTCTACCCGATACACCGGGGCGGGCTTTGTTGTGTCGCCCAAAACCGGCATACGTAATACTATGCCCATGATAGTATGGTTTGATCGTCCGCAGTCCACGGGGACTGGGTATGCTTCTGAAGCTAGTCTGAGCTGGCACGGGTTTAATGCGTTCTGAAAAGGGTGGAGCGCCTGCAGGTGTTTGTTACTTATCCAGGACGGGACCAGACCTTGTTTCAAATCCTCCAAATTACTGCGGCCCTCGCCCACTAACCACGCCCCGTAAAGCACGCACACCTCATTCTGCGCAGCCTGATCGGACGCATTCCGATCTTCCCTAATCAGGGCATTTACCGTACGCGCATGTTTCTCCAGCTCAGCTATTATTTCTTTTAAATGGAGAGTCATGGCCTGGTCCTCGTGTAACCCAGACCCAACCACCTTATTTTCATCTGTGAGAATGCTTTTTAATTGCGTTTTTAAGCCATTAATCTGGGTCTGCAGCTCCACGCTGTCTAGAGCGTTGACCACAGATGTACCTGTGTTGAAAGCAGTGAACACGTCGTTCACAACACCCCTTCTTTGCCTCCCCACCTGATCCAAAACTTCATGTGGTGCGGTGTACAAACTTGTTTTATCAATTTCCGCGAAATCGAACTCATAAAATTGTCTGAACATCTTGGTCAACAGGACCTGATATAACTGTTCCGTCTTTTTGGGGCACCACTCTGGTAACTGCACCTCGGTGAGATTTAAAATCACCGAGGCCACCGCGTAATGTACCCCCTGAAATAGTATCTGGTCTGTGGGGACCAGTACCAAACCATTCCCGGGTCCCTTACTGGTTTTAGGGCACCCTTCTTCCTTAGCTAGAACCACCGGAATCGTGGGCGGGGCTTTGCGTGGGCGCGTAATGAGTTCAGTGGCATTTACCGGGATCGGGGAGTATGGGGCTCCCCACCCCCTGGTGCTCGCATCCCACCTCATCCCCTGTCCGTTATCCTGCCATTGATTGATGAAAAATATGGAGATGCCTTTGGGGCAAACGTGCTTTGACCCCCACATACATACATAAATTCCCTCATCCGGTTCCCACCATTTGTCCCAACAGACTCTCACTTGTCCGTTTGTCCCCGTAATTGTCCGATGGGTATTATTACCCAGTCGCTCCCACTCGACCGAAGAGTTCCTCATGTTTTTGCTCAGCTTTCGTAGCCACCACCATCGGCTCAATGGGACATTCCCATTACAAGTCAAACAAATCCGTTTGCCGACGGTGACGCTGACTCTGGGTGCGATGATCCTTACTTTGGGGCACATTAAAGAAGTCTCTTTGTAGGCAAAACCCGATGTACTGGAATACTCAGTTGAATTCGTTCCCAGCCATCCTGGCCACCTTCCCTTGTGGAAATAGGTGGTGGTCTCCTCAGCCTCTCGCCTTCCGGTCCCATCCACCGCGATGGGGGCCGTGTCCCCGGAGCATCCAAACACCACGACATCCTTGGTGTGGCCTCGATAGGCCAATCCACATCCGATTGCCGCGAGCAATACTAGAATTCGTTCCATCCTTCCTTGGTTCCTGTGATCAGATAGAATGAGGTAGCCAGCCTCCCAAGAGTCTCTGGCTTTTGTGAAGGGTGAGCGGGTCCCCTGACCTCGCCTCACGTAAGAAGACATGTGCGCTGGATAAACTTTAACTATTCCTATCTCTAAAGACTCCCATCATTTTACCTCTTTCTGTTAAACAAAATTAAACTACCGACTTAAACCGATTTAAAACTATAACCTTATAACCTCATCTAAAACTATAAACTTATTCTTAACCTTAAACTGTACAGCGCCGCCCGTTCCCAGGGCGGCCTACTTAAATTCTGAGAAGGCTGCCACGAGCTTTTCCCGACGGTGGCAGGGCATTGACCCCTCCCTTTAATCTGCCGCAGCCTGTCGCTGCTGCGCTGGGACTGGGATCTCCCTGGGCTGCCTTAGCCTTGAGCCTACGCCTTGGGACACTCTGGGGACTTGACCATATCTTCCTGGGCTGGGGTATCCGACTTGACCTACGGAGAGCTACCGGGGGCAGGAACTCCAGGACCGACGGACCGGGTTCCGAGACTTCCACCGTGGCGACCTGTGGTCCCACCACAGGCGCTGGCTCCGCCTCCCCTAACTCCGCCTCCCCGAACTCGGGATCTGCAGCTTGTGGCACCGCCCTACTTGGCCCAGTAGGCGGCCCTTCACTCGCAGTCCCTACCTCCCTCGAGGGCAAGACGTTCAAGGCGGGCGGCTCGGGCTCTGAGGCTTCCATCGCCACGCCCTGTGGTCCCACCACAGCGGCTGGCTCCGCCTCCCCTAGCTCCGCCCCCCTGCGTTCGGGACCTGCAGCTTCGGCCTCCACCCTTTGTGGATCTCTATCTGCAGCCCCTGTCCCCCCTATACTTGAATCGGGGGCGACCCTTTCGTCCTCCGATTCCAGCTCCTCCTCGCTTGTGTCACTATCTTCGTCGAGCTCTTCCTCATCTGTCTCCCAACCCCAATAAAATATCTCACACTTTTCTAGGATGTCCTCTCCCCTGATGCAAGCTGCTTTGCCTGCCTGTGTGCCCTGTGGCCCTACCTGGGGCTGCGAATCCCCCCTCGCAGGTTTGGCCCCTGTGGTTGGCCCTTGTGCACCTGGCTTATACAGTTTGCACTGATTTACGTGGAACCACTTGGTGCGCCGAGGTACCTTTACGGCGTATACCATGGGACTCGCCTTATCTACAATGTTGTAGGGTCCCATATACAGTGGTTCCAGACTCTGGCGTAGTTTCTGACCATGACCTGGTCTCCTACTTCCCACTCCCGCTTTTTGCGGGGTTCCAGCAACAGGCGATTGCCCTGATGCTGCCTTCTCATGTTCCCAGCCGCCTGCTCATAAACCTGCTTCAGGCGCTCCAAGAGGGTCTGGACGAACTTGTCCCTGCTTATCTCCTGGAGCTGACCCTCAGTGAGCACCGGCGCTAGCACATGGGTGGGGGTTCGCATGATCCTCCCAGTCATTACCTCGTGCGGGGAATACCCCGTACTTTTCGACTGACTGGCCCGGACCCCCATGAGGACTAAAGGCAGAACCTCCGCCCATTTTTGGGGCGAGTTCATAGCCTCTTTCCTCAATTTCTCCTTCAGGGTCCGGTTCATGCGTTCAACAATCCCGGATGACTGGGGATTGTGTGCTACGTGCCATTTCCCTTCAATGCCCAAAAGCATGAGGGTGTTCTGCATCACCTGGCCGGTGAAATGACTCCCTTGGTCTGACTCCACAAAACGGGGAAGTCCCCACCGCGAGAACACTTCCCGGACCAAGATTTTTGCAGTACCCAGTGCCTGTTTTACAGGGGAAGGCTTCCAACCATTTGGAAAACACATCCACCAAGACGAGGCAGTACTTATAGCCTCCCTGGGTGGTGGGCAGGGGCCCTATATAGTCGATCTGTATCGACTGCCATGGTCCCTCCACCCTCCTGATGTGCCCCATGGGCACTTTCCTTTTCTGGGGGTCTGGGTTGTTTGCAGCGCACACGAGACAGCTTGCACAGAACTCGCGGACCTGCTCCCTGAGCCCCGGCCACCATCCCGCTTGCTCTACCTCTTCCTCCTCCGGTGGTGCTCCAAGGCCTGGTGGCATTGGCTGGGTCCTGAGGATTGCCAGGTTATGCAGCATGCAGCACACAACTATGAAGAGGGAGACTCGCTCAGGCGAGTACTGCAGGGCTCCTCCTGAGTGGTCCAGACAGCGGAACCGTTGCTTGAGCACGCCGATTGTGTGCTCAATGATGTTCCTGGTGGCCAGATGGCTCTCGTTGTACCGCAGCTCAGCAGGTGTGTTGGGGTTACGAAGCGGTGTCATCAGCAAGTGCAGAGTGGATAACCCTTGTCCCCGAGGAGCCAACCACTTGGGTGATGCGGTGCCTGGAAAAGTCTTGCCACAGCATTCTGGCGCAGGATGAATGCATCGTGGCTGCTGCCAGGATAGCGGGCATTGACAGCGAGTATCAGCTGTCTGTGGTCACAGACCAACTGGACGTTTAAGGAGAGGAATCCCTTGCGGTTGCAGAAATCCTCTGCCTTCTCATGCGGTGCACGCAATGCCACATGTATGCAATCAATGGCGCCCTGCACCGTGGGGAAGCCCACTATCCTCGCAAAGCCCAATGCGCGTTCATGCTGTTTGGCCCGGGTCATTGGGAAAGAGATGTACTGGCGTCTCCTTTTATAGAGGGTATTAGTGACCTGACGGATGCAGCAATGTACCGCAAACTGGGAGATGTTGGCGATGTCACCAGTAGCTGCTTGAAAGGAGCCGGTGGCATAAAAATTCAGAGCCACTGTGACCTTCACTGCCACCGACAGCGACGTCCTGGTCCTCAGCAGAGGCTGCAGATCTGGCTGCAACAGGTGGCAGAGCTCAGTGACCACCTCCTTGCTGAAGCCTAGCCTGCACAAACACTGCTCCTCAGACAAATTAATGTAGGAGAATTGTTGGCGAAATAACCTGGGAGGGTAAGGTCTCCTGTACAGAGGCCTGTTGGCCCTCCTGCGTCTGGACATGATTGCCACTCTCTCTCTGAGCCTCTGTTACCTCCGATTCTGCAGGCGTAGGATGACGCCCCGAATTAGTGCAGCCCCCAGAGTCTCTTGGTAATCGAAGTAATGAAGGTCAAAAACAAAAGTACCTGCAAAGTGATGCTCAGTAGCCAAAACTATTTCACACAGCGTTGACTCTATGCAAAAGTTTCTCCTCTCTCTCAGAATCTCTCTCTCTGTCAGAATGAGCGGTGCAAAAATGTCTACCACAGAAAAAGCCAGGAAGAGGCCGCCTTTAAATAGCGCCCTGCCCCAGCCCCTCACCGACTGGGAAACGTTTCAGTCTACCTGTCGTTGCTTGCGCCAGGCGGAAAGGAGGGGGGCGCCACTCAATATCCGGTTCGGGGCGCCACAAGGGCGTTGCACGCTCGAATGATGTCAAGATCTGTGGGCGCAGGAGATCGGGACGGTATTGTTTAGCGCCGCCGCAACATGCCTGGTCAATTTTGCGAGCGGCGCAGACATCGCCGCGCCTGGGCGCCAGTTGCTTTGCGCCCCATTAGCGCCCTCTTAAGGCGCTAAAGGGAGTCGCAAACCAACTGAATTTTCCCCCATAGAATCATAGAATGGTTACAGCACGGAAGAAGGCCATTCGGCCCGTCCAGCCCGTGCCGGCTCTCTGCAAGAGCACTTCAGCTAGTCCCATTCCCCCGCCCTATCCCCGTAGCCCTGCAAATTTTTTTCCTTCAGGTACTTATCCAATTCCCTTTTGAAAGCCACAATTGAGTCTGCCTCCACCACCCTTTTAGTCAGTGCATTCCAGATCATAACCACTCGCTGCATATAAAAGTTTTTCCTCATGTCGCCTTTGGTTCTTCTGCCAATCACCTTAAATCTGTGTCCTCTGGTTCTCGACCCTTACCCCAATGAGAACAGTTTCTCTCTATCTACTCTGTCCAGACCCCTCATGATTTTGAACACCTTTATCAAATCTCCTCTCAACCTCCTCTGCTCTAAGGAGAACCACCCAGCTTCTCCAGTCTATCCACGTAACTGAGGTCCCTCATCCCTGGAATCATTACGTAAATATTTTCTGCACCCTCGCTAAAGCCTCCACATTCTTCCTAAAGTGCGGTGCCCAGAATTGGACACAATACTCCAGTTGAGGCCAAACCAGTGTTTTCTAAAGGTTCATCATAATTTCCATACTTTTGTACTCTATACCTCTATACATGAAGCCCAGGATCCTGTATGCTTTTTTAACTGCTTTGTCAACCTGCCCTGCCACCTTCAACGATTTGTGCACATATACTCTTTGTTCATGCACCCCCTTTAGGACTGTACCCTTTAGTTTATATTTCCCCTCTTCATTCTTTCTACCAAAATGTATCACTTCACACTTTTCTGCATTAAATTTCATCTGCCACGTGTCCGCCCATTCCACCAGCCTGTCTATGTCCTCTTGAAGTCTATCAAAGTGGACACAGGCTTTCTGCTCCTGTGTTCACCGGCTCACAAATCCTCCTCCCCCCATTAAAGTGAATGAGTGGAAATCCCCAGCTTCTATATCTGTTTCTGACATTGGGTTTATGTTCTCTTCTGGCCTGATATTTCTGTCTTATTTACTGTTTCCACCTTCAAGGTAGTTAAGTGATTGTAAGACTGCTGATTCACAGTGAGAGGATAGATCAAATTCCATTCTTATTACATGGAATTCCAAGATTTAATCAGAGTTTTTGGAATTCAATTCAACGATTCCATTCAGTTTTCCACATGTCTGTGGTAATTTGTTTAGAGCTGCTCACTGATGTGCACAGATAACATGGCCTCCTGTACCACCAAGGGAAATTGTACAAGAGGTGAGACTACTGATTTTCAACTTGGCTAATGTTGACACCAGGCGAGGAAAATCTCAAACCAGCTGGAGCAGATGAAACATGCTAGACTTCCAAAAGGCATTTGATAAAATCCCACATGAAAGGTGACTAGTTATTCTCAAAGTTCAGGGTAATGAGTAAGAGACTGGCTGAAGGTTAGAGAACAATGGCACTTGTTTGAGGAGTTCTGTCATGGTGGGACGAAGGACTGAGTGGGATCCCCCCAGTGTTAGGGCCTGTTTCTAATTTACATAAATAACTTGAATTCAGAAGCGCGATGAAAATTGGTCAAATTTGTAGATGCTACCAGACTAGGAGGCGCGGTGAGATTAAAGGCTCAGAAATCACAGGGTGAGTTGAACAAAATTTGTGAGTGGGCAGAACAACAGGAGATGAAATTGAAAGAAAGAAAGGAAGTCTTGCATTTATATAGCACCGTTTACGACCTCATGACACCCAAAGTGCTTTACAGCTAATGAAGTACTTTTGTTCTCTAACCTTCCGGTCGCTTGTCACTTTAATTCTTCGCACCACTCCCACTCAGACCGCACCGTCCTCGGCCTCTTGCATTGTTCCACGGAAGCTCAGTGGAAGCTCGAGGAACAGCACCTCATCTTTCGATTAGGCACTTTACAGCCCTCTGGACTCAACATAGAGTTCAACAATTTCATATCATAACCTGGCCCCTATCATATATATATTTTTTATCCACACTTTTTGTTTGTGCCTTCTGTTCTTCTCTCCGACATGGCAGCTGTCTTTCATTCTGCCAGCGCAATTCACACTTCATCTAGAGCCATCCTTTGTTTCTTAACCTGTCCCATTACCATCTCCTTTTGCCTTGAATATCTCTTAATGTCTCTTTAATTCTCCTGCCTTTTAGCCTATCACAAACCTTCCCTTTTGTTCTTTCATCCCCTCCCCCATTTCCCAGCCGCTAAACTTGCTTTAAAATCTGTTCCATTTCCTGCTTTTTTCCAGTTCTGACGAAAGGTCATCGACCTGAAACGTTAACTCTGTTTCTCTCTTCACAGATGCTGCCTGACCTGCTGAGTGTCTCCAGCATTTTCTGTTTTTATTAACCACAACCATCTTCCTTTGTGCTAGGTATGACTCCAGCCAGTGGAGAGTCTTTCCCCCCGATTCCCATTGACTTCAATTTTACTAGGGCTCCTTGATTCCACACTTGGTCAAATGCTGCCTTGATGTCAAGGGCAGTCACTCTTACCTCACCTCTGGAATTCAGCTCTTTTTTCCGTGTTTGTATCAAGGCTGTAAGGAGGTCTGGAGCCGAGTGGTCCAGGCGGAACCCAAACTGAGCAAATGGGTTAAAATCACAAAGGCCTTTCAAAATGGCATTATAGAGGCAATTTAGTGCTTGTTAAGGGCCTTATCGGCCTAGCCCGCCTCTTGGAGGCGGGACCAGCAGACACGATTTAGTGAAAATTGCGTGGAGGCGGGATGGAGGCGGGCGCCAGTTTTTGCAATTTTAACCCCCCACACGCCTCCAAACCCACCTCCACGGGTCAATGAAAATCCTGCCCATTGTGTCCTCCTCACAGCTTACTTTCCCACCTAGCTGTGTATGACCAGATAATCTGTTTTACTAATGTTGGTTGAGGGATAAATATTGACCACTTTCTTCTTTCTTTCTTTCCTTCCTTCCTTCCTTCCTTTCTTTCTTTCTTTCTTAGAATCAGAGAATCTTACAGCACAGAAGGAGGCCATTCAGCCCATCGTGCCTGTTCCAGCTCTCTGAAAGAGCTTTCCAATTAGTCCCACTCCCTTGCTCTTTCCCCAAACCTCTGCAAATTTTTCCTTTTCAAGTATATATCTAATTTCCTTTTGAACGTTACTATTGAATCTGCTTCCACCACTCTTTCAGGCAGTGCATTCTGGATCATAACAACCCACTGCGTAAAAAAATTTCTCCTCATCTCCTCCCTGATTCTTTTCCCAATTATCTTAAATCTGCGTCCTCTGGTTGTCGACCCTCCTGCCAATGGAAACAGTTTCTCCTTATTTACTCTCTCAAAACCGTCCATAATTTTGAACAGCTCAATTAAATCTCCCCTTAACCTTCTCTACTTTAAGGAGAAAAATCCCAGCTAGTCTCTCCACATTCCTGAGGTCCCTTATGCTTGGTACCATTCTAGTAAATCTCCTCTGCACCCTCTCCAAGGCCTTGAAATCCTTCCTAAAGTGTAGTGCCCAGAATTGGACTCAATACTCCAGCTGTGGCCTCACCAGTGATTTATAAAGGTTTATAGAGGTCATTCTTAGTTATAACTTAGTGATGCACCACCTGGCCAATATTAGTGGACCCAGTTCATACGATATTCTTCTGTCCAGCACACCAGCGGAGATATCAACCCATTTAAAATATAATGGATTGACAGTACACATTCAGTGGGTTTGAAAAATATAAAGATAAAGTCAGAACCCACTGTACTTGTGGTGTAAGCTGCAGACGTCATGAGTGAAGAAATTACATAGGCCTGATTCACAAGTGTAACTGAATTTGCAAGAGGCAACAAAAAATACCACAATATATACAGCAGGCTCCTCAGCATCTGAAATGAAACTGCGGGCTAATGTTTTGAATGTGAGCAGTGCTAATGGAGGACCCTGACCAAAATCAGAACCGGTCTCTTGTCTGTCAGATGCTGCACTAACCTGCTGTGCATTTCCAGCACCTGCTGGATTGATTTCAGCTTCCCAGCTTTCCGATTTCTCTTTTTATCTGAATAAACCACCCTGATTTCCATGCAGTAAATACAATTCTTATGGTTGTGATTTTTAGTTAGCTTTACAAATACAATTAGGTCATGGCTGATCTGTACCTCAATTCCATTTACTCACCTTAGCTTCAATACCCTGACCTAACAAAAATCTATTGGTCTCAGTCTTGAAAGCCCCAATTGTCCCAGCATCCACAGCCATTCCAGATTTCTACTACCCTTTGTGTGAAAAAGTGCTTCCTGATTTCCCTCCTGAATAGTCGAGCTCTAATTTTAAGATTATGTCCCCTCGTTCTTAATTCCCCCACCAGAGGAAATAGTGTCTCTGTATCTACCCTATCGAATCCTTTTCACATTTTAAACGCCACAATCAGATTACCCCTCAATCTATTACGTAACTCGATAAGATCACCACCTCAATTATGCATTACTACTGGATTGTTCTGATTTCAAAAATGGCTTTTTTTCTTTGGTATTACATTTTACACAGAAATACATAGAAAATACAAGATGGAAACAGGCGGTTTAGCCCAACCAGTCCCTGTTGGTGTTTATCCTCCACACAGGCAGTTGTCCTAGTCTGAAGTGCCTACCCTGTTCCCATATCCCTGTGTAAAAGAAAATTTTTTCCTGCTCTCTGTTCTGACTCTCTTGCGTTTAATCTTATGTCTATGACCCCTCATTCTAGACCCCTTCAGTGGTGGGAAGCGGTCTGTTTTGATGTGGATAATGCACAGAGCATTGCAGGAGAGACACAGCAGTAAATTGGCTGCAGTGTGAGGCAGTGGTTTACAGTTGCAGGAATAGGCAGGAGCAAGGAACGAGGAGATTTTTTGGCCCTGTTTATATTTTCATTTTCTTGGATTACTGAAGTAGATTTTTTTCAGTGCATGCTTATTAAGGAGAGGGTTTCTTTCTATTGTGGGATTGGCTTGAGACTGTAATGTGAGGCAGGGGAGAGTGCATAGGTGGGCGGGGTGTTATCCAGGTGTTCCATTCCATCCCCAGCTTGTTTTACGTTGGGCATTGGGCATTAGGATTATTTGATACAAATGTTCTCCCTCAGTTCAGTTAAGTTTAGGGTTATTTTCTTGGGTGTGAAATGGTTCTTCTTTTGTTTGAGCGCATCAGTTAGTTGCTCTGACTGGGGCTTAGAATCATAGGGGGAAAAATTCAGTATCGCCCCGTTTGGGGCACGATTATCGGCCGTGCGCAAAGTTTAGCGCCTGGCGCTAATTATCGCCTCCAACTGCAAACTTGGCTTTTATCGCCCCTGGAGGTGATTGGAGCGCTAAATCATGCGCTACAAATCTGTCTTAAGGCGCAAAGGCCGAGAAGCGAGGCGCTAACTCAGAGCACGGGTGCAGCGCAGTTGATGTCAGTTAGCGATGGAACACAGACACACTGGCACCGGACAGTTCTTAAAGGGGAGGGTCGTTCTTGCTCTCCAGCCACACCCTGCTCATTGGAGCCTTGAATCTCGGCCTGGAGAGACCTGTGCCTAAATCTTCCAGTCAAGGACTATGGAGAGAGTGAGAGAACGAACTCAGCGCTTCAGCGAGCGGGCCTTGGAGGCTCTGGTTGGTGAGGTGGAGCGCAGAAGATCAATACTGTACCCAGAGAGTGGCAGGAGGCTTTTGCCGTGCGAGTACAGAAGAGTGTGGAGGGAGGTGGCTCAGAACGTCTCCTCCAGGAGCATGGTGCCCAGGACCCATACTCAATGTCAAAAAAAGTTCAACGACCTCACTCAGGTCGTCAGGGTGAGTGGCTTTTTTTCAATACCTCTCCATCCCTCCATCTCGACCTCACTCTATGGCCAGAGGGTCTTAAAACCCCAATGCCCAACACTCATCCAACACCTATGGCCCTCTCATGAAACACACACGCACATTCCACACCTTGCATACAGTAAGGGCTATTCAACTATGGGCGGCACGTCAGGCAAGAGCATGTCTGCATACAGTAAGGGCTATTCAATTATGGGAGGCACATCAGGCAAGACCATGGCTGTATATTTACTCAGACCCCGTCCTTTTTCTTGCAGGCCAAGCTATCTCATAATAGGAGACAGCAGCAACGGACGGGTGGAGGGCGGACTCAGCTCCAACCCCTCAGCGATCTTGAGGCGCGCATCCACAGGATTGTGGCAAACCAGGTGATCGGTCCCGTCGCCCCTGGAGAGGCCGACCCCGTTCTGGACAGCAATGGTAAGGTCATCACCTTTTTGTCCTCTCTCCTTCCACTTATCCCTCACAACATCAGCCTTTGACACTTTCAATCCAACTTACTAAATCGCTGCACTCATTCCTCCCTTACTGCCCCCATCTCCTGACGCTAAAGCCACTCTTGTACCTCCCTGCTTTCAGTGATTCACCAGCTGAGGAGACGGGTCCTCAAGATGCAAGTGGGAGTGAAGCTGCAGGCGAGGAGGAAGAGGAAGCCGGAGCATCAGCACCACCCTCTCCCGAGGAAGCCCATGCCCACACTGGGAACACGCCTTCCCTGGAGGGGAGCAGGGGGGAAGGGTCTGATGAGGGTGAAGCTCACGGACCCAGCGGGCTGCAGCAACGCGATGTGGCTAGGGAAGCTCGGGGGCCTTCTCCTCGGAGGGAGAATAGGACAGCGAGTCCTGCTGCACTGGACGCAGAGGAGGAGCGGCTCATCGCTGAAATGAACACCCAGGCGGTGGACATGCACACTGAGCTCATGGGTGCAGTGGGAAGGGTTCCCGAATGCATTGAATCACTGGCAAGGAGTGTCGAGCACTTCGCTTTAGCACAGGCGGATGCCACGCTAAAGCTTAGTGCTGCAATTCAGTCACTGGCTGCCCTGATCCCGTCTCAGACTTCTCTCATGCAGACTCAGATTGAGGCCACGCGAGCACTGACTGCTGCCATTCTCGCTGGTTCGGACACATTTCCCCGGGGCTCTCACCGTGCCGCAGCAGGTCAGCAATCTGTGCTCTAGCAGATTGCTCCGGATGCTGGTGTGCTGCCCCGTGGGAGTGTCAGTGTGTCGATCGAGCAGGGAGTTGCTGTCCTCTCTCAAGAGGACAGCATTCCTGCTGCCACCACTGTCACATCCCCATTGCACTTGCCACCGCCTGTAGCCCAGACTGCTGCCGCCCATGCAGAGTTGGTGCAGTCTGCAGCCGGGCCCTCCAGGCCCAGAGCTGGTCGAGGCCGTCCTTCAAGGGCATCTGCAGTCTCAGGTTCTGACAATCATCAGCCTTCCACCAGCCTTGCTGCAGCCACTGGGGTCCCATTATGGAGGAGCAGTAGGGTGGGAAGGGGGGAAGTGCGCAAGGGAAGGAGATCACCCTCGAAGGGCAAAAAGTAGGAGGTGTGACGAAATGTTTGTCAATAATTTATTAAAGGCCAAGGTTCATGTTCAAACTTTTGTTTAGTGTTTTGGACATTATCTCCAGGTTATGTTAATGACTGTTTTTTTGTGTTTCTTTCTATTAGTTTGTCATGAAGAAATGACACACACAGAGTTTGTGAAATAAATAAGTTTTTGTATTCAAAATGTACATGTTTGGTCTTTGGAATCATTGGTGCCTTGGCCGGCTGAGGGGTTGCAGGTTGGGTTCATTCATGTTGTTCTCAATGGCAGAAGCCATTTCCTCAGCAGGGGCCTAGAAGCGGCTTGCTATCAGCCGTTGACAGACGGCCCTTCCAGTTTCAACATTATGGGCCTCCCTCCCGCCTTGGTGCTGCTGATGATCATCCTCCTCCTCTTCCTCCTCCTCTTCCTCCTCCTCCAGTGGGGCTCCAAGGCCTGGTGGCATTGGCTGGGTCCTGAGGATTGCCAGGTTATGCAGCATGCAGCACACAACTATGAAGAGGGAGACTCGCTCAGGCGAGTACTGCAGGGCTCCTCCTGATTGGTCCAGACAGCGGAACCGTTGCTTGAGCACGCCGATTGTGTGCTCAACAATGTTACTGGTGGCCAGATGGCTCTCGTTGTACCGCAGCTCAGCAGGGGTGTTGGGGTTACGAAGCGGTGTCATCAGCCAGGTGCACAGTGGATAACCCTTGTCCCCGAGGAGCCAACCACTTGGGTGATGCGGTGCCTGGAAAAGTTCTGCCACAGCAGTCTGGCGCAGGATGAATGCATCGTGGCTGCTGCCAGGATAGCGGGCATTGACAGCGAGTATCAGCTGTCTGTGGTCACAGTCCAACTGGACGTTTAAGGAGTGGAATCCCTTGAGGTTGCAGAAATCCTCTGCCTTCTCATGCGTTGCTCGCAATGCCACATGTGTGCAATCAATGGCGCCCTGCACTATGGGGAAGCCCGCTATCCTCGCAAAGCCCAATGCGCGTTCATGCTGTTTGGCCCGGGTCATCGGGAAAGAGATGTACTGGCGTCTCCTTTTATAGAGGGCATTTGTGACCTGACGGATGCAGCAATGGACCGTGAACTGGGAGATATTGGCGATGTCCCCTGTAGCTGCTTGAAAGGAGCCGGTGGCATAAAAGTTCAGAGCCACTGTGATCTTCACTGCCACCGACAGAGACGTCCTGGTCCTCAGTAAAGGCTGCAGATCTGGCTGCAACAGGTGGCAGAGCTCAGTGACCACCTCCTTGCTGAAGCGCAGCCTGCGCAAACACTGCTCCTCAGACAAATTAATGTAGGAGAATTGTTGGCGAAATACCCTGGGAGGGTAAGGTCTCCTGTACAGAGACCTGTTGGCCCTCCTCCGTCTGGCCATGATTGCCACTCTATCTCTGCGTCTCTGTGGCCTCCGACTCTGCAGGCGCAGGATGACGCCCCGAATTAGTGCAGCCCCCAGAGTCTCTTGGCAATCAAAGTAATGAAGGTCAAAAACAAAAGTACCTGCAAAGTGATGCTCAGTAGCCAAAACTATTTCACACAGCGTTGACTCTATGCAAAAGTTTCTCCTCTCTCTCAGAATCTCTCTCTCTGTCAGAATGAGTGGTGCAAAAATGTCTACCACAGAAAAAGCCAGGAAGAGGCCCCCTTTAAATAGCGCCCCCCCCAGCCCCTCACCGACTGGGAAACGTTTCAGTCTACCTGTCGTTGCTTGCGCCAGGCGGAAAGGAGGGGGGCGCCACTCAATATCCGGTTCGGGGCGCCACAAGGGCGTTGCACGCTCGAATGATGTTAAGATCTGCGGGCCGCAGGAGATCGGGACGGTATTGTTTAGCGCCGCAGCAAAATGCCTGGTCAATTTCACGAGCGGCGCAGACATCGCCGCGCCTGGGCGCTAGTTGCTTTGCACCCCATTAGCGCCCTCTTAAGGCGCTAAAGGGAGGCGCAAACCAACTGAATTTTTCCCCCATAGAATCATAGAATGGTTACAGCACGGAAGAAGGCCTTTCGGCCCATCTAGCCCGTGCTGGCTCTCTACAAGTGCACTTCAGCTAGTCCCACTTCCCCACCCTATCCCCGTAGCCCTGCAAAAATTTTTCCTTCAGGTACTTATCCAATTCCCTTTTGAAAGCCACAATTGAATCTGCCTCCACCACCCTTTCAGGCAGAGCATTCCAGATCATAACAACTCGCTGCGTATAAAAGTTTTTCCTCATGTCGCCTTTGGTTCTTCTGCCAATCACCTTAAATCTGGTTCTCGACCCTTCCGCCAATGGGAACAGTTTCTCTCTATCTACTCTGTCCAGACCCCTCATGATTTTGAACACCTTTATCAAATCTCCTCTCAACCTTCTCTGCTCTAAGGAGAACCACTCAGCTTCTCCAGCCTATCCACGTAACTGAGGTCCCTCATCCCTGGAACCATTCTTGTAAATCTTTTCTGCACCCTCTCTAAAGCCTCCACATTCTTCCTAAAGTGCGGTGCCCAGAATTGGACACAATACTCCAGTTGAGGCCAAACCAGTGTTTTCTAAAGGTTCATCATAATTTCCATGCTTTTGTACTCTATACCTCTATTCATGAAGCCCAGGATCCCGTATGCTTTTTTAACTGCTTTGCCAACCTGCCCTGCCACCTTCAACGATTTGTGCACATATACTCTTTGTTCATGCACCCCCTTTAGGACTGTACCCTTTAGTTTATATTTCCCCTCCTCATTCTTTCGACCAAAATGTATCACTTCACACTTTTCTGCATTAAATTTCATCTGCCACGTGTCCGCCCATTCCACCAGCCTGTCTATGTCCTCTTGAAGTCTATCAAAGTGGACACAGGCTTTCTGCTCCTGTGTTCACCGGCTCACAAATCCTCCTCCCCCCATTAAAGTGAATGAGTGGAAATCCCCAGCTTCTATATCTGTTTCTGACATTGGGTTTATGTTCTCTTCTGGCCTGATATTTCTGTCTTATTTACTGTTTCCACCTTCAAGGTAGTTAAGTGATTGTAAGACTGCTGATTCACAGTGAGAGGATAGATCAAATTCCATTCTTATTACATGGGATTCCAAGATTTAATCAGAGATTTTGGAATTCAATTCAACGATTCCATTCAGTTTTCCACATATCTGTGGTAATTTGTTTAGAGCTGCTCACTGATGTGCACAGATAACATGGCCTCCTGTACCACCAAGGGAAATTGTACAAGAGGTTAGACTACTGATTTTCAACTTGGCTAATGTTGCCACCAGGCGAGGAAAATCTCAAACCAGCTGGAGCAGATGAAACATGCTAGACTTCCAAAAGGCATTTGATAAAATCCCACATGAAAGGTGACTAGTTATTCTCAAAGTTCAGGGTAATGAGTAAGAGACTGGCTGAAGGTTAGAGAACAATGGCACTTGTTTGAGGAGTTCTGTCACGGTGGGACGAAGGACTGAGTGGGATCCCCCCAGTGTTAGGGCCTGTTTCTAATTTACATAAATAACTTGAATTCAGAAGCGCGATGAAAATTGGTCAAATTTGTAGATGCTACCAGACTAGGAGGCATGGTGAGATTAAAGGCTCAGAAATCACAGGGTGAGTTGAACAAAATTTGTGAGTGGGCAGAACAACAGGAGATGAAATTGAAAGAAAGAAAGGAAGACTTGCATTTATATAGCACCTTTTATGACCTCATGACACCCCAAAGTGCTTTACAGCTAATTAAGAACTTTTAAGGTGGTGGATGGGGTGCCAATCAAGCGGGCTGCTTTGTCCTGAAAGGTGTCGAGCTTCTTGAGTGTTGTTGGAGCTTCACTCATCCAGGCAAGTGGAGAGTATTCCATCACACTCCTTACTTGTGCCTTGTAGATGGTGGAAAGACTTTGGGGAGTCAGGAGACTCGCCGCAGAATACCCAGCCTCTGGCCTGCTCTTGTAGCCACAGTATTTATGTGGCTGGTCCAGTTAAGTTTCTGGTCAATGGTGACCCCCAGGATGTTGATGGTGGGAGATTCGGTGATGGTAATGCCGTTGAATGTCAAGGGGCGGTGGTTAGACTCTCGCTTGCTGGAGATAGTCATTGCCTGGCACTTGTGTGGCGCGAATGTTACTTGTCACTTATCAGCCCAAGCCTGAACGTCGTCCAGGTCTTGCTGCATTCGGGCATGGACTGCTTCATTATCTGAGGAGTTGCGAATGGAACTGAACACTGTGCAATCGTCAGCGAACATCCCCACTTCTGATCTTATGATGGAGGGAAGGTCATTGATGAAACAGCTGAAGATGGTTGGGCCTCAGACACTGCCCTGAGGAACTCCTGCAGCGATGTCCTGGGGCTGAGATGATTGACCTCCAACAACCACAACCACAACCATGTGGTCTCCTCTACATTGGGGAGACCAAATGCAGATTGGGTGACCGCTTTGCGGAACACCTCCGTTCAGTCCGTAAGGGGTACCCCGAGCTTCCGGTCGCTTGTCACTTTAATTCTTCGCACCACTCCCACTCAGACCTCACCGTCCTCGGCCTCTTGCATTGTTCCACAGAAGCTCAGCGGAAGCTCGAGGAACAGCACCTCAACTTTCGATTAGGCACCCTACAGCCCTCTGGACTCAACATAGAGTTCAACAATTTCATATCATAACCTCGGCCCCTATCACATATATATTTTTTATCCACACTTTTTGTTTGTGCCTTTTGTTCTTCTCTCCCACATGGCAGCTGTCTTTCATTCTGCCAGCGCAATTCACACTTCATCTAGAGCCATCCTTTGTTTCTTAACCTGTCCCATTACCATCTCCTTTTGCCTTGAATATCTCTTAATGTCTCTTAACCTCTTCTGCCTTCTATCCTATCACTGACCTTCCCTTTTGTTCTTTCATCCCCTCCCCCATTTCCCAGCCTCTAAACTTGCTTTAAAATCTGTTCCATTTCCTGCTTTTTTCCAGTTCTGACGAAAAGTCATCGACCTGAAACGTTAACTCTGTTTCTCTCTTCACAGATGCTGCCTGACCTGCTGAGTGTCTCCAGCATTTTCTGTTTTTATTAACCACAACCATCTTCCTTTGTGCTAGGTATGACTCCAGCCAGTGGAGAGTCTTTCCCCCCGATTCCCATTGACTTCAATTTTACTAGGGCTCCTTGATTCCACACTTGGTCAAATGCTGCCTTGATGTCAAGGGCAGTCACTCTCACCTCACCTCTGGAATTCAGCTCTTTTGTCCGTGTTTGTATCAAGGCTGTAAGGAGGTCTGGAGCCGAGTGGTCCAGGCAGAACCCAAACTGAGCATCAGTGAGCAGGTTATTGGTGAGGAAGTGCTGCTTGATAGTACTGTCGATGACACCTTCCATCACTTTGCTGAAGGCTGAAAGTAGACTAATGGGTAGGATTAGATTTGTCCTGCTTTTTGTGGACAGGACATACCTGGGCAGTTTTCCACATTGTCGGGTAGATGCCAGTGTTGTAGCTGTACTGGAACAGCTTGGCTAGAGGTGCGGCTGGTTCTGGAGCACAAGTCTTCAACACGACAGCCGGGATGATGTTGGGGTCCATAACCTTTGCTGTATCCAGTGCGCTCAGCCGTTTCTTGATATCATGTGAAGGGAATCGAATTGGCAGAAGACTGGCTTCTGGGATGGTGGAGACCTCAGGAGGAGGTCGATATGGATAATCCACTCGGCACTTCTGGCTGAAGATGGTTGCAAACGCTTCAGCCTTGTCTTTTGCGCTAGCGAACTGGGTTCTGCCATCATTGAGGATGGAGATATTCCTGGAGCCTCCTCCTCCCGTCAGTTGTTTAATTGTCCACCACCATTCACGACTGGATGTGGCAGGACTGCAGAGCTTTGATCTGATCCGTTGATTGTGGGTTCGCTTAGTTCTGTCTATAGCATGCTGCTTCCGCTGTTTAGCGTGCATGTAGTCCTGTGTTGCAGCTTTCCCAGTTTGGCAACTCATTTTTAGGTACGCCTGGTGCTGCTCCTGGCATGCTCTTCTGCACTCCTCATTGAACCAGGTTTGGTCGCCTGGCTTGATGTTAATGGTAGAGTGAGGGATATGCTGGGCCATGAGGTTACAGATTGTGGTGGAATACAATTCTGCTGCTGCTGATGGCCCACAGCACCTCAACAGCCTCATAGTTGCCCAGTTTTGAGCTGCTTGATCTGTTCTGAATCTATCCCATTTAGCACGATGGTAGTGCCACACAACACGACGGAGGGTAAAGATGGGACCTTGTCTCCACAAGGACTGTACAGTGGTCACTGCTACCAATACAGTCATGGGCAGTTGCATCTGCGACAGGTAGATTGGTGAGGATGAAGTCAAGTAGGTTTTTCCCTCATGTTGGTTCTCTCACCACCTGCTGCAGGCCCAGTCTGGCAGCTATGTCCTTCAGGATTCGTCCAACTCGGTCAGTAGTGGTGCTACCGAGCCACTCTTGGTGATGGACATTGAAGTCCCCCACCCAGAGTAAATTCTGTGCCCTTGCTACCCTGAGTGCTTCTTCCAAGTGGTGTTCAACATGGAAGAATACTGATTCATCAGCTAAGGGAGGGCAGTCAATGGTAATCAGCAGGAGGTTTCCTTGCCCATGCTTGACCTGATGCCATGAGACTTCATGCGGTCTGGAGTCAATGTTGAGGACTCCCAGGGCCACTCTCTCCCAACTGTATACCACTGTGCCACCTCTTCCTGACAGAGTAATGGAGGTGGAAGATCCTGCATAAGAAGCAATTAGATGCAGCAGTACTGTGGAACCTGTGTGATCTTTGTGGATGGAGGGATTAAAGATGGGCCGAATGGCCTTCGTGATCTGTAAGGATCTTGTGAAGGAAGGCTTGCAAAAGTTAGCTCAAATGTTCTGTAAATTTAGACCTAAAACTGCTTATACAGTAAGAATTATTGTGAAATAGGAAAGTAATGCCAAAGACAAGAAAAGATTGCAGGCTAAGAATTTTTTTTAGAATGAATCTAAATGTAATTTCGGATTCAGAAAATGGAGTGCTGCCAGATTTTCTTCTACATTTTTCCTGTGCCAAAGTTTGAACTCTAGTGCGGAACTGAACAGAGCTACACTGATCCTTAAGTGTATAAGGGTGACATCTAGAGGATATATAACACCTAACTATATTCATCTTGTCAATGCATTAGAACTTAATGATAGCATACCCTTTGAATTGTTCTGTACTACTTATCGTAGACTGTGTGTATTTTTGATCCAAACCTCTGCCTGACAATGCATTTCATGAGAATGTTCTCAATGACATATGTCTTCTTTTAATAGGTAACAGCTAAATTGAACTCTGACCCAAACTCAACCAGAGGTAAATTGAGAGTTTACACACTTTGAATGATTTCAATTCAGAGGGTGCTTCATATTTTTTTTTAAGTGACACTGAATATATGGAGAAGAACTGAAATCGCTCCCTGTAAGCTTGCCACTGTTTCTCACCTTTGCCATTGCAAGTGCATGGCATGTGTATTTTTTTTAAATTAAAATAAGTAGTTGCTACCATAACAGTAAGATTTAAATCCTGAGAAACCTAGTGTAGGAGGAGCGGATCTGATTTCCAGCAGCCCAGTGCGAGGGATGGAGGGAATCTGATTTTACAGAATCACATGATAAACTTCGATGAGGAAGGCCATTCGGCCTATCTTATATCATCCTTCCAGAACATAAGAACATAAGAAGTAAGAGCAGGAGTAGACCATACGGCCCCTCGAGCCTGCTCCGCCATTCAATAAGATCATGGCTGATCATCGACCTCAACTCCACTTTCCTGCCCGATCTCTATATCCATTGATCCCTTGAAGGACCCTACACCCTTCCCAGACTCCATTGCTCCACATGACCGCTGAAGTCAGAGCTACCATCAATTTCTGGGACATACGTCGTAAGTGGGTGATTACTGGTGCTGTCTGCTGATCTGGTACCTTGGCATTACTGATAGAAAATTAAAATCCTGGTGCCCCCCACCCCGGCAATTATTGACACACTCCTGGTGACCCCACCACTTCCGGAGGTCTGCTGTAAATTTTAACAAACTTCTGGAGCATTAACCCCCCCCCACCGCCCCCCTTGAAATAATACCACAGTGACCCCCTGCAACTAATGACATAACCCCATCATCCCTTGCAAGTTCTGAAGTTCTGACACACTGCCAGAGACCCCTGGAGATATTTACACATTCTCAGCAACTTCCTGAAAATCCTGGCCCACTCCTGGGATCCCCTATCCAAACTTGCAATAGGCAGCATCAGCCACCCAAAGCAAACAGTGCTTTCATTGCAAAGGACATGTTCGATCAGTAAACAGCAACAGAAATACCGTGCTGATAAGTCACCAACACAGAAATCTGACAACACAAAAAGAAAATACTGCAGATGCTGGAAATCTGAAATAAAAACAGAAAATGCTGGAGACACTCAGCAGGTCAGGCAGCATCTGTGAAGAGAGAAACAGAGTTAACGTTTCAGGTCGATGACCTTTCGTCAGAACTGGAAAAAAGCAGGAAATGGAACAGATTTTTAAGCAAGTGTAGAGGCTGGGAAAGGGGGGAGGGGAGGGGGGGAGGGGATGAAAGAACAAAAGGGAAGGTCAGTGATAGGATAGAAGGCGGAAGAGGTTAAGAGACATTAAGAGATATTCAAGGCAAAAGGAGATGGTAATGGGACAGGTTAAGAAACAAAGGATGGCTCTAGATGAAGTGTAAATTGCGCTGGCAGAATGAAAGACAGCTGCCATGTGGGAGAGAAGAAAAAAAAAGACAAAGAGTGTGGATAAAAAAAAATATATATATGATAGGGGCCGAGGTTATGATCTGAAATTGTTGAACTCTATGTTGAGTCCAGAGGGCTGTAAAGTGCATAATCGAAAGATGAGGTGCTGTTCCTCGAGCAGAAATCTGACAATGTTGGGAATCAGCTCGTGGATCTCTCACGGTCCAGGATCACAGTTCCAAATCCTAAGGCTGTAAAGTGATTTGTTTCTAAATTTAATTGCTATTAAAAAATGAGATACCTGGGAGTAACCAGTTTACTTTCTCTTATGCTAAATAATAATGTCTAAGGCTGGCTTCCTTGGCTCTTTCCAGTAGGGGGCGATCATACATAAAACAAGTTTACAGTTTCAGTCGATTCCCAGCCATACACTCCTCCCTCTGCTCAAGTCAAAGGTGCTACTTATAAATATATCACACGTGACAGCTGTCAAAGTAGTTTCTTGTTTTAAATCATACCAACGCTTACTTCCGATACAGGCCCCAGATGACAGCTGTGCTCATTGTTAGAGGCCTCCTCCCACACCTACACCACCAGTCTACAAGTTCCATAGGGTCCCCTAACTGTGGCGTGAAAGAAAACTGTATTAATCAGCTCCTTAAGGTTAAAGGGCTGTTCAAGGACTTGATTGTAGGATCTGTCCCTCTCTGTAATCAAACGCAACTTTTGCAAGTATAGCTTTTTGTGAAGGGCTAGAGTTTGTGTTGATACAGACACACTAACCTAGAAAGAGCTGACCAACAACTTCAGAAAAGCTGATACAGCCCCAACAAAGCTGGCAACTGAAAATATAGGCCCTGAATACCTACTATATATTAAATTTGGCACGTGGGACACACATTTCATTGAAAACTCATTATTAGTGCCTGTAACTGTCAGTTGTGGCTCAGTGGTAGCACTCTCGACTCTAAGTCATAAAGTTGTGGGTCCCACAGAGACTTGAGTGCATAATCCAGGCTGGCAGTCCAGTGCAGTACTGAGGCAGTGTTGCACTGTCGGAGGATGTGAAGTTAAACCAAGTCCGCCCTCTCAGATGGATGTGAAAGACCCATGGCACTATTCGAAGAACAGCAGGGGAGTTCACACAGTATCCTGGCCAATATTTATCCATCAACCAACATCACTAAAACAGATTATCTGGCCATTTATTTCAGCGTTGTTTGTGGAACCTTACTGTGTGCAAATTGGCTGCCTCATTTCCTATATTACAACAGTGGCTACAATTCAAACGTACTTCATTTGGCTGTGAAGTGTTTTGGGACATCCTGAGATCATGAAAGGCACTATATAAATGCAATTAGTTTTTTTTTCCCTTTCTGGCAACTGAAAGTAGCAAGGCTTGTGAAAGGAGTTTGAAGACCACAATGGAGCACAAGTTATGAATAGTCGCTTATTCTGCCACCTCATCAACAACTATTTTAGGAGGGACAGTGGTGAGGAACACTTGAAAAAAATGAATAGTTTCCACAGTACTATGACTGGAGGGTTTTACTTCTGAAAATCCCAATGGATACTCCTGATCAATGTTCCCTCTAATATTTTTTTTGTGCGTGGTCCCTTTAAATTTGCCGCGCAGCCGCACAGCGCGGTATCTTCCAGCGGCAACAGCTTGTGAGCGGCCTGCGCGGGACCTCCCGATTGATGCGCGGCCCGCACTCCCGCCCACCTTAGGGAGAGCATTGCTCCTGATGTGTGTCATACAAATGAGAGCCACGCCCTGTCCCTTAAAGATAGTTCAGCAAAATACTCCGAATGCTGGAAATCTGGAATAAATGCTGGAAATACTCAATGGGTCAGGCAGCATCTGTGGAGAGAGAAACAAGGCTAACGTTTCAGGTCGTGTTCTGATGAAAGGTCATCGACCTGAAACGTTAACTCTGTTTCTCTCTCCACAGATGCTGCCTGACTTGCTGAGTATTTCCAGCATTTTCTGCTTTTATTAAAGATAGTTGTCAGGAAAACAGTTAGGGGGAAAAATTGGGTATCGCCTATTTTGGGGCGCTAATATCGGCCGGGCGCAAAGTTTAGCGCCCACCGCTAATTATCGCCTCCGACTGCAAAATTCGCCTCTATCGCCCCTGGAGGTGATTTGAGCGTTAAATCAGGCGCTACACACCTCTCTTAAGACACAAACGTCAGGGAGCGAGGCGCTACCTCAGAACGCTACCGAAGCTCAGGCGATGCCAGTTACCATGGAAGCCTGACAGACTGGCGCCGTCCAGTTCTTAAAGGGGAGGGGCCATCTTGCTGGCCAGCCACACCCTGCTCATTGCAGCGTTGAATCTCGGCCTGGAGAGACCTCTAAAGCAATTGTGTTGGAAGCACTAATGGATAGGCCCAGGGAAAGAGCTCGGCGCTTAGGAACCTCAAAAGTGGTGCTGAGGGCCAAAACTCCTTAGGACAGCGTTAAAACCAAAAATTTTGCCGACAAGAAAAGGCAGGAAGCGCCCGCCTTTAAATAGCGCTCCCCCAGCCCCTTCCCAATTTAAAAACGTTTCCCTCTACCTGTCGTTCCTAGCAGCAGGCGCTAAGGCAGGGGGCGCGACTCAATATCCGGTCTGGGGCGCTACCGGGGCGTTGCACGCTTGACTGACATCACGATCATGCCGCCGCAAAACGACTGGTCAATTTCGCAAGCGGCACTAACATCGCCGCGCCCGGGCGCTAGCTGCTTTGCGCCCCGTTAGCGCCCTCTTAGGGCGCTAATGAGGCGCAAAACAACCAAATTTTTCCCCCTTAGTACTTCATAATAAAGGAGTCTAGAGAGAGAAGAGAATGACCCAAATGAGTTGGAGGAGTCCTGCCTCAAATTGGTTTGATTCACGTACTGTAACAAATCTTGTAAGAATGAATTCTCCAGTGATGACAATGTATTGGTCTGTAGGTGGCATCATATTCCAACGTATTATTCCATGGAATGGTGGAATGAAAATTCATACCTATTATTCCCCATATACTGAACTCCCAGTCTTGGTTAGGATATTGGGTTGATGGCAAATAAATGCTCAGACGCACTGCATTTGAATTGCGAGCCAGTTCTGGCTATCTCTCTCTGGATAAAACAGTGGGGAAACACTTCCAGCTCCGCAAAGGATGCCTCCGGTCATATGATACATGCATGTTCTGATGGACAGAGTAGAGAATTCTGCAGTCCAGACCAGTCTTGTTCTATGATGTAAAAAGAGTCAAGATAAAAAAACAGAGCACCATTAGAAGGAGATTAGTAATAAGCTTCTTGAACTGAATTTAATCCTTTCCCGAAATAAATGTTTGTTGAGAAATTCTCAAATCCTTTAGGCATTTTTCATCTTTGTCATATTCTAAACCTTTTTTCAGGCTTGATGAAATATTCTATAAAAATACCTTCACTAAATAAATGATGGTGATGGGATAAGATGTAAAATGACACAGAAACATTTGAGATGTCAAATTAATATTTAGAAAGAAAAAAGATTGTTTTTTTACAGTACTTTGTTGTGCTATCAACTTCTTAGTTCTTACTGACCTCTGCATTTCTTCCAAATGACCAGAGTAGTGACTTGGCAGGTAAATATTTTAATCTATTTTCATAGTATCAGAAACAGATTGATCTAATCAGCTGTGAAGACAGTAGTTAACCACATAGATTTCACCTGTTGTCTGCACCAAACACTGTTCCTTCAAAGGCTGATCAAATAGATCAATGAAGTCCATAGTTAGAGATACTAAACATACAGTTTGTAATGGAGCTGCAGCAGTTATGCCTGTAATAAAACTGTCTAGGTTATGAATCCTTGATGGTGATATGAACTAAAACCTCCACTAAAATAGCGGTAAGAGGAATGTGGTAGGGATGTGTAAGCGTTCGTCCGTTACTTTTGCCGACAGTAATTTCTGGCCATTTGTTTTCTCTTTGAACTCCACTCATTCGGGGGAAAAATTGGGAATTGCCTATTTTGGGGCGCTAATATCAGCTGGACGCAAAGTTTAGCGCCTGGCACTAATTATCGTCTCCAACTGCAAAATTCGCCCCTGGAGGTGATTTGAGCGCTAAATCAGGCGCTGCACACCTCTCTTAAAGCGTTAACGTCGGGGAGCGAGGCGCTACCAGAGCTCAGGCGATGTCAATTGGCATGGAACCGAGACAGACTGGCGCTGGCCAGTTCTTAAAGGGGAGGTTCCATCTTGCTAGCCAGCCACACCCTGCTCATTGCAGCGTTGACTCTGGTGCTGGAAAGATCTACCACCATTGAGCTGAGAGGACTGATGGATAGGCCCTGGGAGAGAGCTCGTCGCTTTAGCGACCAGGCCTTGGTGGCTCTGGTTGGTGCTGTCGAGCGGCGACGGGCAGTGCTGTACCCAGACAGTGGCAGGAGGCCTTTGCCCCGGGAGTACCGAAGAGTGTGGAGGGAGGTGGCTCAGCCCGTCTCCTCAAGGAGGCTGGTGCTGAGGAGTCACACTCAATGTAGGAAGAAGTTCAACAACCTCACTTGGGTGGTCAGGGTGAGCGGCTGCTTTTCAATACCTCTACATCTCTCCATCTCAACTTCACTCTGTGGCCAGAGGGTTTAAAAACCCACATGCACAGCACTCATCCAAGACCTATGACCATCTCATAAAAGACACATGCACATTTCACACCTTGCACACATTAAGAGCTATTCAACAATGGGAGGCACATCAGGCAAACACATGGCTGCACATATTAAGGGCTTTTCAACAATGGGAGGCACATTAGGCAAACAAATGAATGTACACATTAAGGGCTATTCAACAATGGGAGGCACATCAGGCAAACACAAGGCTGCACACATTAAGGGCTATTCAACAATGGGAGGCACATCAGGCAAACAAATGAATGTACACATTAAGGGCTATTCAACAATGGGAGGCACATCAGGCAAACACAAGGCTGCACACATTAAGGGCTATTCAACAATGGGAGGCACATCAGGCAAACACAAGGCTGCACACATTAAGGGCTATTCAACAATGGGAGGCACATCAGGCAAGCACATGGCTGCACACTCACTCAGACGCTGTCGTTTTTCTTGCAGGCCAAGCTCTCTCATAACAGGCGGGAGCAGCAACGCACGGGAGGAGGACCGGCTGACCTTCACACCCCTGACTGATTTGGAGGTGAGAGTGCACAGGATCGTTGCCAGCCAGGTCATAGGTGCCATGGCCGCTGGAGAAGTCGATCCCCTTGGGGACAGCAATGGTATGTTTATCAGCTTTCTCTCCTCTCTCATACCACTTGCCCCTCACAACACCAACCTTTTACACTTTCAATCCAACTAACTGTCTCCAGTCCTTGCTCCCTTCCTTCCCCCCTGCCCTCACGCTAAAGCCACTCTTGTACCTTCCTGCTTTCAGATAGTGAACCACCAGCTGACCAGCCTGTCCTTCAACCTGCCAGTGGCAGCGACGCCCCAGACGAGGAGGAAGAGGAAGCGGGAGCCTCACCGCCTGCGTCTCACGAGGGTGACAAATCAGACACTGGGGCCACGCGTTCCCTGGAGGGGAGCAGGGGGGTAGGGTCTGATGAGGGTGAAGCTCCAGGACCCAGCGGGCTGCAGCAACGCCATGGGGTTAGGGAGGCTCGGGGGCCATCTCCCCTCAGGGTGAGTAGGCAAGCGAGTCCTGCTGCACAGGACTCAGATGAGGACCGCGCCATCGCGGTCATGAATACCCAGGCCTTGAGCATGCATACGGAGCTCATGGGTGCAATGGCAAGGGTGCCCAAAAGCATGGATGGACTGGCTAGGAGTGTGGAGGAGTCCGCCGCCAGCACAGCTGTCATTTGTGTGCAAACCCTTGAACCCATCCTTGCCTCGTTGCAGAGGATGGTTGAATTGCAGGGAGACCGTGGGGAACCAGAGCCCATGCCACGTGTGATGGGTGAGGTGGCAGGATCCATTGCAGCACAGGCTGACGCAACGCAGCGGCTTAGTGCTGCAATCGAGTCATTGGTTGGTGCCATCCAATCTCAGACTGCTCTGATGCAGTCTCAGATTGATGCCATGTAAGCGCTGACTGCTGCCATCGTAGCTGGGTCGTCCACTGTCCACCGGGGATCTGACGGTGCCGCAGCAGGCCAGCAATCTGTGCTCGAGTAGATTGCTCCAGATGCTGAGGTTCTGCCCCGGGGGAGTGGCAGTGTGTCGGTCGAGCAGGAAAGTGCTGTCCTCTCTCAGGATGACAGCATTCCTGCTCCCACCATTGCCACTTCCCCATCGCACTTGGCATGGCCTGCAACACAGCCAGCCCAGACTGCTGCCACCTATGCAGAGTTGGTGCAGTCTGCAGCTGGGCTCTCCAGGCCCAGAGCTGGTCGAGGGCGTCCTTCAAGGGCATCTGTAGGCTTCGCAAAATCCCCCAGAAACTCGAACAGAGCCCTAAAGGGAGTGATTTTTGGACCTTTCATACAAACTTGGGATGATGGGACCTAAGTGAAGTGATTTGATGTAAAAACCTCAATTTTGGAAAGATCAGGGAAGAAAAACCCTGAGGAAACTGACTTTTGAATCTTACTGTTGGGAGAGACACCTTTCACAGACACAAGACAAGCTGCGGAGGGGCGTGGCCAGGCAGTGAACCGCTTTGGGTACTGAGGCCCAATCAAGCTGTCTGGGAATTGTTTACACTGCAAATCCTACCAAGGTGGAAGAGACAAAGCAAAAACTCACAAACACATTCAAATATGAATAAACCAAGAACCCTATTGAAATCCCCAGGTCCAAACAGGATGCTGGAAATCTAAAAATGATTCCTGACAATAAAACTTCCAGCACACAGTTTCATAGCCCATTATCCCATCAAAAACCCATCAGCCAAGTATCGACCAGAGCAGTTAAGAAAGCCCGCAAAAGACCTAGGACAATAGGGTGGAGATTTGGCGCGTAGATAAGGCTGTGTTTAAATCGGAAAACGATCAAGGCATGTTTAACACTGAGCAAAAGCCATTGGAACTGGCAAGCCCTCAAAAACCAGACAATGGACTAAGCAAGGTTCATTTGAAACCTAAAGGAATCCTTTTCAGTAAGGGGTTTTTTGGGCGCGAAAAAGAAACAGTATAATTGAAAGCCTATCCCATAACTTCTCTCTTTCGGACTTGCCGACTACGCGGACACAGCTCTCTCCCTGCTCCAGCAAAAACCACCACAAGCCACGAGGAGGAAGGCCAGAAAACAGACCAGCACGCAAGAAGAAACCAGAGCGACTGCCTCAGTGACCATCAGACACCTCGCAGCAATAAAGGCCTTACGGAGTCTTTTAAACAAAAGACTCTAAAATCCTGTCAAGGATTCGTTGGTGAGCATTATCCCTGATCTCCTGAAACCAAAAACCTAGCTAGATAGTGGGATCTTTGGGAGGGATAAGGTTTTGTTTGATATATTGTCATTGTCCCTCGCTTGTACCGTGTGCTCCCCAATCTGTGTTTAAGTAATAAGTGTGTTTCAAGTTTGTTACCTTTTTCTTTTATATAAAGTAAAATTCTTTCATCAGAACCTGTCATCTACTGCAATTTTGTTCACAACCCCTAAATAAGTCCAAAGTCTAGGAACCAGAGGGGTGTGATTCAAACCGCTCACTGAGTCAGAAAGCGTAGGCTGACCCCATTACCACCCCCCTTACACATCTCCAGTCTCTGGATCCAGCATTCAGCAGCCTTCCGCCAGCCTTGCTGCAGCCACTGGGGCCCCATTACGGAGGAGCAGTAGGGTGGGAAGGGGGGACGTGCGCAGGGGAGGGAGAGCATCCTCGAAGGGCCACCAGTAGGATGTGTAAATAAATGGGGGGAATGTTTGTGATAAAGGTCAAGGTTCGTGTGATTACATTTGTTTACTGTTTTGCCGCTTATCTCCATGTTGTGAGAACGAGTTCTGTTAGTTCATGATTTGTTGTGTTGGTTTCTAATTGTTTGTCCTGAATAAATGACAGAGTTTGTAATATAAATAAATGTTTTTATTCTAACTTTACATCTTTGGTCACTTGACTTATTCCAGCTTTGCCTGGCAATAGGGGGTGCGGGATGCTTTCCATGATGTGCTTCTCCATCCCAGAAGCCATCTTCCCTGCTTTGACTGCGCAGATGCTCTTGGCCGATGTCCTCTGGGTTTTGGAGCCCGTGAGGGCCCCACCAAAGACTGCTCCTCCTGCACCTGTGCAGGGGCAGACTCGGCCATCGGGACAGGAGGCAGCATGCGGGGCACTGACTGAGGGGGTCGGAGGCAATGAGTGAGAAGTGGGAGTGCTTTAAGCAGAGTCTCCACTTCCATGTCCCCTTTCTCCATCTTCCCTCTCATGGCCCACCCGCACTTCCCTGCCAACAATAAGCTGGAGAGCACTTTGCTGCAACATCAGTGGGGCGCTGAACGGCCAAGGCTAGGTTTTAATCCATCCTAATTAATATGGCATTCAGAGTGTGCAAGCTGTTGGTGAGGGCAAGCATGCACTCGTTTGACTGCCGTGTTTGATGCTCTACGCAGATGGCCACTCTTTCCATGGACGAACACTTCATAGCTAAGGCCTGCGACATCATGCCAGTCATGCTTGAGATGGACTCCTCCATTCTCTCCGTAAGCATGCACATCGCGGTCGGAAATCCTGCCAGAGCCTCACGCCTTTTTTGCTGCTCCTCCAGAATCAACCTCTTTGTCGACGGCCCCCGAGGTTCAGCATCTGCGTCCAACTGAGCAGAGCTTGGTGCGTCCTGCGCCCTCCGACGAGGACTCTCCACTGCTCCACCATCTGCTCCTGCTCACACGTGATCTGTGAGATGCCAGGTGACAACACTACTATGTGACTTGATGGTCCCACCGCCGTGTGTGCATCTGCACTGGTGCATGGTCTGCGTGTGTCCTGTGACCTATATTTCCTGTACGGTGCGCCACTGCGGGGCCGCGCTGCGATCTGTTAGGTCCCGTGCACTTAAATTCACAGGCCGTGCAGCGAGCTGGAGCAGGCAGAGGGGCCCCAATACCAAATGGCAAAACGCAAGCGGGCAAAAGTCAGAGAGATGAGAGACTGGCGGCACCAGTGCCCTAGACATAGTTGCCGACCCTACGCGCTGCATAAGGCAGAGTTCCCGCCCGCACTAAGATGGCGACATCCGTGCCCTAGACAAAGATGACGACGGGAATGATTACGGTGTTCCGAGTCCCTCTGCGCAAGCTGAAGACCGTTTTGATACCCGACCGATAAACCAATACTGAACATCTTATTTCGAAAGGCGCCAACAGTGAAGCCACATCCAGCGGACGCGCTCCGGACCCCCGAAAGCCTTTTTGGCACAATGCGGCTCCAGACCCCACGAACAAGAACGACACACTGGCACCAGGCCTGCACCAGAACCCCACCGCAAGCCGGTTAAAATTCCCTACTGTAGAATTCGCAAAATTATCGCGATTTTATAAAATAAGAAGGAGACATAAAGTTTCGTACAAACAGCTTTATTTCAGCAGAATGCTGTCAGGTTTCAAAACGGACACAAACAGCCTGTAAAATGGCCGCCACGCCTCGTGGCAGAAAGTTCTAGACTTTCAATGGGCAGACAAGATGGCGTTCCAATAAACATTTGTGCAAGATGGTACAGGACTCAGCACATTTGAGATAATTGACAAGACATGATGGGTTTGCATTTTATACATAAATACTGAAATCGGTCTCCCAGGTGCGAATAAGGGCTATTGTACCGAGCGATCAAGGACCCATCCAAAGACATTAATATGCAAAATCCCCACGACTCTACGATGAGAGAGCCGTTTGTGGGTAGTTACAGAAAGCATTTGGAAGCCCCAAAACCCCTCCAGGGAGACTACTAGCCGGTTCCACAATGGGAGAAGTATTAACGGGTACTCAGACAGTTACAAGTATCACCGAAACCCATTAAAGACGGAGATAAGAACATAAGAACATAACATAAGCCCTATACAAGAAGTTTGAGCGCCAAAACCCTGACAAAAGATAGACATTAAGATTGGGCGGGAAAAAGAGGAATTACAGCACTATAACTGTAAGGTACAACCGTCCATCGCTCTGCTGCCTCTGCTTCTTCTTGCGCTTGCTGCTTTGACTCGCTGGAAGGCTGTTGAACTTTTATTCTCTTGCCTGACGGCTCTGGACTCTGATCCGCTAGGATCAACCTCGTGGCTTGCCGCGAAGATCTGTGGAGAACTGGGCTGTGAGGCCTTGAAACGGGCGCACCATCCCGAGAAGTCGGTAAACGGTGTTGGAAACGAAGGCCCGAGAGGAGATGAGATGAGATGAGATGAGATGAGAAGAGAAGAAGACGACAATACGCATCGCCACGGTCAGTAAGCCCCGACCGCGCCTGTAAGTCGAATAAACACTTCCTTGCCTAGGAAGACCCTTCTTCGAGTTTTATCGAACCGGTGTGAGGGCACAGGAAGACTCTTCTTTGAGTAGTATCGGAACTCCGAGGACAACACAGATCTTCATGACAGCAGACGGTCCAGCCTGCTAGCTGGAACAGAGACGAGTAAACAAGGGGGGTACAGAGACCCCTGATCAACACGTGGATAGTCAGGTGCTGCGGTAAAAACATCCGAGCAGAGTTTCGGAATTCTCCGAGTTATCACGAGTGGTGAGCATGAGTCTCGATCCTACAAATCTAGATTAGGACAGGTATTGCTAGGGGAGGGTTTAAGTTTTAAGGATAAGTATAATGTGTGTCCCCTTTTACGATGCGTCATGCGCTCCTCGTTTCCCTAAAATTAGTTTCATAACTGTGTGTAAGATTGTACTGTCATTAATCTGTGCTTATGACGTGTATCTCGTAATCTTGAATAATATGCAATAAAGATTTTCCATTTCGCACTATTCGACCGGGTCTACCTGAGTTTTTCTCTGCATTATTGCTCTCGCACCTAAGTCCAGTGTCAGAACCGTAAGGGCGAGTGGGTCGAACCACTCACAGGTGTCTAGTGTTACCAGGCTGGCTGGAGACCAGAACAGGCAACAAGGCCTAACCCCGCACTAGCACCCAGGCTAAGCACAGAGCCGCAGGTCACCCCTTACACTACCCAGAGCTCAGACTGGAGTCAGGCCACCGCCAACGTGCCCAAAAGCCGGTGAACAGGCTGTGTCCCAAGGTTTCCTCCCTCCTTCTATGCCCTTCACCTCACACGGCCCTGGGACAGGCTTCGAGTTTACACAGGAGCAGAGGCCGCAGTGTCGGTCACATCTAATAATAGAAATGCTGGTTGTAGGTTTTAGGCCTCACTTTAGGCCCCAAAATCCTCTGCGACAGGAACTACGCGACTAATGGGCCGAGGCAGCGACTCAACCAGTGGCCCTCTGAGTCTGCACTTTCCCAACAACCGGGCCCGGGAAAAGGCGGCAGCGCTCGAACCACAGCGGGTAACAAAAGGAGGGTGAAGCACGGGGCCCTGTGGTCCCCGGGGTCCCCAGCAAAAAGTTCAAGTAGAGCCCGGTAGCCCGGAGCCGCCATGCCAGGACAGCCCGGGATGGACATTTCATCTCATTTGATCTGCACACTCGCTGCGGACTCTGTTGGGCGCTGGGGTCTCTCAGTGTTGGTTACATTAGCACAGACTCAGGGGAAGGAGGAATTCAAGTTTAAATCTTAAACATGGATCAAGTTTGTTTTACAGGTTCCCCTCAAATGGTCGGATCTTTCACGCGGGCTGAGGATCGAGGGTGATGGGGAGAAAGTGAGAAATAAAGTTAAAGGGCTTCCCATGGACCTCCATTTCCTGTGGGATTTATAACCAAACTGAAGTCACTAAATGCCAGTTTATCAAAAACACACACCTCATCTACCCTTCAAACAAAAACAAATCATAACTTGGGACGGGGAAGCCTGAGCTGATTCAATACCTTTGGGAAACTAACTTTTTCCACCCACCAAAAGTACAGAATCTTTATATTTCATGCTTCACTTCAATTGAACATAACTCTCGGTCTGGAAGGGGCGCCCCTGGGTCTCCTGTTTACAAAGCAAGTGTTTCAGTGCACTCTGCCACACACAATGACTGCCTGTTGATCAGATGATGTGGAGACTGTGAATGAGCCGAAGGGGGAGTTTATCCAGAGATTGGTCCGCTTTAAACACAAATCTCATCTGTTTGGATTGGAGGATAATTATTGTTCTCACACACGGAGCAGGTGAGCGATACTTCCACTTTCTGTAGTCTGGCAAGACTGGATGAAATTACACATTGCAGGGTTGGCTACAGCAGGCAGGATCTAATTGCACATTCCAGACAAACTGGGTCTAGCTTGTCCTCCAAGGGGACCAATCAGGACTCCGGTGTTGCAAATAGACTAAATATGGCGGGACTTGCGCTCTGGGCAGCAAAAGCGGCTCCAGCGACCCGCACAAAGATGGCTGCGGGGCCTTTTCCGTTGGGTGGTTGATGCACTGTGGTTCCCTTTCCGGAAGTGACGCCTGGTGAGTTCCAGTGGGAGTTGAGAGTCTGGAGGGCAGCAGCTGAAGGTTCGGTTAACATGGGCTCGAGCGGCGAGGGGAGCAGCCTGGCCGTCGGCCTACAGGAGCCCGAGCAGCCCAGCACGGTGAGGAGTAGGCCCAGCACCAGGCTCATTTCCTTCAACCGCGTGCCACATTAGCGCAGCTCCGCACAGGACCCCCGCACCTACTGGGCCCGGCCCGGCCGCTCCAGATCTTGGGGGTGAGGGGATATCTCTGGGTATCGGAGTGAGTTGGAATATATTTATTATTAGGTTATTTTTTTTTTAAATAAATTATTCCGATCTCTAGACTTGGTGAACCTCTTCAGGCAAAACTTATTTTTATGTTTCATCTTTCAATTCATGCGGTGTAATGCAAACAAAGGTGAGCTATGTAACCCAAGAAGACGGTCCTGAACTGGAAATGTTGATGTGAATGTGTGTCTGACCAAGGCGGGAGGAGGAGGGAAGCACTTTTTAAGCTTAAATTAGGCCGCAGTTCTACAAACCCCTTATTGCTTCCATGGAAACTGATTTTGGAGGCACTTCAATAAAAAGTGGTGCTATAACCCAAGAGAGAATTGTGGGTAGTGAAGCCATGAGGCATGACTTTCCTACATGGGGCATGAGTCTCCTACATGGGGCAGAGTCTCCTACATGGGGCATGAGTCTCCTACATGGGGCAGAGTCTCCTACATGGGGCAGAGTCTCCTACATGAGGCATGAGTCTCCTACATGAGGCATGACTTTCCTACATGGGGCATGAGTCTCCTACATGGGGCAGAGTCTCCTACATGGGGCAGAGTCTCCTACATGAGGCATGAGTCTCCTACATGAGGCATGACTTTCCTACATGGGGCAGAGTCTCCTACATGAGGCATGAGTCTCCTACATGAGGCATGAGTCTCCTACATGAGGCATGAGTCTCCTACATGAGGCATGAGTCTCCTACATGGGGCAGAGTCTCGTACATGAGGCATGAGTCTCCTACATGGGGCAGAGTCTCCTACATGAGGCATGAGTCTCCTACATGAGGCATGAGTCTCCTACATGGGGCAGAGTCTCGTACATGAGGCATGAGTCTCCTACATGGGGCAGAGTCTCCTACATGGGGCAGAGTCTCGTACATGAGGCATGAGTCTCCTACATGGGGCAGAGTCTCGTACATGAGGCATGAGTCTCGTACATGAGGCATGAGTCTCCTACATGAGGCATGAGTCTCCTACATGAGGCATGACTTTCCTACATGAGGCATGAGTCTCGTACATGGGGCATGAGTCTCCTACATGAGGCATGAGTCTCGTACATGGGGCATGAGTCTCCTACATGAGGCATGAGTCTCCTACATGGGGCATGAGTCTCCTACATGAGGCATGAGTCTCCTACATGGGGCATGAGTCTCCTACATGAGGCATGAGTCTCCTACATGGGGCATGAGTCTCCTACATGAGGCATGAGTCTCCTACATGAGGCATGAGTCTCGTACATGGGGCATGAGTCTCCTACATGAGGCATGAGTCTCCTACATGGGGCATGAGTCTCCTACATGAGGCATGAGTCTCCTACATGGGGCATGAGTCTCCTACATGGGGCATGAGTCTCCTACATGAGGCATGAGTCTCCTACATGGGGCATGAGTCTCCTACATGAGGCATGAGTCTCCTACATGAGGCATGAGTCTCGTACATGGGGCATGAGTCTCGTACATGGGGCATGAGTCTTGTACATGAGGCATGACTTTCCTACATGGGGCATGAGTCTCCTACATGGGGCATGAGTCTTGTACATGAGGCATGAGTCTCCTACATGGGGCATGAGTCTCGTACATGGGGCATGAGTCTCCTACATGAGGCAGAGTCTCGTACATGGGGCATGAGTCTCCTACATGAGGCATGAGTCTCCTACATGAGGCATGAGTCTCCTACATGAGGCATGAGTCTCCTACATGAGGCATGAGTCTCGTACATGAGGCATGAGTCTCCTACATGAGGCATGAGTCTCCTACATGGGGCATGAGTCTCCTACATGAGGCATGAGTCTCCTACATGGGGCATGAGTCTCCTACATGAGGCATGAGTCTCCTACATGAGGCATGAGTCTCCTACATGAGGCATGAGTCTCCTACATGAGGCATGAGTCTCCTACATGGGGCATGAGTCTCCTACATGGGGCATGAGTCTCCTACATGAGGCATGAGTCTCCTACATGAGGCATGAGTCTCCTACATGGGGCATGAGTCTCCTACATGAGGCATGAGTCTCCTACATGAGGCATGAGTCTCCTACATGAGGCATGAGTCTCCTACATGGGGCATGAGTCTCCTACATGAGGCATGAGTCTCCTACATGAGGCATGAGTCTCCTACATGGGGCATGAGTCTCCTACATGGGGCATGAGTCTCCTACATGAGGCATGACTTTCCTACATGGGGCATGAGTCTCCTACATGAGGCATGACTTTCCTACATGGGGCATGAGTCTCCTACATGAGGCATGAGTCTCCTACATGGGGCATGAGTCTCCTACATGAGGCATGAGTCTCGTACATGAGGCATGAGTCTCGTACATGAGGCATGAGTCTCCTACATGAGGCATGAGTCTCGTACATGAGGCATGAGTCTCCTACATGGGGCATGAGTCTCGTACATGAGGCATGAGTCTCGTACATGAGGCATGAGTCTCCTACATGGGGCATGAGTCTCGTACATGAGGCATGAGTCTCCTACATGGGGCATGAGTCTCCTACAGGAGGCATGAGTCTCCTACATGAGGCATGAGTCTCCTACATGGGGCATGAGTCTCCTACATGGGGCATGAGTCTCCTACATGGGGCAGAGTCTCGTACATGAGGCATGAGTCTCCTACATGAGGCATGAGTCTCCTACATGAGGCATGAGTCTCCTACATGAGGCATGAGTCTCCTACATGAGGCATGAGTCTCCTACATGAGGCATGAGTCTCCTACATGGGGCAGAGTCTCGTACATGGGGCAGAGTCTCGTACATGAGGCATGAGTCTCCTACATGAGGCATGAGTCTCCTACATGAGGCATGAGTCTCCTACATGAGGCATGAGTCTCCTACATGAGGCATGAGTCTCCTACATGAGGCATGAGTCTCCTACATGAGGCATGAGTCTCCTACATGAGGCATGAGTCTCGTACATGAGGCAGAGTCTCCTACATGGGGCAGAGTCTCGTACATGAGGCATGAGTCTCCTACATGAGGCATGAGTCTCCTACATGAGGCATGAGTCTCCTACATGGGGCAGAGTCTCGTACATGGGGCAGAGTCTCGTACATGGGGCATGAGTCTCCTACATGGGGCATTATACTCGTACATGAGGCATGAGTCTCCTACATGAGGAATGAGTCTCCTACATGAGGCATGAGTCTCCTACATGGGGCATGAGCCTCCTACATGGGGCAGAGTCTCCTACATGAGGCATGAGTCTCGTACATGAGGCATGAGTCTCCTACATGGGGCATGAGTCTCCTACATGAGGCATGAGTCTCCTACATGAGGCATGAGTCTCCTACATGGGGCATGAGTCTCCTACATGAGGCATGAGTCTCCTACATGGGGCATGAGTCTCCTACATGAGGCATGAGTCTCCTACATGAGGCATGAGTCTCCTACATGAGGCATGAGTCTCCTACATGGGGCATGAGTCTCCTACATGAGGCATGAGTCTCCTACATGAGGCATGAGTCTCCTACATGGGGCATGACTTTCCTACATGAGGCATGAGTCTCCTACATGGGGCATGAGTCTCCTACATGAGGCATGAGTCTCCTACATGAGGCATGAGTCTCCTACATGGGGCATGAGTCTCCTACATGGGGCATGAGTCTCGTACATGAGGCATGAGTCTCCTACATGGGGCATGAGTCTCCTACATGAGGCATGAGTCTCCTACATGAGGCATGAGTCTCCTACATGGGGCATGAGTCTCCTACATGAGGCATGAGTCTCCTACATGGGGCATGAGTCTCCTACATGAGGCATGAGTCTCCTACATGAGGCATGAGTCTCCTACATGGGGCATGAGTCTCCTACATGAGGCATGAGTCTCCTACATGAGGCATGAGTCTCCTACATGAGGCATGAGTCTCGTACATGAGGCATGAGTCTCCTACATGAGGCATGAGTCTCCTACATGAGGCATGAGTCTCCTACATGAGGCATGAGTCTCCTACATGAGGCATGAGTCTCCTACATGGGGCATGAGTCTCCTACATGGGGCATGAGTCTCCTACATGAGGCATGAGTCTCCTACATGAGGCATGAGTCTCGTACATGAGGCATGAGTCTCCTACATGGGGCATGAGTCTCCTACATGGGGCATGAGTCTCCTACATGAGGCATGAGTCTCGTACATGAGGCATGAGTCTCCTACATGAGGCATGAGTCTCGTACATGAGGCATGAGTCTCCTACATGAGGCATGAGTCTCCTACATGAGGCATGAGTCTCCTACATGAGGCATGAGTCTCGTACATGAGGCATGAGTCTCCTACATGGGGCATGAGTCTCCTACATGGGGCATGAGTCTCCTACATGAGGCATGAGTCTCCTACATGAGGCATGAGTCTCCTACATGGGGCATGAGTCTCCTACATGGGGCATGAGTCTCCTACATGGGGCATGAGTCTCCTACATGGGGCATGAGTCTCCTACATGAGGCATGAGTCTCGTACATGAGGCATGAGTCTCGTACATGAGGCATGAGTCTCCTACATGGGGCAGAGTCTCCTACATGGGGCATGAGTCTCCTACATGGGGCATGAGTCTCCTACATGAGGCATGAGTCTCCTACATGAGGCATGAGTCTCCTACATGAGGCATGAGTCTCCTACATGGGGCAGAGTCTCCTACATGGGGCAGAGTCTCCTACATGAGGCATGAGTCTCCTACATGAGGCAGAGTCTCGTACATGAGGCATGAGTCTCCTACATGAGGCATGAGTCTCGTACATGAGGCATTGAGTCTCGTACATGAGGCATGAGTCTCCTACATGAGGCATGAGTCTCCTACATGGGGCATGAGTCTCCTACATGAGGCATGAGTCTCCTACATGAGGCATGAGTCTCCTACATGAGGCATGAGTCTCCTACATGAGGCATGAGTCTCCTACATGAGGCATGAGTCTCCTACATGAGGCATGAGTCTCCTACATGGGGCATGAGTCTCCTACATGGGGCATGAGTCTCCTACATGAGGCATGAGTCTCCTACATGAGGCATGAGGCTAATCTTGGCGATTGGCCGATAATTGCACCCCAAATGGGGCGATACTGAATTTCTCCCCCCTGGACTTGGGTATAGGACGTACAATTTTGAAGTTTGTGGATGATACAAAACTTGGCAATGTAGTAAATAGTAATTTGAGACAGTTGGGAGGCAATATGGCATTACTGTGTATATGATTTCAAGTGATTGTTGTTGTAAAAGTTGTTGTTGTTGTTGTAAAATTTGCTCACGGACGAAAAGGTCACGCTCAAAGGAGATCATGACCCGCTCAGTACAAAAAGAAATTAGAGGGAACATTGCCTGTGACGGTGCACCCTCAGAGTTATCGACCTCTTCTGAGGAGTCTTCTTCCTCCTCTTGCTGCACTGCCTGTTGGACACTTGATGGGCTTGTGGGAGAGTAAAGACATGAATTAGAACTGTCATGGTAAGAATGTTTTAAGTGAACACTATGCACATGATCATATTTCACTGGCTGCTGACATCAAGTCAACATGAGTGACTGTGGTATGCCATGTGGCTGTGTGATATTTAATTCTGTCACCAGGAAGCTGGGAGCTCCCCGTCTCTCCGTCTCCGACTACCATGTACGCCGACACTCCACTTATTTCGAGTTCCTCCTCCTCTGCAGCAGTCAGCGTGGCAATGACTGGAGGGCCATCTCTGGTTCTGTGCCTCTCCCGGGTGTTCTGTGCTCTCTTCTCCTGCAAGGAGGAAAACAAGAGACCTTTGAGTGAGAGTCATGGAATGAGTGGAAGGGATGGATGGGCAACATCTGTAGTGGGTTACTATGAAGGAGAGGCGTGACATTGCATTAAGATGAGGGTGAGTGCCAGTGGTGGATGGTCAGATGGGGATGTGAGGAAGTGCATAGACAGAGAGGGATGGGTGCACCTGCAAGGTACGTTGGTGTGAGGAGTGATGTGCAGGAGTAGGCTTGGGAAGGCAGAGTAAGGGGGTTGGGGTGACCTGTATATCAGGATGTAGTCGAATGTTGCATTGTACTCACCTCTCCTGCCCTCTTGAGGCCATCAAATCTTTTCCTGCATTGTATCCAGGACGGTCCCACCGCATTCATGCTGCCCACCTCTGCCGCTATCTCCAGCCATGTCTTCTTTGTAATTGAGGCTGGATTCTTCCTCCCGTCAGCAGGTCCTAACACCTCACAGCAGGTCCGAACACCTCGCAGCAGGTCCTAACACCTCACAGCAGGTCCAAACACCTCGCAGCAGGTCCGAACACCTCGCAGCAGGTCCGAACACCTCGCAGCAGGTCCAAACACCTCGCAGCAGGTCCAAACACCTCACAGCAGGTCCGAACACCTCGCAGCAGGTCCAAACACCTCGCAGCAGGTCCAAACACCTCGCAGCAGGTCCGAACACCTCACAGCAGGTCCGAACACCTCACAGCAGGTCCAAACACCTCACAGCAGGTCCAAACACCTCACAGCAGGTCCAAACACCTCACAGCAGGTCCTAACACCTCACAGCAGGTCCAAACACCTCACAGCAGGTCCAAACACCTCACAGCAGGAGGTCCAGGGAGGCATCACTGAAGCGAGGGCCAGCTTTTGTACGTTGCAAATTCATTTTTTCTCTGCAAGCAATCTTTCTCCCACCTCCACAAACCTTCAACTGTCATCTTTGCGGTGCTCCTTTAAATACCTCAGCTGAATTGTGTCGGGTGTTTTTGCATGCACCGTGTTTCTATGACTCTCCCTTGAGTCGACCCGTGCCTCAAAAACTCCCCGGTTTGGGTTGTTTCCCTTGGACGGCAGAAGCTTTTGCCAATAGTCCCTGCCTAGCCCGTCGATTAGCGGGTAATCCCAGAGAGAGAGAGAGAGACCAAGGCCAGATAGGTCTTCTCCTATGCCCAATGCGCAGCGTCCCCAGCGGGATTACTGTGTAAACCGGCCGTGACCGGATGCCACCCGGTTGGTCTTCCGGATTATACCGCGAACCACAAGCCCCATACCCCAAGTTCGGACCCAAGGAGTTACTATGGATAGATTATAATTAACTCAGACAAAACAAAACGGTTCAGGTTGGTCAAAGATCGATTCCTTTTATTACACTCACAAAACGACAATCCCTACTCCTCTCGCTTACGGTATAACGAGTAGGTGACCGTGGACACTAGCTTATAACCTTAGACTAAAATACCCACCCTGTTGGTTACGCCGAACCAACCCCTTCCCAGAATCTAAGCCTAGATAAGGGAAAAACCCTTCTAACTGAACCCCTCTCCCGGTTTGGTCAGAACCCACACTTGGAAGCTTCCTCACACACACGCACGTGTTAGCCTGCGTCTTGGACACTTGCAGTTCCTCAGCAGCCAAACACGCGGGCGGTCCTGGGGATTTCTAGAGGTGTATGCTGGATATAATTACCAGCCCTTGTCGTTGATTCATGCGGTCCCGGATCCGTTTGACTCCAGAGGCAAAACCGTGCCTAACAGAGGCATGCGATGAGGCCGAGAGAGTTACGTTCAGGCGGTACGGCGAAGCACACACTTCGGGCGTTCCTGGAGAGTTGACGGACGTGTAGCTACGCGGAGAACCCCGTTCCAGATGGTAGAGAAAAGCAAAACCTGAATCCCCAAAGTTCAGCATATTTATACCCCGTATAATACACAAAACTGGCTGGGCGATTCCTGGTTACCATGGTCGCAGAGATGCTAGTTGGCCTTCCTGGTGACGTCTCTGTCCTGGATTGGTCATCTTGATGAAAACAATGGTAGGCCATTACTGTAGATGAGCAGTTCTCGAAGTGCTAACTATTTGTTAAGTTCTTGACTGCTCCTTCATTGAAAGAGTCCAGAGATGTTACTTTTGGCCTGCAAACCTCATTGTCCATCCAGACATCCCGGCTCCATGGATAAAAGGTGTTTTTCCACAAATCACACAAGTTCAAATATGAAAAGGCTCCTGCCTTTCATGACGTCAGCATCAAGACTGGTTCCATGGCAACCCAAAAGACAGACAGTTCCTGCTATCTTCACAGAAACCAACAGTCAGTCCTTTTTAAAGTCCAAAAGTCCAAACTCCATTTTGAAACGCAGCCCAAGTGCGTCTCCATTTTAAAAGGGTACATATACATTTTAAAAGTCCAAAAATCCTTCAGGCCCATGCACTCACTGACGTTGGCACCGGCCAAGCCCTACACCCCTCTGTGATAATAACACCGTCAAACCTACGGCAGAATTATCACACAACCGGTATGTCTTCAGACCAAACCATACCTTGCTTCCCGGGAGTTTCCTAAACTAAAACAAACTGTTTCCAAAACTTGGACAACGAAACAGTTCCCTGAAGGTACAATGTCCCCAAATCTTTAAAACTCGTTACAAGGTGGAGACAGAAAAACCTGTGTCCCTGAGTAATTTGTGACCACAGTCATAACAATATAAGGGAAAAGGTCAGTCGTTTCTCCCCACAGCATTTCTCAGAAATGAACTGAAAGCGAGTCCCCTCCCCCACCCCCGCTGGGTCCCCTCTCCCACGGCCGCCAATTTTAATTACACTAGACGACCAGGCTTCGGGCACCCTTGTACATTCCCGTAAACGCATTAAAACCCGCCCAACATGTACAACAGATTGGGTCGGCCCCGCCGGTCCACACGAGAACGCATACATCCGACAGTACATCGCACAACTCATTTATAGCAACGTTGGAACAGCTTGTGAAGGCCGGGGCCAATAATGCAACAGTCTCAGCCACCAATCTCAAACTGTCGTCCCTCGTTGCCTGCAGGTCACAAAACAAAACATACAACAAACAAAACACCCGCAAACGCAACCTTAAAGAACGGAAAATGTACAAAGCTGAGCCTGCTGGCCCCAGCCTTAGACAGCCCCACGACCTACGTCCGGGGCCTCTTGCGGCTGACTGGGGGTGAGTAAGGTGGCGTCCACGGCGCCCTCGGCCGCCGGACTCGACTGCCCCTTCTTACTACCCCTGCTACCAGATCGTCCGGTAGCGGGTCACCCTCATCCCACATCCAGGGAGGGAGACTCGTCTCAATCATGCTCATAATTGTACCCTTGTGGCGCACGGCCCGCGTGGTTCCCTCCTCGGGCTTAAACAGCTTGCACTGATTGATGTGGAACCACTTCGTGCTCCTAGGGAGTTTTATGGCATAGACCATAGGACTGGCTTTGTCCACAATCGCGTATGGTCCCATGTATAAAGGCTCAAACACCCCTACCCGAGCATAGTTATGGACCATGACCTGATCCCCTACCTCCCATTCGTGTGCGTGCTGAGGCTCTAACAACAATTTGTTCTGGTGATGTTGTATCCCCACGTTGTGGGCTGCCCGCCCGTCGACCTGTTTTAAGGTCGTGTACAAGTTCTGAACGAACCTATCCCGTTCGACCTCCTGGAGCTGAGACTCGGTGAGGACCGGCACCAACACGTGGGTTGGGGTACGCATGGCCCTCCCGGTCATTACCTCGTATGGGGAATACCCTGTGCTCCTGGAAGGGCTGGCCCGGACCCCCATGAGGATCAGAGGCAGGACCTCGTCCCATGACTTTGAGAACTGGCCCACCTCCTTCCTCAACCGTTCCTTCAGGGTCCGGTTCATGCGCTCCACAATCCCCGATGACTGGGGGTTGTGAGCCACATGCCACTTCCCTTCTATCCCCAAGAGCTTGAGGGTCGTCTGCATGACCTGCCCCGTAAAATGGCTCCCCTGGTCGGATTCCACTACCTGGGGCAGCCCCCACCTTGAGAACACTTCCTGGACCAGTATGCGAGCAGTGGCCAGGGCTGTAGCTGCCCGGCATGGAAAAGCTTCCACCCACTTGGAGAACACATCCACCAGGACTAAGCAGTACTTATTCCCGGATTTGGTGGTGGGTAGGGGCCCAATAAAATCGATCTGCACTGATCGCCATGGTCCCTCTACCCTCCTGGTGTGTCCCAAAGGAGCCTTCCTGCGCTGAGGATCGGAATTGTTAGCTGCACACACTAAACAATGTGTGCAGAAACCCCTTACATCCTCCCTTAGCTGCGGCCACCACCCTACCTCTTCTACCCGCTGCCAAGTGGTCTCTGGTCCTGGGTGTCCCGCCCGGGGCCCCCGTGAGCTAGCTGCAGAAAGTCCTCCCGATGCTGTACTGGGACCACCCACCGGTTCCCCTTAAACAACATCCCGTCCTTAACGCTGATGTCAGCAGCGCCAAAGGGACCTTCTATTGCCTCCCTCTTCTCCCTACCTAGTAGGACGGTCTTGAGAATGGGGTCCTGTGCCTGTGCCTGTTTAAGGTCCGGGGCTAGAGCGATCCCTGGTGTGCCTCCCCTGTCCTGGATGGCCGCTACTGGGGCCGCTTTCCCCACATCCCACAGGGTTCCCTCTCTAGCTCCCTTCTTTGCTAATTCGTCTGCCCTCTGGTTCCCCTCCCCACGGGGTTCTGTCTTTGAATGGGCCTTTACCTTGTGGATGTAATAATCCCTTCTATTCTTAGTGACCTCTAAGATTTTGTGGAGCAACCATGCTGTGGCTAGGGGCCGCCCGTCGGCAGATTTAAACCCCCGTCTTGCCCAGATTGCCAAATATTCAGTGCAAGAGTTGCACGTGAACATTGAATCCGAGCAAATGGTATATGGAGGGGGGAACTCTTCGGGGTGGGTCACCACGTAGGCCATGGCCGCCAGTTCGGCGTGCCAAGCGCTCATGGTGCTGGAGAATTTTATGACCTTCTCTACCTGAGTAGTCGGATCATAAATCCCGCAACCTGTGAGCCGCTCCCCGTTGGACACGGTACTGGAACCATCCACGTAGATGTCCCGGCCCGTCGGGTGTAACCCGGCCCTGAGTCCCTCCTCCACACCCCATACCCCTTCCACTGTGCTAGTTTGCGCTGTCCTGAGGTACACCATGTTTCCTGCAAGTTTCAGCTCAGTCAACCCCTGCACTCTGAGATTAAGCTGTGAGAGCAGTAGGGTCCAGCGAGCAATGCGAGCAATGCTCACTGTCCCGTCCTTAATCCGCTCTTCCAAAAGCATCTGGGTTGGCGTGTGATGCGTTAGGAGGACTAGCGGGGAGGATCCCGTGAAGAGCTGCGAGCGCTTCATGTCCCAATGCGTGGCTAAAAGGTGCCTTTCGCAATTGGAGTATCCTCTCTCCACATCTGTGAGCACCCTGGAGGAGTACACCACGGGTCTCAGCTTGCCGTGTCGCTCCTGGCGCAACACCGAGCTCAAGCTGCGCCGCTGGCTGCTACCTCTAGAGAGAACTCTTCCCCCTGGTTAATCGCACCCAACGCAGGTGCCGTTTGGAGGTCCCTTTTTTGCTGGGTGAATGCAGTCTCGCAGTTGGAATCCCACTCCCATTCGACTCCCTTACGGAGGAGCCGAAGTAAAGGGGCTGCTGTGGCTGCATATCCCTCGATGAAATCTCGGCAGTACCCTGTGAGCCCCAGAAAAGACCTCACCCCTGACACCGTCTTGGGGGCTGGGAACTCCTGTACTGCCTTTCGCCAGGCATCATCGATCGCCCTTTCACCTGCTCGGACGGTCAGCCTGAGAAATTTTACTTCCTTCTGACCGACCTGAGCCTTCTTTGGGTTGACTTTGAAACCCGCATCCCTGAGTAACTTCAGCAGGTCGCTCAGCAGTGGCCCGTGCTCCTCCTTATCACTAAAGAGGAGAATGTCATCCACATACTGAACGATCTGCTGGGGCTGGCTAAAATTCTTCAGCGCATTAGCCATGCTCTGGTGGAAGATGGAGGGGTTGTTATGAAACCCCTGGGGAAGACATGTCCAAGTATATTGTTGGCCCTTAAATGTAAAGGCAAACTTATACTGGTCTTCCCGTCAAAGGGGAATCGACCAGAACCCATTCGAAAAATCCAGCACCGAGACTGTTGTCGCGGTGGCTGGAATATTTTGAATTAGGTCCGCTACAGCCGCGACTGTGAGCGCGCAGGCTGGGATATTATTGTTGAGGACCCAATAGTCCACCGTGGCTCTCCATGACCCATCAGGTTTCTTGACCGGCCAAAGGACAGAGTTCACATGGGTGGCAATCGGTCTCAACACAACCTGCTTTACCAGGGAACCCAGTGCCGTCTCCAAGTCTGCCTCCGCTTCCCTGGGAAAACTATACTGTTTTTGGGGCCTAGACATGGGATCCCCGTCTACTCTAACCTCTACCCCAGTCACCCGTCCGCAGTCGTGCTTGTGGGTGGCGAAAGCATCTAAATTGCTCCGCACCTCTGCCTGGGACTGGAGCTGGGTGTTACTGACCAAAACCTCTAGGTCGTAACTACACTGGGGCTTCATGCTGCAGACATTCCCTCGTCCCCCCTTGTCTCTGGGTATCACCACTACCTCATCCACCTTATCGGTACCCACCGCTCCCCACAGGCAATGGTTCCTAAAATCTACAATGATCCTGTGGGCCAGCATGAAGTCGGACCCAAGGACTCCCCACCCGGGCTGATCCCATTTCATGAGAACGCACTCCCATTTAGTGGTGAGGGAACCTAGCTTGATGGTAAGGGGAGTAGACCTTGCTCCCACCTGCTCATCCCCGGTGAACCCCATCAAACTGAAGGGGACTTTACTGGACCATGGATCACCGTGCTCGAGGCTGCAGTATCCACCAGGTACTTCCCCGTGACCGTTTCCACCCCCATCCACACACAGGGCCTGCCCCACTCATCGTAGATGAGCGGGCACAGGTACTCAGGCTGAGCGCGCTCTAGTCAGGGTGACGGGGGATCCACTGGAGCGCTCGGTATGACCTCGCTGGCTGCAGCATCAAGTCTACTGGTGTCCTTGCCCATCACCATACGGAGGGCAGCCACTAGGACCTCGTATCCTGACTGCTGTCTGGTCTCCCTCATGTCGGTGTTTGGGGACTTCTTCCCAGGAAGCCCTCCTCGGCCGGGTACCCCTTTCTGGGTTGGACACTCCCGCCTCCAATGCCCCATCTGTCCACACTGAAAACAAGCTTTTGACTCGCTAGTGTGGGGCCCTTCCTGACGCCATTCCTTCCTTTCCCCCTTACCAGCCTTCATCTCACTGACCCTACCCCATTGCTTCGCCTCCTCCCCACCCAGGGACTTGAAAGCCATGGTGAGCTTTCTAAGCACCCCGGCCTCAGTGTTAGCGAGGTCCTCGGCATCGAACCAAGCGTCGGCCTTGTCTCGAATACCTGGGAGGCTTTTCGCAACCAGGGTCCTTAGCCAGTGATTACGGACCTCCCCTAGCAGTTGCGCTCGGTCCGGTGTGCCCACCATGGCCTTAGCGTAGACGGGCCAGGGCCTGTCGGCAAAGGCAATCGGTGCTTCTCCGGGCATCTGCAGGGTATCCTGAACTAGGGAAAATGGACTCCCCTGTGTATGGCCCATGGCTCGTAGGATTTCCACTATAGTGCCTCGTCCCGCCTTAGAGGCAGCGGACAGGCTTTGGTATAGTGTCCCTTCTTGGGAGAATAAAAGTAACTTATGCATTTCCGCATCATTACACTCATTTAAGCCCCCTACCTGTTCTAACTTAGCGAAATGGACTGTGGGGTCCCCTTTGATGCTAAGTTTTTTCAGCCCCTTCACCATCATTTAGAGCTGAGGAGTCGTGAACGGGACCACGTAGTCGTTTTGGAGCAGGCCCTCATCACCGTTGGGTGCCAGCGGACCATACCTCCGCTGCCGCAATGGACACATGGGTCCCGGTTGCTCCCTGCCCACTGGTGGAGCTACTTCCTCCTGTACTGCTACCGGCACTTCTGCTGGGGGCCTATCCTCTTCCCAGTCTAACTGGGATTCACCTGGCGCCGTTAAGCACACCATGCCTCCAGCCTCAGCCAAAGTCCTTTGTAGCTTCCTGATCTTTTGCACTGATCGTGACTACAATCCTCAAAACCCCTACTTCTTGCTGCCCTGTAGGCGGTTTTGATATCATTATACTGGCTCACTAGCCCTTCAGCTTTCGCTGCTAAATGGAAGTTTTCCTCCCGGAGAATTTGCTTGTTGAGCTTGGCCTCTGTTACTTGGCACTGTAGATACTCCCCGGCCGTCCGGGAAGACTCTTCTACAGCCCTCCTTTCCTGATTTTCTAGCGCTAATTCCCCCACCAACTGCTGACCCACTATACCCCGTGCGTCTGATTCCCTTTCAGACTCCTCCAGCTGCCCCTGAAGCCTGTTTACCTGCTTCCTTAACAGCTGAACCTGTTTTTGCAAGCATATGAGCCAAACTGCCTTTTCTTTAGACTTCTTATGCTCCTTTCCCCCTGTCCACTCAGCAGCCTTATCCTGAGGACAGTCTGAGTGTAACATGTCCAGCACACACTGCTGGGACACGTTAATTTTGGTGAACACGTAGGACGTGATCCTATCTTCCAAACCTGAGCAAACCGTTTCAACCTTAGAGTCATTTAGACTACCCACGCCCTCAGGTCCTGCTGCGGTCGCCATTTTATAGGGTGTTTTTGCATGCCCCGTGTTTCTATGACTCTCCCTTGAGTCGACCCGTGCCTCAAAAACTCCCCGGTTTGGGTTGTTTCCCTTGGACGGCATGAGCTTTTGCCAATAGTCCCTGCCCAGCCCGTCGATTAGCGGGTAATCCCACACAGAGAGAGAGAGACCAAGGCCAGATAGGTCTTCTCCTATGCCCAATGCGCAGCGTTCCCAGCGGGATTACTGTGTAACCCGGCCGTGACCGGATGCCAACCGGTTGGTCTTCTGGATTATACCGCGAACCACAAGCCCCACAACCCCCAAGTTCGGACCCAAGGAGTTACTATGGATAGATTATAATTAACTCAGACAAAACGAAACGGTTCAGGTTGGTCAAAGATCGATTCCTTTTATTATACTCACAAAATGACAATCCCTACTCCTCTCGCTTACGGTATAACGAGTAGGTGACCGTGGACACTAGCTTATAACTTTAGACTAAAATACCCACCCTGTTCGTTACGCTGAACCAACCCCTTCCCAGAATCTAAGCCTAGATAAGGGAAAAACCCTTCTAACTAAACCCCTCTCCCGGTTTGGTCAGAACCCACACTTGGAAACCTCCTCACACACACGTGTTAGCCTGCGTCTTGGACACTTGCAGTTCCTCAGCAGCCAAACACGCGGGCGGTCCTGGGGATTTCTAGAGGTGTATGCTGGGTATAATTACCAGCCCTTGTTGTTGATTCATGCGGTCCTGGGTCCGTTCGACTCCAGAGGCAAAATCGTGCCGAACAGAGGCATGCGATGAGGCCTAGAGAGTTACGTTCAGGCGGTACGGCGAGGCACTCACTTTGGGCGTTCCTGGAGAGTTGACGGACGCATAGTTACATGGAGAACCCCGTCCCAGATGGTAGAGAAAAGCAAAACCTGAATCCCCAAAGTTCAGCATATTTATACCCCGTATAATACACAAAACTGGCTGGGCGATTCCTGGTTACCATGTTCGCAGAGATGCTAGTTGGCCTTCCTGGTGACGTCTCTGTCCTGGATTGATCATCTTGATGAAAACAATGGTAGGCCATTACTGTAGGTGAGCAGTTCTCGAAGTGCTGACTGTTTGTTAAGTTCTTGACGGCTCCTTCATTGAAAGAGTCCAGAGATGTTACTTTTGGCCTGCAAACCTCATTGTCCATCCAGACATCCCGGCTCCAAGGACAAAAGGTGATATTCCTTAAATTATACAAGTTCGAATATGAAAAGGCTCCCGCCTTTCATGACGTCAGCGTTGAGACTGGTCCCATGGCAACCCAAAAGACAGACAGTTCCTGCTATCTTCACAGAAACTAACAGTCAGTCCTTTTTAAAGTCCAAAAGTCCAAACTCCATTTTGAAACGCAGCCCAAGCGCGTCTCCATTTTAAAAGGGTACATATCCATTTTAAAAGTCCAAAAATCCTTCAGGCACCCAGTGATGTTGGCAACGGCCAAACCTTACAATTGGACTTGTGCATGACGTCGTCACGCCCACTCATGTTAATTGGTCGGGAAACCCGGAAGTCAGATGCAAATGCAGTGGTTTCATTAAAAAGCCAGTGACAAACGCGCTGCTGAAACTTCCGAGTTCCCCACGCGCTCCAGGGCTCCCCGCTGCTAGTGCGTCGGACAGTGAAAATTTCAGCCAATATCACCAACAGTAATTTCTACCTCAGTGCCTTCACAATAATGCAGATAGTCAGCTTAGATGAGCTCCTTATTAAAATATTTCATTCAAATTTGACCTGAAATATTTTCCTCTTTTTTTAAAAAAAAAAGCCTGTTCTTAAAGAACCGAATTTGATTATATTTTTCACGAATGTTAGTGAAGATTGGAAAATCTGTTCTTGTTTATTATTCCTGTTGTAATTGTGGTAATAGTTGCCACAGAGAAGGTTTGACAATCGAAGACAATGCAGAGTAACACTTTAGGAAACATTAAATCTTTTCACATTTAAAATACATCTAATTTGGTATCTTATTGCAATGTGAGCTCCTTTTAATATTGTGATCACATCAGTTTTATTATCAAGAAACCCTTTTAATTATATATTTAGTCACAACGGAATTCTATCATGGCGGGCTTTATTTCCGCCCTGTGTACAATGAATCATTGAACATTACAGCACAGATACAGGCCATTCAGCCCTTCAGATCTGTGATGATTTCTTTCGACATCAGACGTCTAGTCTATCCCAGTCTTCTGCTCGCTCTCTATTATTCCTTGCTCTAATATTCCTCTTTTTCAAGCAACTATCTAGTTCGCTTTAAAAAGAATTTATGGACATATCTTCAACGATGGTTTGAGGCGAAGAATTCCAAAATCCAGCCACCTTGTGTGTAAAGGCACTGGGAGCAATTTTCAACTCTTTGCCACCCCGTTTGTGCTGCTTTTACAGCTATGCATATACTCCGAGGGACACTAATCCTGGCTGCCGGATGTCTCATGAATAAATGGGGGCCAACTTTGGCTCAGTGGTAGCACTCTTGCCTCTGAGTTAGAAGGTTGTGTGTTCAAGCCCCACTCCAGAGACTTGAGCACAAAATATAGGCTGACACTTAAGTACAGTACTGAGGGAGTGCTACATCGTTTGAGGTGCCATCTTTCGGATGAGAGGTTAAATCAAGGCCCCTCCTGCCTTCTCAGATGGATGTGAAAGATTCCATGGCACTACTTTGAAGAAGGGCAGGGGCGTTCTCCTGGTGCCCAGGCCAATATTTATACCTCAATCAACATCGGTAAAAAAAAAACTGATTACCTGGTCATCAACTCATTGTTGTTTGTGGGAGCTTGCTGTGCGCAAATTGGCTGCCGCATTTCCTGCATTACAACAGTGATTACACTTCAAAAAAGTACTTCATTGTCTGTAAAGTGCTTTGGGATGTCCTGTGGTCATGAAAGGCGCTATATAAATGCAAGTTCTTTTGTTTCCTTCTTCTGCTAAATTCAAATGGGGTCAAATGAGACTCCAGTCAGGCGTGTGATGGAATACTCTCCACTTGCCTGGATGAGTGCAGCTCCAACAACACTCAAGAAGCTCAACACCATCCAGGACAAAGCAGCATGCTTGATTGGCACCCCATCCACCACTTTAAAAATTCACTCTTTGCACCACTAGTGCACCGTGGCTGCAGTGTGTACCATCTACAAGATGCACTGCAGTAACTCACCAAGGCTTCTTTGACAGCACCTCCCAAACCTGCGACCTCTACCACCTAGAAGGACAAGGGCAGCAGGCGCATGGAACACCATCACCTCCAAGTTCCCCTCCAAGTCACACATCATCCTGACTTGCAAATATTTCACTGTTCCTTCATCGTCGCTGGGTCAAAATCCTGGAACTCCCTCCCTAACAGCACTGTGGGAGTACCTTCACCACACGGACTGCAGCAGTTCAAGAAGGCAGCTCACCACCCCCTTCTCAAGGGCAATCAGGGATGTGCAATAAATACTGACCTTGCCAGCGACGCCCACAACTCAGGAACAAATAAAAAAAAATTAGATCCCAAGCACCATTTAATGTCCTTACTACCTGACTAACGCCACTTCCTGCTCCCGCCCACCAATTACAAGTGGAACAAGCCCTGAGCCGAGTATTTCAAATGCTATTTGAGGGGATGTTGAGCAATGTTCCCTCTAAGCTGGCTGGTAATTGAAATGATTGCAGCGTTGAGGCAGCGCTAAACACACTGCTGAGTGGCTGAACAACTCAGCAGGGGGCCCAAGTTCGTGCAAGGCTAGTGCCACTTAAAGCTAACCTGTACTACTTAAAGTCAGCCTGCACCTCTGAAAGGGGAGGTGCATTTTGGCTGGAGCAGGTGCTGGAAGTGGCTGTGGAAGAGAGTCTGACCTGCAAGAACAGTGACTAATGGTGCAACAGGGGAGAGAGTGTGCTCCAAGCTTCTCAGACACTGCACTGGAGGCCTTGGTGGAGGAGGTGGACAGGAGGAGAAAGGTCCTCTATCCACAGGTGGCCAGGAGGCCCTGTAGACAAACTCTGTGAAGACAGTGGGAGCAAGTAGCCATGATGGTCAATGCCAGAAGTCAAGCCCCGAGGACCTGGATACAGTGCTGCAAAAAGTTCAATGGCATCACACAAGTAGCCAAGGTCAGTGAATTTATCTTCAAATGCCATATCCCACCAACTGCACCACTAACCTCACACAGTGCTCAATTCACCACACCTCCATCACTCACTGTCCAACAATTTCTATCAGCAGGACTCATATCTAACATTCATAGCTTCACCTCACCCTCACATACTTACCACTGCTGCCAGCCTCACACCCACATCTCATGGCTTGCACACACTGACAGCTATTCAACCATGACAGCCATATCACCCAAACACATTGCACCACACTCACTGAAACACTTCCCTCTCTCTTGCAAGACAAGTTGGAGCATAACCAGAGGCAGCAGGAGCTAACCAGCGGGGGACAGGCGCGCCAGCGTGACCTTACCCTAATGGAGGAGCCGGTGGTCACCATCATTGGAGCGGCCATTACTGAGCCCGTGGCCAGGGGTGGGGCTGAATGAATCGAAAATGACGGTATCCTCATACCTAATCCTCCTTCTCGCATCCCACTTCCCCCTCATCCCACAATCTGTTTTGAATTAAAAGTTGCAGATGGTGTAAGCATGCACTTCTTACTTTCCCCCATCCCCGCACCACAACCCTACCCTTGTGCCTTTCTCCTTTCAGATACCCAAGAACTGCAACCTGGCCAGGCAGTGGTGGAGGAGCAACAGGTGGAAGAGGAAGAAGGCAGTGATGATGAAGACACAGCACCGTCACTTGATTTCACACTCACAGCCACCAGCTCAGATACTGACACTCCGCATACTTTAGAGGCTAGGTTAGAGGCGGGATCTGCACGTGGTGAGACACAAGGCACGAGTGGCCTGCAGCCAGGGCAGCAGGCAGGGTAGCGCAGGTGCCAGCTCCCTGGAGGGCGAGGTCATACACAAGTTCAGCTGCAGAGGACTCAGATGAGCACTTCGATGGAACAGGCTACAGAAGACCGCTGATGGGTATGCACAGTGAAATGCTTGATGAATTGGCAGGCCTGCCAAAAAGCCAGCATGCAATGTCAAGGAGCATGGAGGAGTCCAGCACCAACTTTGCACGGGGCTTTATGCAGAGCTTGGAGCCCATCCTTTCCAGCATGGAAGTGATGGGCAACTCCATTAACACACTTGTGGACCCAACCAGGATGCAGCATCTGATGGCCGATGTCTCAACTTCCATTGCAGCACAAGCAGAATCTGAGTGCTGCAGTGGAAGCTCAGACTTCTGTCATGCAAGGTTAGCTTACAGCCACGCAAGCTCAGACTGCTGCCATCGTGGCTGCGCTTACCAGGGTTCAAAGGGGCTTGCAGGTAATGTCCCCCGTAAACTGCACTGCCTCCTGCGCGGCCTGCCTCCCCCAATGCGCAGCTCATTCAAATGTTTGTGCTTGTGTGGTATCTACAATGTAAAAGCCGGTGAGCAGCTTGCGCAGGACCTTGCAGATGGCCACGCAGCTTAGCGCGAACATTGCTTACAGGCTGTCACAGCAGTCCAGCTATCTGTCCTCCGACAGATTACTAGGATTGCTGAGGCGTCGCCCCGGGGGAGTGGCAGTGGCTCTGTGGAGCACAAACCTGTTGTCCTCTCTCAGGATGGCAGCATTCGTCCTCCCACCACTGCCACTCCGCCGGTGCCTTTGCTGTTGCCTGTCAGCCAACCAGCCCAGACTGCTGCCGCCCATGCCGAGATAATGCAGTCCGAAGCCGGGCCTTCTAGGCCCAGAGCTGCTCGAAGTCATCCTCCAATGTGAAGGAATAGCCAGGATTCAGAAAAATATATGATACTAAGAACAGATTTCTGAAATTATTAATAAATGACATACTGGGTTTAAAAGACATAAGCCTTAGCAGACACAGGCTGCAGTCACAATACAGGCTTCTGAGATAAAGATCAGTTGTTAAACAAAGTTGTAAAACATCACAAGCTTTGATATGGGAATGGGATATTGACAAAGACAATGCCCTATTGAAGCAAACCATTGGAGGTCCCTCTATGTCTGAACATTGGAACCAAAACAATGGAATCACCCAGTTTAAAGTGTCAAAAGCTAACACTGATGCAAACAGAAACTTAGAATATTAAACAACCATAAGCCTTCATAATGGCCCAGAAATTCGCCTCTCCGGCTTGCCGCGGGGGTAAGGATCGTGCACGCACTTACCTACCGCGCCTGCCGTTGTGTTTTGGGCCCACGGGAACTTCAGCTCCTGGGCCTGCTCCAAGTGCCGGCGCGCAGTGCTTGCGTGTCCCAGGGGTGCAGTTAGTGCGATGCGTCCCCTGGGATCACGTGGGCCATGGAGAGCCAATGGCAGCAGACCATCTTTCATTCATAGATTTGACAGGAGACCTGTCAAATCTGTGAATTGAAATCGGCCCCAAAAGAACAGCTAAACTTAAAATAATTTTTTTTAAAAACCCATCACATTTATAAAATAACTATAGTTAAATAAATTAACCACTTTAAACAAAAATTAAAATTTTTCAAAAAATTAAAATACTTTTTAAAAGTGCTAAAAATAAACTTACCTTTCTTTAAAGTATCTAAAAAAGATAAACCTGTTGAAATTTTTTTTAAATTATACTTAATTAACCACTTACCTTGTTGAAAACGGGTCCTGTGCCTCCTTTTTTATAGCGTAGTTTCTTCACTCGCGTAGAAACCTGAAAAAAAATCTAAGTTTGCTGCGTGCGCGCAGCCTCTACTGCGCACGCGGTTCACCTAGGAACCGCCCCCTTCACCATACCGGAAGTTCCGGTTTCCCGCGCATGCGCAGTGCATGCAGGACACCGGCACTTCAGGACGCATTACGGGTGAGTACGGACTGTGTACTCACCCGGGAAGGGCCGAATTTTTGGCCCAATATAACATCAAATAAGATAGGAAACATGATTAAATATGCAACCAATTGAGATAGCTAGAAAACAAGTAAACACTGAGTTAAAGTGTGTGTGGATGGATGCACTTCCTTCTGCTGGCTGGTCCCCACAAAAACTGTTTCGGAAAGCGCACTCGCCAGGGCTATTTCTGATATAATTACTGTAGCTGCTGCACCCAAAATCTTACACTCCGTTAAAGACGGAGCCTTTGTATCCAAGGTCTTCAAAGCCTACTGTGAACAAAGGGGGATTGGGTTAGAGCACAGCACGCCACGTCATCCGCAATCAGCGGGGCTGGTGGAATGTAAAAAATCGGGGAGTAATACAGCTATTGGTCAAACTGTTGAGAATCAGAGAGAATAAGTGGACCGCCATCATTCCGGAAGTACAGCTATCACTCAATAATGTGCCCACATCTGCATCAGGGACAGTGTCCCCTAAAACTCCATATTATCTGATGTATGGGGTTGAAAAGCATACACTGCTTACCCATAGTTCTTTTATTGCCTCTACACACTCTGAGTCCTTGACCCAACAGCGACATTAAAAAAAAGTTTTTAAAAAAGTAACAGAGGAGATTCATCGAATTGATCAGAGGATAAGGGAAGCAAATAGGCAGAAAAAATTGACAAATAAAGAATGACAACCTATAGTAGGAGAATGGGTACAGGAAAAGAAGTTCGAGCAAAAACCTGGTTTAAGACCGAAGTGGAAAAAACCTGTTCAAATACATTCTGTTATTAACGAAAGAACAGTTCAAATACATGTTAACCAGCCGAATGGCAAGCATATTTTTAAAACTGTCTCCATAGACAATATCAAGAGATGTCCGGCAAGATACCGAAAAGGAGGAGCAATACAAGGTGCAGTTGTACACTGTCTTTTAAGACCCAGCTTGGAGCACGACACAGGAAATGGATGCGATCGAATTACTGACGATGGGAAGTCAGAAGGTGTCGTTGGCTCTTCTACACGTTGCTTGGCAACGCATCAGGAACTGGATTTGCGAAAAGCAACAACTGAAACAAGGAAAGATCAACGAGTTACTTCAGCGAAGGAGGAAGACATCGCGGATAAAGAAGGAATCAACTGAGTGCCTTGCAACGCCTTTACAAATACAAGCATCTGTACACACGCTGGATCGAAGGAACAGCGTGTCAAGCTTCAACTAGTTTCAACTGACATCTCCTTGACTCGTATGAAGAACTCACCTCTACGGAACGTATATCTGCTGATTGGACATTTTAAGTATATGTTGTTTCGCTATTAGCATGACTATGTACTATCATCCTTTTAAATTGTGTACAATTTACAATAAGGCAAAACATTGTCCTAGGATGATTTAAAAGGAATTTTCATGTAGCACATGAATGTGCATCTGGTAAAATTAATATGCTATTGTAACCTCATGAGCAATATTGACCAAACTCTGCCCTGAAGTTTTAAGCTCATCTTTTGGTCAAGGCGGGGGTGTGAAGGAATAGCCAGGATTCAGAAAAATACACGATACTAAGAACAGATTTCTGAAATTATTAATAAATGACATATTGGGTTTAAAAGACATAAGCCACGGCTGCAGGCACAATACAGGCTTCTGAGATAAAGATCAGTTGTTAAATAAAGTTGTAAAACACCACAAGCTTTGAAATGGGAATGGGATATTGACCAAGAAACAATGCCCTATTGAAGCAATCATGATGCGGAGATGCCGGTGTTGGACTGGGGTGGACTATTGAAGCAAACCATTGGAGGTCCCTCTATGTCTGAACATTGGAACCAAAACAATGGAATCACCCAGTTTAAAGTGTTAAAAGCTAACACTGATGCAAACAGAAACTTAGAATATTAAACAACCATAAGCCTTCATAATATAACATCAAATAAGATAGGAAACATGATTAAATATGCAACCAATTGAGATAGCTAGAAAACAAGTAAACACTGAGTTAAAGTGTTTTCAATTTACATATTGTAAAAATGATACCTACAGAAGGCTTTGAAGAAATGACATCAAGTAAAAGAAACGCCTGCTGAACAAATAGTTTTAATGTTAAGCTTGAAATATGGAGTCCCGAGGTCTGATAAAAACAAATTAAAGTAAATCGAAATGCATGAAGATACTAATTAAAGTGGTTTTAATTTACAAGTTGTAAAAGATACACAAACAAGATGACTTTGAAAATATTACTTCAATGAATGCACCAAGCAATTACATTGTTCTTGTATTGAACTTGGAATACCACGGAGTCACAACTACTGATAATAACCAGTTAAAGTAGTATTAGAAATTCAATAGAAAGACTTCCTAAGAATGGCATCAAATAGATAAATCGATAATAACCATTTTATGATAGGTTTTTGAAACACCTAAAGGTAGAGACACAAGTCTAAAAGCAACAGCTGATATGACAAGTAAGAATAGAACAAAGTCAGCAAAGAATGACTTGATACAATTAGCTTACATCATCACGAATACTTCAAAGGATAAGCCACCAAAAAAAGATATAAAAATACGAGCTTTTCAGATAGAAAGTCAGAAGTCGCTGGGAAGACAAGCATTTCTCAACTTCACAGATACTCTCTGTAAGTTTACAATTCTGAGTCTCGGGTAATCAAGGTATTTGATTTTGGTGGATATTCTGGATTAAGAAATAAGTAGAAGTGTGGAAATGTAACAGTTAAGATTTGAGAATAAAGATCTCTGATAAGAAATGTAAGCTTTTTGTATTTTGAACGATTAAAGTTGCGATTGCCATAGCAGCTGTTTACTAAATGTCAGTTCTTTAATAAATCTATATATTTTTAGAATAATCTCACAGAGTATTTTGTATCATCTTGCGAACTCAATTTCAGTACACTCAAAGGAGTTGCAGAATTCTGGGGGGTATTCTACACCCTCATAATATCCAGAAGGTTACAGTCTAGTTAAACTTATTAAAAGTACTATCCGGAGGACAGTAACATCTTTAGACCATTTCTTTCCTTTAGAGAGAGGTAGTCTGACCTTTAGACCCAATTAAGCGACTTATAGGATCCGGCTACCGCTAACTTTAGTTGAAGGTAAACGTCTGGGGAATACGCCAGATCTGGGGTAGTCCGAAAGGGCTATGACTTGTAATTATCCCTTCACCAAGGCTACCTGATGTCTCCTCCACTGAAAGTCAGCAGCCTTCCTTCAGCCATGCTGCAGCCACTGGGGTAGCACTGCATAGGAGCACTAGGACAGGCAAAGACACATGGAAGACAGGCACTAAGGGAATGCACAAGTGTGATTAGTTTAAGTTTGTATGCAGTATGGCATGATTTCATTTCTGAATTTAGTTTGGAATTTTTATTTTGTGTTGGCTTTAATTTTTGTATTTAAGCCAAGCGGATGCTGTGATGGTCAATGACAGAGGGAAGGTAAGGTGTGGGTGTGTTGGTGAATGTGGAATTGGGGTTGCGTTTACTGGTATCGCAACCGGATGAGTCGGTCATGGACAGCCCAGCAGAGAGGGGCTGTCTAGGTTGCCTCCTCCCTTCCTCTTCCTCCTCCTCCTGTTCATCCTGCTCTTTTTCCTCCTCCTCCTCCTGCTCCTCCTCCTGCTCCTCAGCTGCTCGCTGTATAGCTGGTGGCAAGGTCTATGCCCTCATAGTGGTGAGGTTGTGCAGCTTGCAGCAGACCACCACGAATCTCGACACCCGCTCTGCCGAATACTGCAGGGCTCCTCCAGAGCGGTCCAGGCAGCGGAAGCTTTGCTTCAGCACGCCAATGGTCTGCTCGATGATATTTTGTGTGGCAGCATGGCTTTTGTTGTATGAATGCTGCCCACGTGTGCGTGGGTTGTGCACTGGAATCATAAGCACGTCATCAGCGGATAGCCCTTGTCGCCCAGTAGCCACCCTTTGGTTTGTCGTGGTGGCACAAATGCAGATGGAACAGCAAACTGCCGCAGAATGAAGGCATCATGGCTGCTGCCAGGAAACCGGGCATTGACCTGCATGATTTGCTGAGTATGGTCGCACACCAGTTGGACGTTGAGGGAGTGGAATCCCTTTGGGTTGCGGTACATCTCAGAGTTGACATGCTGCACTCACAAACCGGTGTGCGTGCAGTCAATGGCACCCTGCACCATGGGGCAGCCTGCAATCCTCGCGAAGCTGCATGCTCACTGGCTAAAGAGAAGTAAATGTATTCAGCTCTCTTAGAATACAGAACCTCTGTTACCTCCCTTATGCAACAGGGCACCACAAACAGGAAGATGTTGCAAATATCTCCTGCTCCAGCTTGAAAGGAGCCCGAGGCATTAAAGTTAATGTCCACTGTCACCTTCACAGTCACTGGCAACGTGGTTCTCACCCTGCTCTGAGGTTGTAGTTGTGGCTGCAGCAGGTGGCAGGTTTCAGTGAGGACACCATTGGTGAAGCACAGACATCTGACATACTGATCCCCGCTGAGGTTCAGGTAGGAGAATTGCTCCCTGAACTCACTGGGCTGATATGGCCTCCTGCTGAGAGCCCTTCTCCCCCTCCTCCTCCCCCATCTTCCCACAGTTTGTCCTGCTCTGTGTCGCCTCTGCTCACTCTCCCTGTCATGCTGTAGGCCAAGTGGAATGCCTACTACTACACCCATGTCTTGGAGCAAGTGGCCTATGCAGAATCCTTGAAGTCAGGACAAAGTCCGTCAGCACCTGCCATTCCACTCCCTGTAGACTTTAGAAACTTGAAATAACTGTACAAACCACCAAACACTTCTATAAACTCAGAAACAGCCATTAGAAATCAACCAGCAATTAACCTGTAAGTAGTTAATGATCCCTTTGAATAGCACTGGTGGGGGGGTACTTCTTGCTGCTGGAGCATTGAGCTCCAAAATGGCAGCACTGACGTCAAATCAGCGTTACACGCTGATTGACATCACGATCTGCCTACTCTGCATACTTCGAGTGCACACTCCCTGCGCCCGCGCTCACGCCCCACCAAAGATGGTGTCCAGTGAGGCCCGCACCAGAAGTGTGCGCGCGCACCGCAGACACAATTTTGGAACTAAAACGGTGCCCGTAGTGACCAAAATACAGGCGCTACAGAGCTGGATTTTGCAGCCAGTGACTTGTGAGGAACATTGAGGCAGCAATAGAAAATCATTTAAACTAGACAGGAGGGGGGAGGGCAGGGAGGAACCATGATTTCTTCAGACAAGACAGATCATTGGGTAGAAGGTAGTTAACAGGTGAGTATGGACTCAAAGAGGTGCACGTGAACTCGAGATTAGGAATAAGCAGGCAAATCTATAAGATGTGTATATATGAATGGCAGAAACACTAGCAATAAGAAACCAGAAATGGCGGCTGTTGAACGAGTGATCAAAAGGTCAAAGAAAAACGGCCATAGTGTAGCCAGTTCCTGCAGCAAGAACGCATTCAACTTAAATGATACCAACATTAAAGGGTCAAACGGCTGTACTGTAAAGGCCAATCATAAGAAACTGACCAAACTTCGTATCCCAAAATAACGTGAAGATCCAACGAGACTTTTAAAAGGAATTTGTAATACACACCCTGGATTAAACAGGATAAGGACCACAGACACGACTCCTTTTACTTCATGAATATGCTAACCAAGGAAGTGGGTGGAACAATCTAACGACACAATGGCATGTGTTTGTGTAAATTCAACTGACTATCCTGTCCAGCGAAACTCCTTGGTCCAGCTGTTAACCAGACTTACAATTGGTTCCACCGAGTCTGGAACGGCTCCCTCATCTTTTGGAAATGTTAATGCCAAGATTGTCGTTGGATTGAAACCCATTCACTAACCTTTCAAACTGATGATAAGCAAGGAAGTGTCTAATCAAGACATTTCTTTGTGTGATAATGGTCAAACATCAATAAGGATGAAGACATTTCTTTTTGTATTGTATGGTTTGAAATCGAACAGAATGGCAAAAAGACGAGATTAAGGTGGTACAATCAAAAGGGGAAGGGTTTGCGTCAATCTATTGTCACGGGTTTTGATCTTTTGTATTATAAAAGGGTGTATTTAGAAACAGAGGGTCGCAACTTGCAAGGAAACTGCGGACGGATTTGATCACCCGCACAGATGGAAACATACTCCTCCACATGATCGCCGGGGTGAGTGGTGTTTGAAATTAAAGAGTTAAAGGGAACGGTGCATGTTAGTATTGTTTGGAGTTATAAGGGAACAGTGCATTGACGTTTGTATGTTATTCGTAGTACAATAATAGACGACGTTCAGGCTTGGGCTGATAAGTGGCAGGTAACATTCACGCCACAGAAGTGCCAGGCAATGACTACCTCCAACAAGCGAGAGTCTAACCACCTCCCCTTGACATTCAATGGCATTACCATCGCCGAATCCCCCACCATCAACATCCTGGGGGTCACCATTGACCAGAAACTCAACTGGACCAGCCACATAAATACTGTGGCAACAAGAGCAGGTCAAAGGTTAGGTATTCTGCGGCGAGTGTCTCACCTCCTTTCCACCATCTACAAGGCACAAGTAAGGAGTGTGTTGGAATACTCTCCACTTGCCTGGATGAGTGCAGCTCCAACAACACTCAAGAAGCTTGACACCATCCAGGACAAAGCAGCCCGCTTGATTGGCACCTCATCCACCAACTTAAACATTCACTCCCTCCACCACTGGCGTACCATGGCTGCAGTGTGCACCATCTACAAGAGGCACTGCAGCAACTTGCCAGGGCTTCTTCGGCAGCACCTCCCAAACCCAAGACCTCTTCCACCTAGAAGGACAAGGGCAGCAGGCGCATGGGAACACCACCACCTCCAAGTTCCCCTCCAAGTCACACACCATCCTGACTTAGAAGTATATCGCTGTTCCTTCATCGTCGCTGGGTCAAAATCCTGGAACTCCCTCCCTAACAGCACTGTGGGAGTACCTTCACCACACGGACTGCAGCGGTTCAAGAAGGTGGCTCACCACCACCTTCTCGAGGGCAATTAGGGATGGGCAATAAATTCTGGCCTTGTCAGCGATGCCCACGTCCCATAAACTAATAAAAAAAATAGTTAAGAGCATACTGAGTTGGTCTGAGTTTGTGAGCCTTGACCATTTTACTTCACCCGGAAGGGGTTCAAGTCGGATTCTGGAATTATAAGACGGGAGGTGTGGGTTCAGCTACCTACAATAGCAGCTGAGCAGAGTCGGATTGACTCCCCCAAAAGGTTATGGGGTTCCTCGGGATTCTTACGGAAAAGGAAGAGGGATAATAGAGCGCTGCAGAACCATCCATGGAGCCACACGGGAAATTCCCCAGATGGCCAGTCCACCCCTGCAGTTGAGGTGAAGCATAAAAGTAAAATATTCTTTCAGAACAAGAGCAAGAGGCAGTCAGAGAAAAGGTGAAAACCATAAAAGACGCAAATGGCCTTGAAACTGAGGAGGAGAAATGATATATATTCTGAATGAATACTTCCTCTGAATATTCGCAAGGGAAGACATGAGCAAACAAAAATATCTCAAACATAATCAATGACTTCACCGTATATGAGACGGCAGTTCTAGACAGGCTAAATGGGTGTAAAATTAATATATTTCCAAGGATAGACGGCATTTATCCCAGAGTGCTGAGCGAGACTAGGGAGGAGATTTGTGAGGGAGTCAATGGACACTGGGGAGGTAACCGTAGATTAGAAATAGACTACTGTGGTGCCCTTATTCAAAAAGGATGGCAAAGCAGACACAAGCAACTACACACCCATTTGTTTTATGTCCATTCCATGTATACTAATGAAATCGATTTTCATCTGTACAACAATAACCTCGTGAGCAGGAGTACGCATGGATTCAGAAGGGGAAGATCCTGCCTGACCTGCGAGGATTGGACACCCCAAGTGGACTGTGAGAAGACCAATGACGTATATCCCAACTTTCAAAAGGCTTTTGATAAAGTTTCACACAAAAGGCTATGAATTTAATTCAAAAGCAGCAGAATATGGGAGATTTTGTCAGTTCACTGTTTGTAGTGAAGTTGTAAATGAGTTCATGATTTTACTACCAATAGCGCAGGAATGTGTGCACTTATTTGGGTAAATGTTTGAATTACATTAATGTATTTAGCTTTCTCTCTATTGAAACCACATTATAAAAATATTTGCCCAGTATATATTTATTGCTCACAGCCAAAAAGGTAAAGTAAATTTGTGTCTCTTTTTAGAACTGTCTCTGTGCCTGTTTTCCACTCTAATTCTTTCCCTGGATTTTCTGAATGGGAAGCTTTTGGAGGCGCGACTGCTGCTTGCCGGGTTTCAGTCCCACCTCCATCAGCTTCTGGCCAATCAACGGGATTTTCCCCTGATTGACCTTGTTAAGCCCGCCCGGCGGGCTCAGCAGGCCAATTAGGGGGAAGTCAGTGACAGAGCACGCCAACGTATGACGTGTCATCTGTCAAGAACTTTTGAAAGAAGAAATGTCATTGTTTGACAGCTCTGTGAAGCTGTCAAACACTGACATTCTGTGTAGTTTGATGAGCCCTTGTGTTCAGGACTCATCAAACCTTTCTACTTTGCAGAAATTAGCTGGCTGTTGGATCGGAGGATCCAACAGCCAGTCTGTGAAATCTACAATGGAGATGTCGGGACTCCGGCTCCACAGCGGCTGAAGGCTGTAGGCAGAAACAAAGGTAAGTGAACATTTTCTAACACTTTACACTCACCTCACATACTTACCACTCCACACTTGCACCCATCACTCACCTCTACATCGCACTTTCAGACCCCTCCGCCCCCCGCAGACCTCCTACTCACCTCCTACACCCCGGCGGGGTTCCCCGAGGTCGGGAAGCCCACATTTCAGCACAAAAAATGGGGATAATCCTGTTTTCTGCCTGTTAACTACCTGTTAACAGGCAGTTAATAGGCTTTAATCCCTTCCCGCCTTCAAGGAGACGAGACCCGGGGCAGGACGGCTTCCCGCCTCCTGGCAAGAGGGCACGGAGGTGGGTTGGGGGCGGGTTTGCCACCCCCTCCCCCCCAAATTCTGCAAGTTTCCTGGCAGTCCCACCTCCATACCCACCTCCTCGGGGCTGAGAAAATCCAGCCCCTTGTGTCTCTTTTGTTTTCCACCTTTTCTGTCTTTTTCTTTCTCTCTGTATGACTCTCATACACTTTCAGTGTCTGTGTCCAACTCTTACTTTATCACTGTCCCTCTTTCTGTAAGTCCCCCTCCCTGTCACAGCTTTTCTCGATCTCCCATTCTCTCTCTGCTTCATTCACAGTTTCTCTCTCTCTGTCTCTCTTGATTTCTGTTACTCTCTTGCAGACAATTAGCAGGATATGTCCTCAACTGAAGTGTTGTAAAATACCCAAATGTTGCAACGGGTCAGACAGTAGCCTGGGAGCAGACATGTTGTCTAGAAATCCCCCAACATGACATGATAAAGGTCCATTCCACTGACATCATGAAGTGCTGCCCAGAGTCCATTATCCTAATCTGTAATAACTTTTGTGCATTTTCTCTCCTTTTGTCTATGTACATCTTTCTTTCTCAGTTTTGTTTGTCTCTCAGCCTTTTGTTGTCTTCTTATCTCCCACAGAGACTTGGAGACAAACTCAAGGCCTTGATTCTCTAATAGCATAGAGACGATCTTGTCTTTTCTTGTGTACGAAGCCAGAGCACTCCTTTAGGCATCAGTGTTGGAAGAGTTCGCCCGCCATGAAAACACTTCAGTCAAATTATAAATCGGCAAGATCATTCCCATCAGGATTTCGGTTGGCATCTCCCAATTTCACTTCTGATACTGCCTGGCTCATCATTTGTAAATTTTTTGTTGGATAGTTGGGAGACATGTTTATGAGAGGCTAGAAGAGAGCTGGAGATTATCCAGTTCCCGATGTCAGTACTGCTGCCTTGTTGAATGATCCATTGCAAGGAAACTTGTTTTTCTATCTTAAAGGCACTATATAAATACAAGGTATTCGTGTTGTTGTTTTCCAGTGTCCAATCACAAAACAACAAATTCATTACTTGCACAGACCTATTAGAAACTTAGAAACCTGAACCCAGGATCCTCCATCCCCACAGTGCTGTCAAACCCTTGCTCTTTCCACCCTCACTGATGACAGAACCCAGGAACCCACTAGTAAGTCAAACACCACATTCCACTACCAGGTCTGCTACACCCCAGGCTACCCTTCAAAGAGTCACCAAACCACAGGATGTCCCCATACTACCAAACCCCAGCACCTCCATCACACTGGTGCGAAACTTGAGGAGCCCCTACCCCAGTGCTGCTAAATCCCGGGACCATCCCCCAGTGTTACCAAAGCTCAGTACAGCTAAACCCCATGACCACATTCCCTCAGTATTGATAAACCCCATGACCACACCCCCTCAGTATTGATAAACCCCATGACCACACCCCCTCAGTATTGATAAACCCCATGACCACATTCCCTCAGTATTGATAAACCCCATGACCACACCCCCTGAGTATTGATAAACCCCATGACCACACCCCCTCAGTATTGATAAATTCCATTACCACATAGCACTCCCCACCCCCCGCCTTCAGTACTGCAGAACACCAGGTACCCACATGCTTCATCTTGCATACCATTTTATAGTTTATAATCCACTTCAGAAGGGTATGGGTTCAAAATTAAGTACATGTGTAAAATAATGACCCGAATTTTACGGGGCCTATGACCGCGTATGCACAGCACCGTGCTTGTAAGTGCCCCGCAAGTTCCAGGTTTCCACATGCGATGCACATGTGCGAAAACCAAAACTTGCAATCTGTCAAGTTTCAGCTTGACAGATCATCTGCATGTGCAGGAATTGGACATTCGCTGGTGGAGAGTTGGGCTGTTTTGCCCAACCAATGCCCAGTGAATGCCCACGAAACTCTTACTCCTAGTAAAAGCAAGCATCGGGCCTTCTTTTACCAGCATAAGGGTTTCAATAAATATTAAAATAACATTTTATAAATCGTTTAAACATTCAAAAACCTTTAAAATTAGTTTAGGTTATTTTTGGTCCCTTTAAAAATGTTTACATTTATTTTTCAAAAAATTAAATTTTTGTTTTAAATGTTTAATTAAATTGCATTTTAATTAATTTTAAACATGTGATGATTTATTTTTATTTATGTATTGTGAAAGTGTGTTTTTTAGGGGATTCCTATTATGCTTATGGGGATTCTGTACGTAAATGGAACCCCCATAAGCATAATGGGAATCACACTTTTTGATTGGTTGGGCCGGCCCACATGATCCCAGGGATGCTTGTGAACCACATGCAGCCGGGGATACGTGGGCCTCTACGCAGGCCTACACCTGCAGGCCCAAGACCGCAAGAGTCCGAAGATACAGAGGCACCAGGTAGGTGCGTATTTTTCTTGCGGATCGGAAGCATTCACCCACAGGAAGTCTCCGACCTCAATTTCAGGTCCGATATATGAAATAGAGACCACTTAACTCACTTATGAATGTAAGAATAATTAAGGTCCCTGAGTTACAGTTTGAGAGAAAAGTGCACTGCGGCAGAATTCAATCCCCAAATTACTGTATAATAAATAAACCAAATTTGACTTATTCAGTCACCGTAAACCAACGTTCTTAACAAGACATTGTACGTTAAATGACATTTGTTAGTACATATCTAAAAACTTTACACATGTGAACACTTCCTGTCAATCATACTTCAGACATCACACATTTCTGTAATCCTACCCTCCCAGTAGGAAACCTGCACTGGAAAGGAGCATAAGTCGGAGATGCAGTTACAACATTGTAGTCCTGATACTCCAACTCACAATGTGAACAAATATAATTCCCTGCTAAGAGCATGGGATCTGAGCATTTATCCTACTGTCTAATGCAATTTCTGTGTCACACTTAAAAAAAAATATATGAAGAAACAAAAGGGATCATTTGGAATGTACTGAAAAACTCTCCAGGAACAGAACATACTGGAGCCACAATATCTACAGGCTCCTAAATGACCTTTTTGCAAACAAAAATTTGGTCGCGCCTCCTTTGGGGCGTTAACTTCGTCGGGGCGCTACTTTTAGCACCCCGAAAAAGTTAGCGCCCTCGTGCCCGAAATTCAATGGTAGCACCCCAAAAAGGAGGCAGGGCACTACTGGAAGTGCTCCCCCTCCCTCTTGGGGCGCTCCCAGGGAATATCGCGGCGCTACGTGCGCAAGCGCCACATGCGTCAGCACGTAGCGTCGTGGTACTGCAGGCCTCCATCCCCTGATTAAAGGAGAGGGGCCTAGCGCAGCGCGACCCAGGCCCAGCTGGGCCACCAGGAATCGGGGTGCCGGCAAAAAGAGGAGTGCCGGGCTGCCCGATTGCGGCCGGCACCCCGCAGGGGCTGGCAGAGGGGCAGGTGCTGGCAGATGGCCAGCAAAAAAAATTGGCCTCCCAGCACCTTCCCTTTAATTATCGCCACCCCGGCCGCACGTACCCCCCCCGACCCTGTCGGACATAGCGTCCGGCGGTATGTCAGGGGGTGCAACCCAAGTTTGCGGCCGGGCGCTACCAGCTACTGCCGCTGCTAACCTCCCGCTGAATTTTGTGGGTGGTGTTAGCGGCGCTCCGCCCGGGCGCTAGTTGTTTTGCGGCCCGATAGCGCCCTCTTAGGGCGCTAACGGGTGGCGCAAAGCAACAGAATTTTGCCCTCCGATCTGTTTCCAGTGGGGTTCTGCAGGGCTCAGTACTAGGTCCCTTGCTTTTTGTGATATATATCAATGATTTGGACTTGAATGTAGGAAGTATGATTAAGAAGTTTGCAGATGATAGAAAAATTGGCCGTGTGGTTGATAATGAAGAAGAAGGCTGCAGACTGCAGGAAGATATCAATGGACTAGTTAGGTGGGCAGATCAGTGGCAAATGGAATTCATTCTGGAGAAGTGTGAGTTAATGTATTTGGGGAGGGCTAACAAGGCAAGGGAATACACTATAAAAGGTAGGACACTGAGAAGTACAGAAGATCAGAGGGACCTTGCAGTGCATGTCCACAGATCCCTGAAGGTAGCAGGACAGGTAGATAAGGTGGTTAAGAAGGCATATGGGATTCTTGCCTTTATTAGCCGAGGCATAGAATATAAGAGCAGGGAGGCTATGTTTGAACTGTATAAAACACTAGCTAGGCCGCAGCTAGAGTACTGCGTACAGTTCTGGTCACCACATTACAGGAAGGATGTGATTGCACTAGAGAGGGTGCAGAGGAGATTTATGAGGATGTTGCCTGGGCTGGGGAATTTTAGCTATGAGGAAAGATTGGATAGGCTGGGGTTGTTTTCTTTGGAACAGAGGAGGCTGAGCAGAGACCTAATTGAGGTGTATAAAATCATGAGGGGCCTAGGTAGAGTGGATGGGAAGGACCTATTTCCCTTAGCAGAAGGGTCAATAACCAGGGGGCATAGATTTAAAGTAATTGGTCGGAGGTTTAGAGGGGAGTTGAGGAGAAATGTTTTCACCCAGAGGGTGGGAGGGGGTGTCTGGAACTCACTGCCTGATAGGGTGGTAGAGGCAGAAACTCTCATCACATTTAAAAAGTACTTGGATATGCACTTAAAGTTCTGTAACCTACAAGGCTACGGGCCAAGTGCTGGAAAGTGGGATTAGGGTGGACAGCTCTTTGTCAGCCGGCACGGACAAGATGGGTCAAATGGCCTCCTTCCGTGCTGTAAATTTCTATGATTCTATGACTTTAACGGCAGGGACTGATTTGAATGCGAGGCCTTGGATTCCCGCCCACAGCCAGCCAGCTTGAGAGGCTGGCTTGCTGCGGGTGGGTAGGCCTCAGAGGGGCCGGTCGGGGGGAGGGATTGTGGGAGGGGGGTCGGCAATCAGTTGGGGATCGGGGGTGGGGGAGAGGATCGGCAGGGGTCGGGGATCGGGGGGGAGAGGATCGGCAGGGGTCGGGGATCGGGGGGGGAGAGGATCGGCAGGGGTCGGGGATCGGGGGGGAGAGGATCGGCAGGGTCGGGGATCGGGGGGGAGAGGATCGGCAGGGGTCGGGGATCGGGGGGGGAGAGGATCGGCAGGGGTCGGGGATCGGGGGGGAGAGGATCGGCAGGGGTCGGGGATCGGGGGGGAGAGGATCGGCAGGGGTCGGGGATCGGGGGGGGGGTGAGGATCGGCAGGGGTCGGGGATCGGGGTGGGGGAGAGGATCGGCAGGGGTCGGGGATCGGGGGGGGGGAGAGGATCGGCAGGGGTCGGGGATCGGGGGGGAGAGGATCAGCAGGGGTCGGGGATCGCGGGGGGAGAGGATCGCAGGGTCGGGATCGGGGGTGGGGGAGAGGATCGGCAGGGGTCGGGGATCGGGGGGGGAGAGGAGCGGAGAGGGGTCGGGTCAGGGGGGGCGGGGATCGGCAGGGGGGGTTCGGGGGGGAGAGGATCAGCAGGGGTCGGGGATCGCGGGTGGAGAGGATCGCAGGGGTCGGGGGATCGGGGGGATGGGGGAGAGGATCGGCAGGGGTCGGGGATCGGGGGGGGTGGGGGAGAGGATCGGCAGGGGTCGGGGATCGGGGTGGAGGAGAGGATCGGCAGGGGTCGGGGATCGGGGGGGGAGAGGATCGGCAGGGGTCGGGGATCGGGGGTGGGGGAGAGGATCGGTAGGGGTCGGGGATCGGGGGGGGAGAGGATCGGCAGGGGTCGGGGATCGGGGAGGGAGAGGATCGGCAGGGGTCGGGGATCGGGGGGGGAGAGGATCGGCAGGGGTCGGGGATCGGGGGTGGGGGAGAGGATCGGCAGGGGTCGGGGATCGGGGGGGAGAGGATCGGCAGGGGTCGGGGATCGGGGGTGGGGGAGAGGATCGGCAGGGGTTGGGGATCGGGGGGGGAGAGGATCGGCAGGGGTCGGGGATCGGGGGGGAGAGGATCGGCAGGGGTCGGGGATCGGGGGGGATGGGGGAGAGGATCGGCAGGGGTCGGGGATCGGGGGGGATGGGGGAGAGGATCGGCAGGGGTTGGGGATCGGGGGGGAGGAGAGGATCGGCAGGGGTCGGGGATCGGGGGGGAGAGGATCGGCAGGGGTCGGGGATCGGGGGGAGAGGATCGGCAGGGGTCGGGGATCGGGGGGGGAGAGGATCGGCAGGGGTCGGGGATCGGGGGGGAGAGGATCGGCAGGGATCGGGGTTCTGGGGTGGGGTCGAGGATCGGCAGGGGTTGGGGATCGGGGGCCGGCCGTCGATCGTGGGGGGCGGTGTCAGCCAGAGATCAGGTGGGGGGGCAGTTGGCCAGGGATCACGGGGTGGGGGCGGGGGGGGTGTCGGCCGGGGATCTGGGGGGGGGGAGAGAGGATCGGGGCCGGCCACAGGAGGAGTGTGGCCGGCCTCTTCATCATCGTTGAGGGGGAGGCCTTGTGGGGGAGGCTTGGGGGGGATGATCGGAGGCCTCGTGGTGGGGTCTCCGATCGCGCAGGTGGGTTACGCAGGGACCCTGGATCCAGGGGGTAGGTATAGAGCCACTTACCTCCTGGATCAAGCAGGTTCTATAACGGGTGAGCAGTCTGCTCCAGCAGGTTACATGCAAGCAGTGAAGATGAAAATCTAACCAAGTATATCCTCTGGCTTACCACAAACAGCAGTATTGAAGGTGAGCGTGTGAGTGAGTGTATGTATGTGAGTGTGTGAGTGAGAGTGTGTGAGTGTGTGTGCGTGTGTGTGTGTGAGTGTGTGTGAAGTACATGTTTTTATAATACCTTTGCACTATAATAATTGATTGGACACATATTTACTTTATAAGGACAATATTACATCTTATCATTGGCTGTCATTTTGACACATTTAGCCTCGCTGCAGTATCTTGGTTAAGCATCTAGCGCAACACAGAAATGACATCTTTCTCTTTAAGTAAGCTTATTGAACATGTACATGAATATTCCTTTGGGCCTGTGTCAAAATCAAGATAGAATAAATATGATAATATAAGAAGCAAGTAAAGAAAAACAAAATTGCATCAACACACAATTCTGTTGTTACCCAGAATGGTTGCGCGGGGGAAAAAATCCTGATCTGTCTCAGCCTCCTGACCTCCTGTATGACATTATACAGACCCTTCTTTGTTTATCACATGCATTGCAATATACAAACTAACTGAATGTGGTTAGTAAATCTTGGCTACTGTAGCATTGGGCTTATCTAATGATCTGTACTCTCATGTTTTGCTACAAATTTTATCTAAACACGGAAAGCCCAAGGATAATGTGACTGTGCAAATGCGAGATGTTGAATTTATTCAATGTAGACACACCTTCACTTGTTGCTAAATCTGTATGCTTCATCCCAACCTCTACCCCTCCCAAGGCAATCACAAGCTGCAGCGAGAAGGGCCTTGCCAGTGTTCAATTGTTTGCACGACCAGGAGCTTATGCCACCTCCTGGCTGGCCTCCTGCTTTCTTTCCTCTGTAAACTTGAGGTCATCCAAAACTCTGCTGCCCGTGTCCTAACTCGCACCAAGTCCCATTCACCCATCACCCCTGTGCTCAAAGACCTGCATTGGCTCTCGGTTAAGCAACGCCTCGATTTTAAAATTCTCATCCTTGTTTTCAAATCCCTCCTTGGCCTCACCCCTCCCTATCTCTGCAAATGCCTCCAGTCCTACAACTCTCCGAAATATCTGCGCTCCTCCAATTCTGGCCTCTTGAGCATCCCTGATTCTAATCGCTCCACCATTGGCGACCCTACCTTCAGCTGCCAAGACCCTAATTTCTGGAATTCCCTCCGTGAACATTTCTACCTAAAGATGGCTGCGAACGCTTCAGTCTTGTCTTTTGCACTCACGTGCTGCGCGCCGCCATTATTGAGGATGGGGATATTCATGGAGCCTCCTCTTCCCGTTATTAGTTTAGTTGTCCAGCACCATTCACGACTGGATGTGGCAGAACTGTAGAGCTTTGATTAGATCCGTTGGTTGTGGAATCGCTTAACTCTGTTTATAGCATGCTGTTTCCACTGTTTAGCATGTGTGTAGTCCTGTGTTGTAGCTTCACCAGGTTGGCACCTCATTTTTAGGTACGCCTGGTGCTGCTCCTGACATGCTCTTCTACACTTCTCATTGAACCAGGATTGATCCCCTGGCTTCATGGTAGTGGTAGAGTGAGGGATATGCCGGGCCATGAAGTTACAGATTGTAGTGGAATACAATTCTGCTGCTGCTCATGGCCCACATCGCCTCATGGATTCCCAGTTTTGAGCTGCTAGATCTGTTCTGAATCTATCCCATTTAGCATGGTGGTAATGCCACACAACACGATGGAGGGTGTCCTTAGTGTTCAGACGGGACTTCGTCTCCACAAGTACTGGGCAGTGGTGACTCTTACAGGTACTGCCCTAATATCTTCTTATGTTATTCGGTGTCAAATTTTGTTTGATAACGCTCCTGTGAAGCGACTTGGGATGTTTTACAACAACAACAACAACTTGTATTTATATAGCGCCTTTAACGTAGTAAAACGTCCCAAGGTGCTACACAGGAGTATTTTAAGACAAAAAATTTGACACCAATCCACATAAGGATAAATTAGGGCAGGTGACCAAAAGCCTGGTCAAAGAGGTAGGTTTTAAGGAGCGTTTTAAAGGAGGAAAGAGAGGTAGCAAGACGGAGAGGTTTAGGCAGGGAATTCCAGAGCTTAGGGCCTAGGCAACAGAAGGCACGACCACCAAGGGTTGAGCGATTATAATCAGGGATGCTCAAGAGGGCAGAATTAGAGGAGCGCAGATATCTTGGAGGGTTGTGGGGTTGAAGGAGATTACAGAGATAGGGACGGGTGAGGCCATGGAGGGATTTGAAAACAAGGATGAGAATTTTGAAATTAAGACGCTGCTTATCTGGGAGCCAATGTAGGTCAGCGAGCACAGGGGTTGTGGGCAAACGGGACTTGGTGCGAGTTAGGACATGGGCTGCCGAGTTTTGGATGACCTCAAGTTTACGTAGGGTGGAATGTGCGAGGCCAGCCAGGAGTGCATTGAAATAGTCAAGTCTAGAGGTAACAAAGGCATGGATGAGGGTTTCAGCAGCAGATGAGCTGAGGCAAGGGTGGAGACAGGCAATGTTACGGAGGTGGAAGTAGGTGGTCTTTGTTATGCTGCGGATATGTGGTCGGAAGCTCATTTCAGGGTCAAATATGACACCAAGGTTGCGAACAGTGTGGTTCAGCCTCAGACAAATGTTAGGGAGAGGGATGGAGTCAGTTGCTAGGGAATGGAGTTTGTGGCAGGGACCAAAAACAATGGCTTCAATCTTCCCAATAATTAATTGGAGAAAATTTTTGATCATCCAGAACTGTATGTCGGACAAGCAGTCTGACAAGTTAGACACTGTGGAGGGGTCGAGAGAAGTGGTAGGGAGGTAAAGCTGGGTGTCATCAGTGTTCAAATGGAAACTGACGCTGTGTTTTTGGATGATGTTGCCAAGGGGCAACATGTAGATGAGAAATAGGAGGGGACCAAGGATAGATCCTTGGGGGACATCAGAGGTAACGATGCGGGAGCAGGAAAGGAAGCTGTTGCAGGTGATTCTCTGGCTACGATTAGATAGATAAGAATGGAACCAGGCAAGTGCAGTCCCACCCAGCTGGACGATGGTGGAGAGGCGTTGGAGAAGGATGGAGTGGTCAACCGTGTCAAAGGTTGCAGACAAGTCAAGAAGGACGAGGAGGGATAGTTTACCTTTGTCACATGCACAAAGGATGTCTTTTGTGACTTTGATGAGAGCCGTTTCCGTACTGTGGCAAGGGCGGAAACCTGATCGGAGGGATTCAAACATGGAATTGCGGGAAAGATGGGCACGGATTTGGGAGGCGACAACGTGTTCAAGGACTTAGGAGAGGAAAGGGAGGTTGGAGATGGGGCGGTAGTTTGCAAGGACGGAGGGATCAAGGGTTGGTTTCTTGAGGAGAGGGGTGATGACAGCAGATTTGAGGGAGAGGGGGACAGTACCTGAGGAGAGAGAACCGTTAACAATATCAGCTAACATGGGAGCCAGAAAAGGAAATTGGGTGGTCAGCAGTTTGGTGGGAATAGGTTTGAGGGAGCAGGAGGTGGGTCTCATAGACAAGATGATCGCAGAGAGGTCATGAGGGGAGATCGGAGAGAAACTGGAGAAAGATGTGAGTTCAGGGCTAGGGCAGGGGGGAACCTTAGAGGAAGTTTGGCCCAGTGGGCTAGGGGATGGAAGGGAAGTGGCAGAGGCAGCTGAATGGATGGTCTCAATCTTAGAGACGAAGAAGTCCATGAGCTCCTCACATTTGTTATCGGAGGCGAGGGTGGAGGAGACAGGGGAGAGGGGTTTAAGAAGACGGTTAGCAGTAGAGAATAGGAGCCGGGATTTATCTTTGCATTCCAGAATGATTCTGGAATAGTGAGCAATTTTGGCAGATGAGAGCAGGGCCAGATAGTGCTTTATGTGGTCCAGCCAGATCTAGTGGTGAATGGCTAAGCCAGTTGTCTGCCATATCTGTTCGAGTCTGCGTCCCTTGGACTTAAGGGAGCGAAGATGAGAGCCGTACGAGGGGGAGCGGCCAAGGTGAGAGAGGGTAATTGTTTTAGTAGGAACTAGGGCATCAAAGATAGTGGTGAGGGTGTGGTTGAGCGAAATGTCATGGTGAATGGAGGGCCAGAGGCTGGTCGGTTGGAATTTCATAAGTGCAGTTTAAGAGAGTTGGGAGAGAGTTTTTTCCAGGGGCGGACACAGAAGGAAATAGGGTTGGTGGGGTGGGGGGGTGGGGCGGGGGTGCTTGGGTGGAAGGGGGATGTGGGTTGAGAGCGATACGAGGAAATGTTCAGAGATGGCCTTATCTGCATTTGATACGATGGGAATAGCGAGGCCACTACTTTAAAGGTGCTATATAAATACAAGTTGTTGTTGTTGTTGATGTAGCTGTTGGTGATGAATATGCAATTGTGGAAAGAGCAACAAGTGTGACAATTCTGGCCCATTAAATGGGAAAGATTCAGGGAGGCACTGAACAACTGTTCAATTTGAATGGGTAGGTTTGCAATCTAGTCGACAGATAGCATGGTGTGCAGAGGCTAAGGTAGGCCCATTTCATTAAAAATAACTGAAAACCAAAACTTAATCAGTTAAAAAAATGCACCTATATTCTATTTATAAATGTTAAGGAGGAAGAACTACTTTAAAACTTTGGAAATTGCCAAGATGCACCTGAAGGAGGCAGCAGGCCAGCACCATTAGAAAATGTTTACCATTATAGGTTATCTGCATCATCTCTGCTTACTTTCTTTATAGGACCAGCTCCACCTGGGCTTTCTTACATTGCTACATTACACATAAAGGCATCGTTCTAAATGAAAACCAAACCATTGTGATACTGTGAGTGAACAGATATTTCCAGCCATAGTTTCTGATGGACTGTTCTATTGTTTGGTTGTGCTTTTGATTAAAGGCACGCTATAATTGTTAAACCTGTCTATGACTTACAAGCCTCAGTGTGAACTTCGCAGATTGAATTACACTAGTGTTTCCTGGGGAATGGTTGATCGGGAATGGAAAGTGACAGGATTGCTGATATTTGCGTGTATTTGATTGAACTTAACCAAAACCTGTCTTCGTTCTTTGAAGTTTATGATGTCCCTTTCTACAGCACCTCAAAATCTCAAAGGCCTTACACATGCAAATGTCCAGTGTCTGACATATAACAACATCAACTTGCATTTATATAGCGCCTTTAATGTAGTAAAACATCCCAAGCCACTTCACAGGAGCGTAATCAGACAAAATTTGACACTGAACCAACAAAGACGACATTAGGACAGGTGACCAAAAGCTAGGTTTTAAGGAGCATTTCAAAGGAGGAGAGAGTGGTGGACATAATGCTCTTGTATTACCACACACTGCCAGTTGTGTGATCTGGAAATACTCTTGCGGGCAACCACAATTTTCCTGGTAAATTGATATAACCTAGCCGGGCGAGGGAAGGAAATTGCCGTGGGCAGGAAGGCCATTCGGCCAGCTCCCTGCCACCCAATGCCACTTCCGGGGATTTTACGCATGTAGGATGTATTTCCTGTCATTTGCACCTCAGCAAAGTTCCACTGCAGTGGGAGCTTTAAAATTTAACAGTTTGCTTTGCATTACTCATTTACAATTAGTTTTTTTCCTTCAGCTGGCACTGCAGGCAAAGCTACATTACGGCAAAGTGCGACAGCATTTCTCTTCCCACGACCCCCCACCCTCCACAAGATGTGGGTGTAGCAGTGGTGCCATAAGTGGCACTGGTGCCCAACCTCAAACTGGAAAAAGCCTTAACCCTGGGGAATAGGCTGGGTGCAGGCAAAGCAATTTATAATTTACCTATTACGTACATAAAATAGGCTAGCAGGATATACAATTTAATACATATGGGTGTTTTTTCTGAATTCATATTATTGTACCTAGCATGTGTTGCTAGTCTTGGCTATAAATATAAAATAAAATTGTTCTGCAAAAAACAAATAAACACTCGAATGGTGAACCAGCAGGCAACATAAAATGTGGTTTATTCCCTCAATCCACTTGTGTTGGTAGGATGGGAGGAGGGAAGGGAGGGGATAAGAAGAGCATTGGAGAGAGCATTGCAGGTAGATGTCCTTCCTGCCCCACTGTGACAGAAAGTAATTTAGTTAACTGTTATCAATTAGTGAAGAAGTTGTTAAGTTTCTGGATCATATTTTTAAAGCTATAATGCAATGATCTGTGTGAGTTTGTTAAATGGTTCCACTTTCCTGTGACTTAGTTTAAAACTTTTGACACTTTAAAAGAAACTTTTGGTTTTGTCTTATTGTACCTTTCAGCGCCCATCATAAGAACCAACCTTTTAGATACTACTTTAAGTCCTTAAGACTTTAAGTTCCAGAATTCATTGGGGGTTATTTTCTGAACCTTCACTAGTATTTTGGAGGTAAGTGCCTAAAGCTGAACCAAGTACTTTTTAAAAAAAACAAGGAAATACATTTTTTTTTGCCAATTTCCTTACTTCTCCTCTTCATTCTCCTCCTGAAGACATTAACACTTCCTGTTCTTGCTTTGGCTCTTCTTGCTTTTCCTTTACCTCCTCCTCCTCCTGAAGACACTATCTGCCCATCTCCTCCTCCTCCTGAAGACACTATCTGCCCATCTCCTCCTCCTCCTCCTGAAGACACTATCTGCCTGTCTCCTCCTCCTGAAGACACTATCTGCCCGTCTCCTCCTCCTCCTCCTGAAGACACTATCTGCCCGTCTCCTCCTCCTCCTCCTGAAGACACTATCTGCCCGTCTCCTCCTCCTGAAGACACTATCTGCCCGTCTCCTCCTCCTGAAGACACTATCTGCCCGTCTCCTCCTCCTCCTCCTGAAGACACTATCTTCCCGTCTCCTCCTCCTGAAGACACTATCTGCCCATCTCCTCCTCCTGAAGACATTATCTGCCCGTCTCCTCCTCCTCCTCTTCCTGAAGACACTATCTGCCCGTCTCCTCCTCCTCTTCCTGAAGACACTATCTGCCCGTCTCCTCCTCCTGAAGACACTATCTGCCCGTCTCCTCCTCCTCCTCCTGAAGACACTATCTGCCCGTCTCCTCCTCCTCCTCCTGAAGACACTATCTGCCCGTCTCCTCCTCCTCTTCCTGAAGACACTATCTGCCCGTCTCCTCCTCCTGAAGACACTATCTGCCCGTCTCCTCCTCCTCCTCCTGAAGACACTATCTGCGCGTCTCCTCCTCCTCCTCCTGAAGACACTATCTGCCCGTCTCCTCCTCCTCCTCCTGAAGACACTATCTGCCCGTCTCCTCCTCCTCCTCCTGAAGACACTATCTGTCCGTCTCCTCCTCCTCCTCCTGAAGACACTATCTGCCCGTCTCCTCCTCCTGAAGACACTATCTGCCCGTCTCCTCCTCCTGAAGACACTATCTGTCCGTCTCCTCCTCCTCCTCCTGAAGACACTATCTGCCCGTCTCCTCCTCCTGAAGACACTATCTGCCCGTCTCCTCCTCCTCCTCTTCCTGAAGACACTATCTGCCCGTCTCCTCCTCCTGAAGACACTATCTGTCCGTCTCCTCCTCCTGAAGACACTATCTGTCCGTCTTCTCCTCCTCCTCCTGAAGACACTATCTGCCCGTCTCCTCCTCCTGAAGACACTATCTGTCCGTCTCCTCCTCCTCCTCCTGAAGACACTATCTGTCCGTCTCCTCCTCCTCCTCCTGAAGACACTATCTGCCCGTCTCCTCCTCCTGAAGACACTATCTGTCCGTCTCCTCCTCCTCCTCCTGAAGACACTATCTGCGCGTCTCCTCCTCCTCCTCCTGAAGACACTATCTGCCCGTCTCCTCCTCCTGAAGACACTATCTGTCCGTCTCCTCCTCCTCCTCCTGAAGACACTATCTGCGCGTCTCCTCCTCCTCCTCCTGAAGACACTATCTGCCCGACTCCTCCTCCTGAAGACACTATCTGCCCGTCTCCTCCTCCTGAAGACACTATCTGCCCGTCTCCTCCTCCTCCTGAAGACACTATCTGCCCGTCTCCTCCTCCTGAAGACACTATCTGCCCGTCTCCTCCTCCTCCTGAAGACACTATCTGCCCGTCTCCTCCTCTACTTCCGGTTCCTCCTGAAGGCACCAACTGTTGCTGGGGTATGTTACCACAGGTAAAGGATGCCTTCCAGATGTTAAACCAGTGGCCATTCTTCACGTGTCACATGGGCATCACAGGCATGTTAATTGCTGCCCTCACTGACATCCACAACTCAGCACTGTTCATCTGTTCCCCCGGATGCCAAATAGGAGTGGGAACAGGTCTTCCCTTCACTGGCACAGGAGTGCTAAACTCAATTGTAGCTCCACTACTGTCACTCCAGCTGAAATGAGTTAACTCAGCACAGATCAGGTATCCAATCTGGGACATCGCAGTATTTTTGGCTATGCAACACATCGCCTTTAGAAACATAGAAACATAGAAAAATAGGAGCAGGAGTAGGCCATTCGGCCCTTCGAGCCTGCTCTGCCATTCAATATGATCATGGCTGATCCTCTATCTCAATACCATATTCCCGCTTTACTTTCAGAATTCTATATTTAGTCTTTCCGTTTATTTATGCTGGTTTAAAATACCCTGTTTTGACCTGCTTCCTGTATCATCAAGGCCCCCCTGCAACTTCTCCTACCCCTTGGTGCCCCAGATTCTAGGGGAATACTTCAGAATAAAAGGATCGCTCACATTCCTCCAAAGAGTACTGTTCTTCTTTAAAGAAATGCATATCTATCGGTGAAATGTGTCTCTGCTACTGTAAGCTAACTTCTCCTTAATAAAGCAATAAGGAATGACATAACTGTACTCTCTCTATCTTCCTCCAGCATCTCCATTCCACTCCTGACCTTGGCACCTGACCTTTCCCACCCCTCCATTTCCTGTGCCTCTCTCCATTGCTAGCTCATTTGATGCCGCATGTACTCAGCGACGGTTGTGTTTTCTCTCCCCCACCCTCGCTATCTATCTAAACTACTTCCTTAACATAGAAACATAGAAACATAGAATCTAGGAGCAGGAGTAGGCCATTCGGCCCGTCGAGCCTGCTCCGCCATTCAATACGATCATGGCTGATCATCCAAATCCAGTACCCTGTCCCTGCTTTAATCCCCACAGTACACATATCCCACCCTACCCCCGTAACCCCACGTGTTTAATTCCCCCTAACATATCCCATCCTATCCCCATAACCCCACATATTTAATCCCCCCTAACACTAAGGGTCAATTTATCATAGCCAAATCAACCTAACCCACACATTTTTGGACTGTGGGAGGAAACCGGAGCACCCGGAGGAAACCCACGCAGACACGGGGAGAATGTGCAAACTCCACACAGACAGTCACCCGCGGTCAGATTCGAACCCGGGTCTCTGGCGCTGTGAGGCACCAGTGCTAACCACTATGCCACCGTGTTTCCTTAACTGCTAATTTCCTATTAAAAAGAATAGCGACTCTTATCGAGAAGGTGTTCATTTTGGAAGCCTCGCACAGCGTGTCAGGATTGAAGTCAAGTAATCAAGTCAGCAAAATCTTACGAAAACAACACTTCTTGTGAACAAAGCTTCTCTCTGTTTCCATGGTCCTTACTTATCCATTTTCAGTCAAGTTTTTCTTTTATTAATGCCCAGAATCCATCATAAGTTTGCAAATAGAGCTGTGAATGTTGTTTTTTTAAATGGCTCCATTCTGGTATACAGTCTTTCATAATTCACACTGCTGTTTCCGAACAGCTCTTAGGGGAGCAGAGCATATTTTCGTGAAATGAAATCTGATGCTTCTGACTAATGGTTAGTAATAATGGTTTGCTGCTGATTTATGTAAACTCTCAAACACGTTGGAAGACATCCAAAATGGCTGCTGCATCAAATTGACAAATGGAAAAAACAGTATTTATTGTCCTATTTATTGCTTCTGAGTCTCATTTTGTCCCCCTCTTTACTCTGCTAGTACCAAGTCGCTCTTTCGCTTTAAATCTTCATGTTATTGCTTCCGACTTAGAGGCAAGAATGTTACCACTAAGCCAAAGGCTCGCCATCGGTTTGTACCAGTACAGTTGGTTTCAGGCATGGCAGGGCAGAGGTTTGGGCCTGTACACCTGGCATCAGTGCCCATGGGCCAAGAAGTGAACGTTATTCAGTGATCCCTGATGGAAAAGTGTGTGGATTTCGGGTAAGGACAGGATCGGACTCCGCTGTATGTTTCAGTTCAACACCATAGGGTGTGTTTAGAGAACAGCGCTCTTGTTGCTTTGCTAAACACTGTCAATATGACTAATGAAAACCATTGGTGCCCAGTCACTTTACAATCAACAATGGCCATGACTGTCACCGGGCCACTTTGCTGTCCTATTGACATTATGTACTGAGGAATAGGTACACCCCTTTCTTACTTTATAAGACCATTTTGGGTGCGCTGTTGAGAAATAGTACAAAATGGCTCACTTTGTGGAGAATGTTCATTACTTCATAAAAGTGAAGCTTTTTTCAAGAAATTATCCGGCTCCCCGAAAACAAAAGTCAACAGAATGTGGCCATATGGCGGACAAAGTAACCCAGTAATGAACTGTCAGACTTGGACTTTTAATTTGTTGTAGGCATGCACATTCCTGTTTGGTGTAATCCATGTCAACACTGCAGCTTCTGCAGGAGCCTTTGTGCCCCGAGCAAGGGATTTGGTTACATATGCACTTCTAGCTGTCTGACTAGAATGAGATACTTCATATGGTGCCATATCCAACTATGAATCAAGCGAGTTTCATTCCTGGAATTCCCTCCCTAAACCTCTCCACCTCTTCACTTTTCTCTCCTCCTCAAAGCTTTTGGTCGCCTGGCCTAATATCTCATTATGTGGCTTGGTGTCATATTTTGTCTGATAGCGCTCCTGTGAAGCACCTTGGGACGTTTTACTATGTTAAAGGTGCTATATAAATGCATGTTGTTGTTATCTGTAGTGAAGAAAATCTTGGTTCTCTTCCATTTCCTGACAGCTCCTCAACTCCCTTTACTGTTGTTTTGTTTTGGGTTCCAAACCACGTCTTATGCCGTATTACACTGTACAAAGCTAGGCCAAATATGGTGCTTGCAATGCCTGCTTCTTCCTGTTCTGATCCATGATTGTTATGAGCCATGTACTGTAAATCTAAGCGCTCAGCACTTCAACGGTGTACTGTTTTTATCAGACATCATTCATGTTTCAACTAATTTTATTTTAAACTGCCTAAGATCTTGTAAATGTTACAATTTTTGTCCCATTGAAATCAATGGGCGAGCATCCTCCATGCCAGATTAGTGAGAAGATGTAAGTCAGAACAGAGAGACCTGGGGGTATATGTGCACAAATCGCTGAAGGTGGCAGGGCAGGTTGAGAAAGCAGTTAAAAAGGCTTACGGGACCCTGGGCTTCAGAAATAGAGACATAGGCCGGAATTTTCCCTACCTAGGCGGGTCCAGTGCGAGCGGCGACGCCGTTGCTGGCTCCATCCCACTCCACAGAACGACTTTACATTAATAGGGCCTATTAAGCCTGCCCTGCGTGTTACCCGGCCCAATTTAATGGTGCAGGTCTGGTGACGTCATTCATGACGCATTTTCAGCCGGGTTCTTTAAAGGGGCCATGAACACATTACATTTGAATGTTAATGTAACATTGTGCTGTCAGTGCACTACAGCATTGGAGTGCTGCAAACACTGACAATGACTGCACAGAGGCAGAGGGCTGCATGCAGGTTCTCCGATGACTCCCTCCATATGCTTATGGGGGAGTCAGAGCACACAGGGAGGCCCTCTTCCTTTCCAATGGGTGGAAGACACCTCCCCAGTAGACCAAACCAGCCTGGATGGAGATTGTAGAGGAGGTCACCAGCAGGGATGTGGTCAGGAGGACCTGGGTGCAGTGCCACAAACGTTTCAATTATCTCATTAGATCAGGAAACGTGAGTACAAAGCCACACTCAACCTCATCCTGCTGTGCCTCTCATCACATTCCCATCACTCTGCCTTCCCTACCCTACTCCTGCACATCCTTACTCACACCAACATATCTTGCACCTCCACCCATCCCTCTCTCCCTATCTACATTATCACATCCACATCTCACTAGCCACCCCTCACACTAACCCTCATCCTAGTGCAATCATACCAACTGACAACACACAAGGTGGCCACTTGGCTTTGGCACCCCACTCCATCATAGTCTCCCTCTAAAGATCTAACCCATCCATTCCTTACACTCATTCCCTCACTCTCACTCAGCCTTCTCTTCTTACCGTCCTTGCAGGAAATGAGAGCCCAAAATAAGAGGGAAAGGGGGGGAACCGGAGGTCGAACACCATCATTTGCAAACCTTACAACAGTAGAGGAGAATTCTTTAGAAATATCTGCAGTCGCCGAGCAGCTCAAGGTGGGAGACGGAGAGAGGGGGACATCTCAGCAACCTGGCGACAAAATTACATTTCATACAGCTACATGGCATACATCAGTCACTCATATGGGGACTGATGTCGGCAGCCACTGAATGGTCATCATGTGCATAATGGTATCTGTACCCATTCTTCATATGACATATCTAACTCATCTCTTTACTCTCCCACAGGTCCATCAAGAGCCCCTCCACTGTCCAGGAGGAAGAGGAAGACGACTCCTCAGAGGAGCCTCCAGCCCTTGAGGGTGCACTGTCACCAGACATAAGCGCACCCAGCACCAGCACACCTCGGTGGGTCCCACACGAGATAGAGTAGTGTTGTCACCTGGTGTCTCACAACTCACAAGTGAGCAAGAGGAAATGGTGGAGACAGGGACAGCAATGGAGACTCCTGACCGGAGGGCGCAGGACGCTCCTAGCTCTGTTCAGCTGCATGCGGACACTGAACCTCAGGGGCCATTGAGAAAGAGGGCGATCCTGGAGGTGCAGGAAGAAGTGCAGGGGGCTCTGACAGGTTTTGCAAGCGCGATGTCTGCAAATATTCAGAGAATGGAGGAGTCCATCTCCAACATGAACACCACCGTGTTGCAGGAGATGGCGACTTTAGGCTCCTCCATGGATGGGATGGCCACCTACATGGAGCAGCTAATGCGCCACTCACATGAGCACATGATCTCTATGGAGGATGGATGGCTATGTATGAAGGATAGATGGCTATGTATGGAGAATAGATGGCAGAGGCTGATAAACCTACTGTCTAGGAGGGATGTCAGCGTAGACGTGGGTCCTCATGGCCCCACTGATGTGCAGCAAGGTGCTCTCCAGCTCCTTGGCAGCAGGGAAGTGAGCAGGCTGCCTCTACCTCTGCTGAAGCCACAGGGCTAGCAACTCGTAGAAGCACGTGGAAGAGAAAGATGACACACAAGTAGATTCACAAGGGTAGGCACTTGAGTGTTTTATCCAATGTCTTTGTAACGTTTCTGTTAATGTGCTGTCAAACATAAAAATCTTTATTTTCACCACTTTCTGGTCTTACACACATTTGTGTGCGCCTTTGGAAGTGGCTTAGTGAGTTTCAGTGAATGGTGAGACATAACGGTACCTCCAGCAATGGTGGTGAACATAAGACGTAGGAGCAGTAGATCATTTGGTCCCTCGAGCCTGCTCCGCCATTCAATAAGATCATGGCTGATCTGATCTTGGCCTCAACTCCCCTTCCCTGCCCGCTCCCCATAACCCTTGACTCCCTTACCTTTCAAAAATCTGTCTATCTCCACCTTAAATATATTCAATGACCCAGCCTCCACAGCTCTCTGGGGAAGAGAATTCCAAAGATTCACGACCCTCTGAGAGAAGAAATTCCTCCTCATTTCCGATTTAAATGGGTGCCCCCTTATTCTGAAATTATGTCCCATTGTTCTAGATTCCCCCACGAGGGGAAACATCCTCTCTGCATCTACCCTGTCAAGTCCTTCCAGAATCTTATGTTTCAATAAGATCCCCTCTCATTCTTCTAAACTCCAATGAGTATAGGCCCAACCTGCTCAACCTTTCTTCATAAGACAACCCTTTCATCTCCGGAATCAATCTCGTGAACCTTCTCTGAACTGCCTCTAATGCAAGTATATCCTTCCTTAAATAAGGAGACCAAAACTGCACGCAGTACTCCAGGTGTGGTCTCAGTTGTAACAGGACTTCCCTACTTTTATATTCCATTCCCTTTGCAATATAGGTCAACACTCCATTTGCCTTCCTAATTACTTGCTGTACCTGCATGCTAACGTTTTGTGATTCATGTACAAGGACCCCCAGATCCCTCTGTACCTCAGCATTTTGTAATCTCTCCCCATTTAAATAATAATTTGCTTTTTTATTTGAGTGTGAAAGCTTGAAAGAAATGGCTTGGTCATTGCAGGGATGCTTTATAGTGTTGCTGTGGGGTAGTGCCAACCTGGCGCATCATGTGGCAGCCATATGGATGTACAGCGTCAATTTAAGTAAATCTGGTCATGATGAGGCCATCCCATGCCTCCTGGGCAACAATGTGGTCGGGTGCTGATACTCTCTGTCCTGTGCAGCATCAGGTGATGTGGGAGAAGGTTGGTGTTGTTGGTGCTGCTGGTGCTGCTGGTGTTGGGGCTGATCGTGGTCAGATTCTGAGGACCAAGGTGAGACAGTATAAACAGCACCCATATTGATGGAATAGATGGCAGATAAAGTAGAGATGACAGAAGCAACCTCTCAGTGGTGACAGAGGTTCTTCCAATGAGGTGACACTGGATGGAGACTTTGCTGGAAAGACTTGCAGCTTGCAGAATCTAGGCTGGGAATGTAGTGAGCAACAGCTTCTGCCTGAGGAAAGTGATCAGCTGTCAGCTGGGAGCTTTTATAGTACATTTCATGCTGTCAACTAATCAGCTGGAGCAATGGCCACTCAACTCCTGCCTCAGGTTGACAGACATGGTTCCCGAGCAGCGTGAATCCCATGACCATGCAGGTAAATTTAAAATGTAGGGGGAAAAAGGCGCTTAACTGTCTGACAACTACCTGTTAATGATTTCAATTAGGTTACCCGCCTCTGCTGGTTGGGTCGCTGCCGCACTGGCAAACGCGCCCGAGGGAAAGGCGCGTGGGGGCGGGATGATGGCGGGATCCCAACCCGCTCTCAAAAATATCAACTTTCCCACCCGACCCGCCTTCGATCGTGTCCACAACCACCCCAGAAAATTCCGGCTATAGAGTACAAAAGCAAGGACGTTATGATGAACATTTATAAAACACTGGTTCGACCTTAACTGGAGTATTGTGTCCAAATCTGGGCATTGCACTTTAGGAAGGATGTGAAGGCCTTAGAGAGGGTGCAGAAAAGATTTACAAGAATGGTTCCAGGGATGAGGGACTTCAGTTACGTGGATAGACTGGAGAAACTGGGGTTGTTCTCCTTAGAGCAGAGAAGGGGTTGAGAGGAGATTTGATAGAGGTGTTCAAAATCATGAGGGGTCTAGACAGTGTAGATAGAGAGAAACTGTTCCCATTGGCGGAAGGGTCGAGACTCAGAGGGCACTGATTTAAGGTGATTGGCAGAAGAACCAAAGGCAACATGAGGAAAAACTTTTTTATGCAGCGAGTGGAATGCACTGCCTGAAAGTGTGGTGGAGGCAGATTCAATCGTGGCTTTCAAAAGTACCTGAAGGAAAAAAATTTGCAGGGCTACGGGGAAAGGGCGGGGGAGTGGGACTAGCTGAAGTGCTCTTGCAGAGAGCCGGCACGGGCTCGATGGGCCAAATGGCCTCCTTCTGTGCTGTAACCACTCTATGATTCTAGGTGGGTGTGGGAGGGTGGGGGGTGGACAACACTAGAATCTGTGACAGGAGTCGGGTCCACTGGGGCTCTGCCCTTTTCTGCCTGTGTTCAAGAATTGCAATGAGGGGGAAGGGAGCGGCTGTTTCTTGTATTCTCCCCGTTCCGTCCTGCTGTCATTGATGGATGCATGATGGGTGGGATAATGACCGCTGCCAGAAATTCTGCCATTTCAGCAGCCAGCGGAAAGGTCGACCGTATGATGCTGGCGTCCATGAAACAAGCCGATGGATGCTGTTTACCCAGCCACCATCCAATGAATGAACTAAAGAAGAAACTTGGATTTTTGAGGGCTTTTCATCCTCTGAAGTCCCCTAAAATGCTTCACAGCCAATGAAGTACCTCTGAAATGTAGTCATCGTTGTAATTATCGGGAAACGTTGCAGCCAAATTGTGCACAGCAAACAGCAATGAGATAAAATCACTTTGCAAAATATATGGCATTATTAGATTGTATGGTCACTAATGTTATCTTGTCAATCTTGTTGCATTAAAATAAATAATGGCAGTGCTTTTTGGAGCTGGATCCGTATTGTACACTGCGATTGGGGAAAAAATGATTCTCGGGTTGTGGGTGTCGCTGGCAAAGCTGGCATTTATTGTCCATTCCTAATTGTCCTGAGAAGGTGTTGGTGGGACCGTTTGAAGCTGTTTGATTCAACTTGTTAGGCCACATCAGAGGGCAGTTAAGAGTCAACCACGTTGGTGTGGGACTGGAGTCACATATAAGCCAGACCAGGGAAGGACGGCAGATTTCCTTCCCTAAAGGACATTAGCGAACCAATTGGGTTTTTACAACAATCCGACAGCTTCATGGTCACATTTACTGATACCAGCTTTTATTTAAAACTGAATTCAAATTCTCAAACTGCCTTGGTGGGATTTGGAACTCGCGTTCTCTGGAGAACTAGTCCAGAAACATAACCACGACTGAAAACTGTACCTTGCCTTGTGGAATCATATAATGGCATTTGCTGTGACGTAATCGTTCTGTAGAAACATTTGGGTTGGATGATGAAGTGTAAAATCTTGTTTTTGCAGCAGAAGACATTTGTTGTACTATTCACAAACGACTCGGCTACTGCAAACTCTTTTTAAACTACAAAAATATTTATTTTGACATGGAAGATTGGAAACTAAAGTCGTAATGGATAGTGTTATCCTGTATTTAAAAAATATATATATGAGAGTCAGATGATGCAAAAATATTGACTTTACCAGCAGTTTGATAGGTTGGTATTTGAGCAAGTCAGACTCAAAAATATCGATGCATTGCTCGTCCTAAAGCAATACCAAAAGTTCTCACCCACTCCTAAAGAAATAACTTACATTTCTATAGCGCCTTTCACGACCTCAGGACGTCCCAAAGCGCTTTACAGCCAATGAAGTTTTTTTGAAGTGTAGTCACTGTTGTAATGTAGGGAAACGTGGCAGCCAATTTGTGCCCAGCAAGATCCCACAGACAGCAATGTGATAATGATCCGATAATTTGTTTTTAGTGATATTGGTTGAGGGATAAATATTAGTCAGAGAACCCCCCTGCTCTTCTTTGAATAGTGCCATGGGATCTTTAACATCCATCTGAGAGGGCCTCAGTTGAACAACTTGGTTGAAAGACAGCACCTCCAACAGTACAGCACTCCCTCAGTACTGCATTGGAGTGTCAGCCTGGATTATGTGCTCACGTCTCGAGAGTGGGGCTTGAACCCACGACCTTCTGACTCAGAGACAAGAGTGCTACCACTGAGCCATGACTTACACTCATGGAAAAGTCTTCAGATATTTTCTTAGCTTATTAAACGATTGTTATTAAAACATTGCCCAGAACACCAGCCTTTCAGTACCACTGATTACAAATGCAGGGAGTATATCTTTCAATCTCCTATTCTCACTTTAGCCAGGTCCCTGTGTCTTTCAGTTGCAGACAGTTCTTCAGCAAGCCCTGCTGTGTGGGATGTATAATGCAGAAGTGGCCTGAGGTTCCGCAGATGTAGAAATAATCAAAAGAAGTCACTCGCACGCAGTCTTTCTGGAAGTGTCTTGGCTGTTTGCATAGTGCACTCAAGAACCTGTGTTTGCATTTTAGAATCGGGTCTTCACAAGCATACAGGAATTAAAACAAGATTCATTTTCATCACAGCTGGCAAATGCTCGACCTTGCATTGATGACACAAAGCTGAATCGTCCTATCAATGTCTCCATTGTCAGTGCTAACGTTGTTTTCACTTGGCTGTTACTGGCTGGAATTTATTAAGACTTTAATGATCACCAAATTCTCAAACTGTATTAAAATCATTTGTGTTGTTTTTCTTATCTGGAGTTACAGATTGGCCATGATCTAATTGAATGATGGAATAGGCTCGAGGGGCTGAATGGCCTATTCCTGTCCTTTATGCTCCCCTGCTAACCATGTCTTTTTTCTGGAATGTGGGAATTAGGGAAGGAAAGGATTAGACTCAGGTGTGATGTTCTATGACTTTATTCCATTGCAATCTAACCTCTGACGAGTTTAGGTTTTGCCAAATTAAGATCAGCTTGATACAACACTTCCAGGAAAACCGCCAATGCACATGTCAGCCTTGTATCACACTGGAGCTAAGTGTGATTGATTGCTTATTCATGCCACTGAAAACAGACAGTTTGTGATTTCTTTTCCAGAAGCTCCTTGTTTTTCTGTGCGTTTTTTGTTGCATTAGGGTCGCAAATTGACTTGCGAGCCAGTTGCTAATTGGCCATTTGTTTTGGACAAGATCTACACTAATTTTGGGTTCCTGCTCCCATCATTTCTCATAGGGGATTTTTGTCCAGTTGAACCATTTGTTTTGAGGATTTTGTTTTCATTACAGATGAATGGCTTAATTGTAAAGAGGGGAATAGGAGAAAGATAGCTGCAGGCTCTTTTTAAGCCTAAAATCCTGCTGTTTTAATTAACTAGTAAATACAATGTTGTTTATTCAGTGCTTAAGTATTGTATTATCAGGTTAACAAATCAACAATTCCTATTCATTAATGGAAAGAGCTTTGTTTGTGAAAGATGTTTTGGAAGCACTTGAGGAAAAATGATCAATGTGTTCTAACTTGAGAATCTCACTTTTCAAACTTAATGGTCACGGGATAAATAAGAGTGAGTTCATGCGTTTAGTGCCATCTTTGTACTGAACTAATGCCATTGCTATGGTAACTGCCCAGGGTGTTCCAAGTTCCTCCCCTGTCTTCTGAGGGGACAATACAGCACCTGGAATTCTGAAAAGCCGAGTACTTTATAAGGTCTAATTTACATCAGGAGTACCAGAAATAGAAGATGGAAAAACCCTTGTGTTGTGCGCTATTTGAATTTGAATCCCATTCACACGTAACATTTCCACTGCAGAGGCTCAGCTGGCAGCTTTAGCCGGGGCCTTTCTGAAGAAGGAAGGAAAACAAGCCTGCCTTTTTTCACCCTGCAGTGCTCAAGTGGGCCTCTTGATGAAAGAGCACCATTGATGGTGTCCATGGAGATAACTATGGGCTAGATTGCCATCCCACTCTTCCAGCCAAAGAGAATAGCTTGGATGTAGAAACGAAATGGAACAAAAAAAAACCAACCATTTAAATGTTTTTAGTGCACTCATTAGCCACAATTGCATTTTTTTGATTTTGTAAATTAAGAAACATGTTTCAAATATAAAACTTTTGAGTTAACATATACTGTTGGAAACCAAGTGTAACACTTCCTTCTGCATCTGTGCTCATAACTAAATCTCCTCAGATTAAACAGACAACTAGGCAAAATTTTCCAATGTACACTATTCCTGGGCATGATTCTCTATTTTCCCAGATTTAGATTTAATGCTGCTGATGTTTGATACGTGTGTAAATGGGGCTATCATAAATTAATCTTAGGGTATATAGAGCAATTTTAAATGGTACAGCTGCAGGTACCAGCATAAATGGGACTATTGTCACGGTAACCAGCAGCGATGCCTAACCCATGAGGCCCAAGGCTCAAATTAAGAGCAGTTATCATCTATCTAACCTATCTGCCTCATGAGTACTGTCTGATTTTAGCAGCTGAGCTGGTTAGGGTGTCACGGGCCAGAGACAAGTGACAGCCGGTTTCTATCCGTCTCACTGTTTGACAAGGTGCCTCCTGTGGATTTGGGAATTCTGCAGCATTGCGATGTAAAGTTAAGCAGCCTGAAGTTCTCCCTCCAACAGGAGTTTGCACCAGGTCTGTGAGAAAAGTGTTGGGGAAGGAAAAGGAGAGTATAGAAAGAGTGTAGAAATACTATTACACCAGTCTGTTTATTCATATTGTGGTGAAGTATCTTAGTTTTAAACAGTGCAGACACATTAAAATAATCATTTAGGCATGGCACTGAACCATTTTGCACAGATAAGCTGCTTTTATTTCAGAAGGAAAAATATGCATGTCCATCTTGAGGTAAATATGTAGCCAAATTTCCTAGAAATTGCAACATTTTTCCTTTCTAAACAGATTAATTATTGGTATATATGGTGTAAATGACCAATGAAATGATTTAAAGATTCTTTGATACGATTAGTGGTATGTCTCAGAAATCTGTGTTGGGGCCCCTCTTGTCCTCCATACACATTAATAATCTGGGCACAGGTATAGAGGGAATCCATTTCTATTTATATACTTAAAAGTCTTGGCCTGTAAAATCCATGGGGACACAATTGGCAAAGAGTTACACTAGGATCCTGCATGTCGTGGAACTCTTCCACTGACCCCACAGAAGTTCGCAGGTCAGAGGGCAGGGCCTGCAGGAGCAGGCCTTTGGTGGTGTACAAGTAGGGTTGCCAACCCTCCCGGATTGTCCGTGAGTCTCCCGGAATTGAGGCTTGCTCTCCCGGGCTCTGCTGCGAGCTACTCGGGAGAAAAGCAGAACTCTGTGCCCCAGACAGGCTCGAGAGGATAGAAAACCCGGGAAATATCGTCACAAAGATGGTAAAATCCAGCCGGTAACCGGGAGGGTGGCAAAGGCCCTGCATGGGGGAGATATATGAATTCAAAGTGGAAAAATTAACCTTCGGCCATACAGCTTTCTAATTCTCCCCTCAATTTAAATTAGCTGCGCGGAGTCCTGAAAACTTTCTGCCAACCGTTTCCTATGTGCCAAACACAAGCCCCACCCTCACTTCCTCCAAGCCTCTGGGCCTGATTCCCAACCCCCTGCATGTATTCCAGCAGTTCATCACACAATCCCGGTACTCATCTCTGAACCAGCACAGGTGGGCTATCATCGTGGACTTTAAAAACGACGAGATAACATATTTAGCACATCAGCAAAGAAGCATTTGTCAGAACCATACAGGGACATTAGGAGACATACAGAAGAGAGAGGCGGCACAGTGAATGAGAAACTTACAGAAAGAGTGGGCGAGAAATAGTGAAGAAAAGAGCCGGAGGCAGAAGGGTAGACACCACACTGAGAAAATGTAACCGTCATGCAGAGAGATAGGGAACAAGAGTGGAAGATAAACAGAAAGACGGACTTTGTGACGCAGAAAGAATTAGAGAGTAGGAAGAATGAAAGAGGCCATTGCAGGGACAGGGAGACATTTAAAAAATTATTTTCTGTGAACAACAGATCAGTTAGTAACAGAGAAAGCAGAACACAAGTAGTCTTTGCAAGAAGGGTTCCTTCAGAGCGTAATAGCGCCCAGCAGTCAGAGAGTCTTATTTCTGAGCAGTTTATGATTGTGAAATGTGATAAGGTTCACCTCTCTGAATAAAATGAAACGGGCTTCACAGAACAACGGTTCCAGTGCTTTGAAAATGCAAAAAATTCTAATAAAGTTTGCATTCCGAAGCAGCTGTGTTTTGACAGAACCCAGTTTGTCACTTGCAGTCAGTCTTCAGAATACGCCCTATTTCTGTATAGACCACTGCATATTACTTGTGCAAGGATGCTTTCATCTGTGGAAACTTCAGCCATTTATGGATTTGCTTTTAGTAGAATAATATTTTTTGAACCATTTTGTTTTGTTATTAATAGTTCTAAAACAAATTTTGTTTAGTTCTTAACATTTTTCAAACAATTTTGTTTAGTTATTCCATCAAGGCCGGAAGGCCATGAGCAGGTTGCTACATAAGTTTGATTATAGTAACTCACCCACACATGTGAAGTTTGGTGAGTTGTTCGACTACTTCAGAGCAAAAATGAGAAGTCGCACAACACCAGGTTATAGTCCAACAGATTTATTTAATTTTACAAGCTTTCGGAGCTTTCGCTCCTTCCTCAGGTAAGTTAGCAGTGAGAGAATCTCCCAGAATTCACAATTTAAACACAGACAAAATCTATTCAAATCTTTCCCTACATCAAAGACACACTAAGAGCACAGCCAAGACAATGAGATGTGTCCCAGGGGGTCCAACGTGTCAAACCACCTGCTGGCTGCATATCCTGTCAATTTGTGTTGGTTCTTGTGTTAGTCTTTTTAAAAAAAAAACACCTGGGAAGACCGGCCATGATGTCAAGTCACGTTCTGTATCGTGACATGAACCCGATATCGCGATTGAGGCCATCCTCATGAGTGCGGAACTTGGCTATCAGTTTCTGCTCTATGATTTTGCGCTGTCGTGTATCCCGAAGGCCGCCTTGGAGAACGCTTACCCGCAGATCCGAGGCTGAATGCCCCTGGCTGCTGAAGTGTTCCCCGACTGGGAGGCAACCCTCCTGCCTGGCGATTGTTGCGCGGTGTCCGTTCATACGTTGTCTCAGTGTCTGCATGGTCTCGCCGATGTACCATGCTCTGGAGCATCCTTTACTGCAACGTATCAGGTAGACAACGTTGGCCGAGTCACATGAGTATGTACCGTGTACCTGGTGGGTAGTGTCCTCACGTGTGATGATGGTATCTGTGTCCATGATTTGGCATGTCTTGCAGAGGTTGCCGTGGCAGAGTTGTGTGGTGTCTTGGTTGCTGTTCTCCTGAAAGATGGGTAATCTGCTGTGAACGATGGTACTTTTGAGGTTAGGCGGCTGCTTGAAGGCGAGTAGTGGAGGCGTGGGGATGGCTTTAGCAAGGTGTTCGTCGTCATCGATGACATGTTGAAGGCTGCGAAGAACATGGCGTAGTTTTTCCGCTCCGGGGAAGTACTGGACGACGTAGGGTACTCTGTTGGTTGTGTCCCGTGTTCGTCTTCTGAGGAGGTCTATGCGTTTTTTCGCTGTGGCCCGTCAGAACTGTCGATCAACGAGTCGAGCGTCATATCCCGTTCTTACGAGGGCATCTTTCAGTGTCCGTAGGTGTCCATCGCGTTCCTCCTCGTCTGAGCAGATCCTGTGTATTCGCAGGGCTTGTCCATAGGGGATGGCTTCTTTAACGTGGTTAGGGTGGAAGCTGGAGAAGTGGAGCATCGTGAGGTTGTCCGTGGGCTTGTGGTAGAGTGAAGTGCTGAGGCGTCCGTCTTTGATGGAGATTCGTGTGTCCAAGAATGAAACCGATTCTGAGGAGTAGTCCATGGTGAGTTTGATGGTGGGATGGAACCTGTTGATGCTATCGTGTAGTCCTTTCAGTGATCCTTCGCCGTGGGTCCAAAGGAAGAAGATGTCGTCGATGTATCTGGTGTACAGCGTTGGTTGGAGGTCCTGTGCAGCGAAAAAGTCTTGCTCGAACTTGTGCATGAAGATGTTGGCGTATTGGGGTGCGAATTTGGTCCCCATGGCTGTTCCGTGTGTTTGGGTAAAAAAATGGTTGTCGAAGGTGAAGACATTGTGGTCAAGGATGAAGCGGATGAGTTGTAGGATGGCATCCGGAGATTGGCTGTTGTTGGTGTTGAGTACTGAGGCTGTCGCAGCGATGCCGTCATTGTGGGGGATATTGGTGTAGAGTGCCGATACGTCCATCGTGACGAGGAGTGTTCCTGGTTCAACTGGTCCATGGGTGCTGAGTTTCTGCAAGAAGTCTGTAGTGTCGCGACAGAAGCTGGGGGTTCCCTGTACGATGGGTTTCAGGATGCCCTCGACGTACCCAGAGAGGTTCTCACACAGGGTTCCGTTGCCTGATACGATAGGACGTCCGGGTGTGTTGGCTTTGTGTATCTTTGGGAGGCAGTAAAAGTCTCCTACGCGGGGAGTACGTGGGATGAGAGCGCGTAGGATGTTTTGAGCAGTTCAGGTCTTAGAATAGACCTTAGAATAGACCCACATTATCACAATAGAGTAGCGATAATGGGGGACTTCAACTATCCTAATATAGACTGGGATAATAGTGTAAAGGGCAGAGAGGGGGAAGAATTTCTGAAGTGCATTCAGGAGAACTTTCTGGATCAGTAAGTTTCTGGCCCAACAAGGAATGAGGCATTGCTGGATCTGGTTCTGGGGAATGAAGTGGGGCAAGTGGAGCAAGTGTCAGTAGGTGAACATTTAGGGAACAGTGATCATAGTGTCATAAGGTTTAGATTAGCTGTGGAAAAGGACAGGGAGCAATCCAGAGTAAAAATACTTAATTGGAGGAGGGCCAATTTCAGTGGGTTGAGAACGGATTTGGCCCGGGTTAATTGGAATCAAAGATTGGCAGGCAAAACTGTAACCGAACAATGGGCTGCCTTTAAAGAGGAGATGGTTCGGGTACATTCAAGGTACATTCCCACGAGGGGGAGAGGTAGGACAACCAAAGTCAGACCTCTCTGGATGACGAAAGAGATAGAGGGGGTGATTTTGCCAATGGGGACGTGATGGAGGCGGGACTGCTGCTTGTCAGTTTTAGTCCCACCTCCATCAACGTCCGGCCAACCCACGCTATTTTCCCTTGATTGACCTTGTTAAGCTCGCCCAGCGGGTTTAGCAGGCCAATTACTGGTGACGTCAGCGAGTGACGTTTCATCTGTCAAGAGCTTTTGACAGATGAATTGTCATCGTTTGATGGCTCTGCGAAGCTGTCAAACACTAACAATCTGTCTTCTAAGTTGAGACTTTACTCAAGACTCAATTAGAAAGCCTTCCTGAGCAGAAAGCAGAAGGCTGATGCATTTGAGAATGCAGCGGCCATTCTGCTTTCTCTGCCGGTGAGCTGAGGGACTCCCGAGACCTGAAGGGATGAAGCCTGGAGGAAGAAGTAAAGGTAAGTAAAGCTTTTAAAACACTTAAGACTCACCTCACACACTTACCTCTGCACACATGCACCCATCACTCACCTGCACACCGGACATCTCGGCCCCTCCGACCCCCGCAGACCCACAGCTCGCCTCACTGACCCTGGCGAGGTTCGGAGCCGTCGGGAAGCCCACACTTTAGGTGGCAATATAGGGATTATCCAAAAAACTGCCTGTTAACTACCTGTTAACAGGCAGTTAATTGGCACTAATCGCCTTCCCGCCTCAAGGAGGCGGCTCCCAGCGCAGGTCGGGTAACCCGCCTCCTGGGAAGATGGCACGGAGGCAGGTTGGGGGTGGGATGGGTACCCGCCCCCAGATTCTGCCATTTTCCCGTCAGTCCCGCCTCCATACCCGCCTCCCCAGGGCTGGCAAAATCACCCCCAGAGAGTAAGATGAAGCAGAAAAAGAACGCATATAACAGATGTCAGGTTCAGAATACAAGTGAAAATCAGGCTGAATATAGAAAATTCAGAGGGGAAGTGAAAAAGAAAATAAGAGGGGCAAAGAGAGAGTATGAGAATAGATCGGCAACTAACATAACAGGGAATTCAAAAGTCTTCTATAGGTATATAAATAGTGAACGGGTAGTAAGAGGAGGGGTGGGGCTGATTAGGGACCAAAATGGAGACCTACGCATGGAAGCAGAGGGCATGGCTGAGGTACTAATTGAGTACTTTGCATCTGTCTTCACCAAAGAAGGAGATGCTGCCAAAGTCATAGTGAAAGAGCAGGTAGTGGAGATACAGGATCGGATAAAAATGGATAAAGAGTAGGTACTAAAAAGGCTGCCTGTACTTAAACTAGATAAGTCACCATGACCGGATGGGATGCCACCTCAGAAGCTGAGGGAAGTTAAAATGAAAATCGGAGAGGTACTGGCCATAATCTTCCAATCCTCCTTAGATACAGGAGTGGTGCCAGTGGATTGGAGAATTGCAAATGTTACACCCTTGTTCTAAAAAGAATGTAAGGATAAACCCAACAACTACAGGCCAGTTTAACCTCGGTAGTGGGGAAGCTTTTAGAAACGATAATCAGGGACAAAATTAACAATCACTTGGACAAGTGGATTAGTTAAGGAAAGCCAGTATGGATTTGTTAAAGGCAAATCATGTTTAACTAACTTGATCGAGTTTTTTGATGAGGTAACAGAGAGGGTTGATGAGGGCAATGCGGTTGACATGGTGTACATGGACTTCCAAAAGACGTTTGATAAAGTGCCACATAATAGGCTTGCCAGCAAAGTTGAAGCCCATGGAATAAAAGGGACAGTGGCAACATGGATACGGAATTGGCTAAGTGACAGGAAACAGAGAGTAGTGGTGAACGGTAGTTTTTCGGACTGGAGGAAGGCATACAGTGGTGTTCCCCAGGGGTCAGTACTAGGACCATTGCTTTTCTTGATATATATTAATGACTTGGACTTGGGTGTACAGGGCACAATTTCAATAATTGCAGATGACACAAAACTTGGAAGTATAGTGAACAGTGAGGAGGATAGCGATAGACTGCAAGAAGCCATAGATAGGCTGGTGAAATGGGCGGACACGTGTCAGATGAAATTTAACGCAGAAAAGTGCAAAGTGATACATTTTGATGGGAAGAACGAGGAGAGGCAATATAAACTAAAGGGTACAATCCTAAAGGGGATGCATGAACAGAGAGACCTGGGGTATATGTGCACAAATCATTGAAGGTGGCAGGGTAGGTTGAGAAAGCAGTTAAAAAATCATATGGGATCCTGGGCTTTATTAATAGAGGCATAGAGTACAAAAGCAAGGAAGTTATGATGAACATAAGAAATACGAGCAGGAGTAGGCCATGCGGACCCTTGAGCCTGCTCCGCCATTCAATAAGATCATGGCTGATCATCGACCTCAACTCCACTTTCCTGCCCGATCTCCATATGCCTTGGTTCCCCTAGAGTCCAAAAATCTATCTATCTCAGCCTTGAATATACTCAAAGACTCAGCATTCACAGCCCTCTGGGGCAGAGAATTCCAAAGATTCACAACCCTCTGAGTGAAGAAATTCCTCCTCATCTCGGTCTTAACTGGCCTACCCCTTATCCTGAGACTATGTCCCCTAGTTCTAGACACTCCAGCCAGGGGAAACAACCTCTCAGCATCTACCCTGTCAAACCCCTTCAGAATCTTGTATGTTTCAATGAGATCACCTCTCATTCTTCTAAACTCCAGAGAGTATAGGCCCATTCTACACAATTTCTCATCATAGGACAGCCCTCTCATCCCAGGAATCAATCTAGTGAACCTTCGTTGCACCGCCTCCAAGGCAAGTATAACCTTCCTTAGATAAGGAGACCAGAACTGTGCACAGTATTCCAGGTGTGGTCTCACCAAAGCCCTGTACAACTGCAGCAAGACTTCCTTACTCTTATACTCCAACCCCCTTGCAATAAAGGACAACATGCCATTTGCCTTCCTTATTGCTTGCTGTACCTGCATGCTAGCTTTCTGTGTTTCTTGCACGAGGACACCCAAATCTCTCTGAACACCAACATTTGAAAGTTTCTCACCATTTAAAAAATATTCTGTTTTTCTATAACCTTTAGAAAACACTGGTTCGGCCTCAACTGGAGTATTGTGTCCAATTCTGGGCACCGCACTTTAGGAAGAATGTAAAGGCCTTAGAGAGGGTGCAGAAAAGATTTACGAGAATGGTTCCAGGGATGAGGAACTTCAGTTACATAGATGGACTAGAGAAGCTGTGGTTGTTCTCCTTAGAGCAGAGAAGGTTGAGAGGAGGTTTGATAGAGGTGTTCAAAATCATGAGGAGTCTAGACAGAGTAGATAGAGAGAAACTGTTCCCATTGGCAGAAGGGTTGAGAACCAGAGGACACAGATTTAAGGTGATTGACAGAAGAACCAAAGGTGACAGGAGGAAAAACTTTTTTATGCAGCGAGTGGTTATGATCTGGAATGCACTGCCTGAAAGGATGGTGGAGGCAGACTCAATTGTGGCTTTCAAAATGGAATAGGATAAGTACCTGAAGAAAAGAATTTGCAGGGTTACGGGGAAAGGACGGGGGAGTGGGACTAGCTGAAGTGCTCTTGCAGAGAGCCAGCACGGGCCAAATGGCCGCTTTCTGTGCTGTAACCATTCTATGATTCTAAAAATGTATTTTTCTTTAAGGATATTCTTTCCACCTGCACTATTAATGGTCACCCCCACATTAAGACTCTCAAAACTTGTCTAACCTTTAGGTTGCCCTGGGTGCAGTGAGACAATGGGCTGGATTTTGTCAGCCCCGAGGAGGCGGGTATGGAGGCGGGACTGCCGGTAAAGTTGCAGAAAGTGGGGGCGGTTGGCAAACCCGCCCCCATCCCGCCTCTGTGCCCTTTTGCCAGGAGGCGGGAAGCCGTCCTGCCCCGGGTCCCGTCTCCTCGAGGCAGGAAAGGGATTAAATCCTTTTAACTGCCTGTTAACAGGTAGTTAACAGGCAGAAAAAAGGATTAGTCCCATTTTACCTTTTCAAGTGCAGGCTTCCTGATCTCGGAGAACCCCGCCAGGTTGGAGGAGTCGAGTAGGAGGTCTGCGGGGGTCGGAGGGGCCTGAAAGTGAGATGTAGAGGTGAGTGAAGGGTGCAAGTGTGGAGTGGTAAATATGTGAGGTGAGTGTAAAGTTTTATAAAATGTCCACTTACCTTTGTTTCTGCCTACAGCCTTCAGCCGCGGTGGTTCCGGAGTCCCGACATCTTCATTGTAGATTTCACAGACTAGCTGTTGGATCCTCCGAACCAACAGTCATCTGATTTCTACAAACTAGAAAGGTTTGATGAGTTCTGAACACAAGGACTCATCAAACTACACAGAATGTCAGTGTTTGATAGCTTCACAGAGCTGTCAAACGCTGACATTTCTTCTTTCAAGAAGTCTTGACAGATGGCACGTCAGACGTTGACGTGCTCTGTCACTGACTTCCCCCTAATTGGCCTGCTGAGCCCGCAGGGCGGGTTTAACAAGGTCAATCAGGGGAAAATCCCACTGGTTTGCCAGAGGCTGATGGAGGCGGGACTGAGACCCGACAAGCAGCAGTCCCGCCTCCAGCATGTCTCCATTCACAAAATCCAGCCCAATGCTCTCCATCAGCCCAGCTGGATCCAAGCAATGCCACCAATCTAATGAAATAGCTTTGGCACCTCATTAACCATGATATATGGTAACAATGATGTTGGAGCAGGTTGATGCAGGGAGTCAAACTGTCTTTTCATCTTTGGGAACTGGGTTTGATGGAGTAGGTAAATCTGCTCTCGATAAAAAATGGACGTAATTAAAGTGAACTGAGTAAATAAAGGAGGAACTATTTCCACTGGTAGGAGGGTCAGTAACCAGAAGACACAGATTTAAGATAATTGGCAAAAGAACCAGAGGGGAGATGACGAGCAATATTTTTACGCATTGCGTTATGATCTGGGATGCACTGCCTGAAAGGGTGGTGGAAGCAGATTAAATAGTAACTTTCAAAAGGGAATTGGATAAATACTTGAAAGGGAAAAATTTGCAGGGCTATATGGAAAGAGCAGGGGAGTGGGACTAATTGTATAGCTCTTTCAAAGAGCCGACACAGGCACGATGGGCCGAATGGCCCCCTTCCATGCTGTATGATTCTATGAATCACTCCCACTCTGACCTCGGCCTCTTACACTGTTCCAACGAAGCTCAACGTAAGAACATAAGAACATAAGAAATAGGAGCAGGAGTAGGCCAATCGGCCCTTCGAGCCTGCTCCGCCATTCAATAAGATCATGGCTGATCTGATCCTCACCTCAAATCTAAAGAACACAAGAAGTAGGAGCAGGACCCGGCCACTCAGCCCCTGGGCCCGCTACGCCACCCACAGGGCCTCGACCGATCCGAACTCAACCTCATGTCCAATTTCCTGCCCGCTCCCCGTAACCCCTAATTCCCTTTACTTCTAGGAAACTGTCTATTTCTGTTTTAAATTTATTTAATGATGTAGCTTCCACAGCTTCCTGGGGCAGCAAATTCCACAGACCTACTACCCTCTGAGTGAAGAAGTTTCTCCTCATCTCAGTTTTGAAAGAGCAGCCCCTTATTCTAAGATTATGCCCCCTAGTTCTAGTTTCACCCATCATTGGGAACATCCTTACTGCATCCACCCGATCAAGCCCCTTCACAATCTTATATGTTTCAATAAGATCGCCTCTCATTCTTCTGAACTCCAATGAGTAGAGTCCCAATCTACTCAAACTCTCCTCGTATGTCCACCCCCTCATCCCGGGGATTAACCGAGTGAACCTTCTTTGTACTGCCTCGAGAGCAAGTATGTCTTTTCTTAAGTATGGACACCAAAACTGTATGCAGTATTCCAGATGCGGTCTCACCAATACCTTATATAACTGCAGCAATACCTCCCTGTTTTTATAATCTATCCCCCTAGCAATAAAAGCCAACATTCCGTTGGCCTTCTTGATCACCTGCTGCACCTGCATACTAACTTTTTGATTTTCTTGCACTAGGACCCCCAGATCCCTTTGTACTGCAGTACTTTCCAGTTTCTCGCCATTAAGATAATAACTTGCTCTCTGATTTTTCCTGCCAAAGTGCATAACCTCACATTTTCCAATATTGTATTGCATCTGCCAAATCTCTGCCCACTCACCCAGCTTGTCTATATCCCCTTGTAGGTTTTTTATGTCCTCCTCACTTTCTACTTTCCCTCCCATCTTTGTATCATCTGCAAACTTTGATATGTTACACTCGGTCCCCTCCTCCAAATCGTTAATATAGATTGTAAAGAGTTGGGGACCCAGCACTGACCCCTGCGGAACACCACTGGCTACTGGTTGCCAGTCCGAGAATGAACCATTTATCACAACTCTCTGCTTCCTGTTAGATAACCAATCCTCCACCCATGCCAGAATATTACCCCCAATCCAGTGATTTTTTATCTTGAGCAATAATCTTTTATGTGGCACCTTGTCGAATGCCTTCTGGAAGTCTAAATACACTACGTCCATTGGTTCCCCTTTATCCACCCTGTACGTTATGTCCTCAAAGAACTCAAGCAAATTTGTCAGACATGATTTCCCCTTCATAAAGCCATGCTGACTTTGTCCTATCAAATTATGTTTATCTAAATGTTCCGTTACTGTCTCCTTAATAATAGACTCCAAAATTTTACCCACCACAGATGTTAGACTAACTGGTCTATAATTTCCAGCTTTCTGCCTACTACCCTTTTTAAATAAGGGTGTTACATTAGCAGTTTTCCAATCTGCCGGGACCTTTGCTGATTCCAGGGAATTTTGGAAAATTATTACCAAAGCATCCACAATCCCTATTGCCACTTCCCACAAGACCCTAGGATGTAAGCCATCAGGTCCAGGGGATTTATCCGCCTTGAGTCCCATTATTTTACTGAGTACCAATTCCTTAGTGATTTTAATCGTATTTAGCTCCTCCCCCACTAGAGCCCCCTGTTTGTCCAGTGTTGGGATATTCTTAGTGTCCTCTACCGTAAAGACTGAAACAAAATATTTGTTCAGCATTTTTGCCATCTCCATGTTTCCCACCATTAATTTCCCGGTCTCATCCTCTAAGGGACCTATGTTTGCCTTAACCACCCTTTGTCTTTTTATATAACTATAGAAACTCTTGCTATCTGTTTTTATATTTTTTGCTAATTTATTTTCATAATCTATCTTCCCTTTCTTAATCAATCCTTTAGTTACATTTTGCTGTCTTTTGAAGACTTCCCAATCTTCTATCCTCCCACTAAGTTTGGCTACCTTATATGTCCTTGTTTTTAGTTGGATACTATCCTTAATTTCTTTACTTAGCCACGGATGGCTGTCATTTCTTTTACACCCTTTTTTCATCAGTGGAATATATATTTTTTGAAAGTTGTAAAATAACTCCTTAAATGAACACCACTGCTCATGTACCGTCTTACCCTTTAATCTATTTTCCCAGTCCACTTTAATCAATTCCGCTCTCATACCATCATAGTCTCCTTTATTCAAGCTCAGTACGAGGAACAGCACCTCATCTTTCGATTATGCACTTTATAGCCTTCTGGACTCAACATTGAGTTCAACAATTTTAGACCATAAGCCCTGCCCCTATTTTTTCATATGGTAGCTGTTGATGATTCTGCTGTACCCATTTACACCTCTTCTAGACTCATCTTTTGTTTGTTTACTCGTCCCATTACCATCTCCTTTTGCTTTGTACAATCATACCTTTGTCATTTAATCACTCCTGACTTCCACCCTATCATAAACCTTCCCTTTTGTTCTTCCCTCCCCTCCCACCTTTCCCTGGCTCTGTACTTGCTTAAAATCTGTTGCATCCCTAACTTTTTCCAGTTCTGACGAAAGGTCATCGACCTGAAACGTTAACTCTGTTTCTCTCTCCACAGATGTTGCCTGACCTGCTGAGTATTTCCAGCATTTTCTGTTTTTATTTCAGATTTCCAGCATTCGCAGTATTTTGCTTTTGCCCAGTGCTTTGTTTGCTTTTTTATGGCCTTATAAACGTACTTTGCTACTTTTAACCTGCATCGCTACTATACGATAAGTGACCACACTTCGAAAGTAATTCATTGGATATGATGCACTATGATGTCCCGAGGATGTGAAATACACATCATAAGTATTAGTTCTTTAGTTGTTCTTTCTTTCCCTCCTTCCTTCTTTTTATTTCTTTCTTCTAGTTCACAATTTTCCTTGTTTGTGAACACATTTTTCAACTACCTGGTCACGTTCTTTTTTTTTCAAATCTATGGACATTAATATTTTGTACAGGTGGCTGGAAAAATTATGCTTTTTATAAAGGGCTTCAGCTCACTGCTTCTGATGGTGCAGGATCAGTATTTTTTTTTCCAGTAAGACTTACCTCACGTTTGATCAGAGGCATCTACAGGAGTTATAAAACGAGTGTGTTTCATGGATTGACAGCAGGCCTGCTTTAAAGCCACACCTGATTCTCCGTTCCATTGCAGTCAATGGAAGGGACGATCAGGCCTGATGTATAATGGCTGCCATTTCAATATCGCCTGCTTTACACCTTCGCCCAAAGTTAAAATTAACCCCATGGTGATTGGACAAGATTCCTCACAAACTGCCCGTCCCGTGGCCTCAATCACACTTGGCCCACATCACTGTGATTTATGGAAGGCCCGAGTTCAGACAGTTTCGGTGACCTTCAAGGTATTACGTTTTTTATTTAAAACTGAAAAATAGCTCAGATGCCCAGATCAAATAAAGTAGAAGCTTTGGAGACAGTAAATGAACTTGTGTTTACAGCAGACTGAATAGGATGTTTACACTGGGAATAATCCCTGAAGTGTCTCTCCAGCTGCTGGCTCCAATTTGTTCAAGGGATTCACAGCTGTTGCGTTTCACTGTCGCTGCTGAACACAGATTTGCATCCTCCCACTACTTTAGTTCAATTTAACATGGGCTTCACGGTAAATTTCCCATCGTGGTTTGTTCTATAATATTCTTTAGCGTGGCTTCAATTGTAATCGACTGCTGTACAGAGGGACTGCAGTGTGACACCATGGGCTGGATTTTACCAGCCCTGAGGAGGCGGGTCTGGAGGAGGGACTGCTGGGAAAATCAAAAAGAGTGGGAACGGGTCCCGAACCCGCTCCCAACCCGCCTCCAACCAATCTTCCCGGGAGTCGGGTCCCCGATTTGCACAGGGACCTGACTCCTAGCGGTGTGAAGAGGATTACAGCCACTTAACTGGCTGTTAACAGGTAGTTAACAGGCAGATAAGAGGCTTTTTTCCATTTTGAGACTTCTCCTGTGGGCTTCCCGACATCGGGGAACCCCGCCAGGGTAAGTGAGGCGTGATGTGGGTCTGTTGTAATGCTTGTGTATAGATGACAGCTGCAGAAGTGGTGTGAAGGATGCAATGGGACACTGGTGAGTATCAGAGGTAAGGAAATGTTGGGAAAGTAATTTTTAATGTGTTTAGATTTTTCTGTAGGTGACAAGCTTTGAAGTGTTTGTGTGGCCTCACCTCATTGGGAGAAGTGACAGATCGCTTTTGTTCCCTCACCTGCAGCTGCCATCTGTTTTATCCTAAGGAGAGAGTCATTGGAGAGCCTGGATACAAGGGCTCACTTTTGTACAGTGATTGTCAGTGTTTGATAGCACCTCAATGCTGTCAAACACTGTCAAAAATAAATGGCTTATGTCCCTTTAAGAAAACCGGCAGATGAAGCGTCATCAACTGACGTCATCTGACACTGGCTTTCCCTTAATTGGCCAGCAAGCCCGCAGGGCGAGCTTAGCAAGGCCAATCAGGGGAAAATAGCGTCTGTGCGTTGGACGTCGCTGGGGGCGGGACTAGAACCCGGAAGGCAGCAGTCCCGCCCCCAACTCGTCTCGGCAGGTAAAATCCAGTCCCACGTATCCAACAGCATTACTTACCTGAGCTATGTCCAATCTAATTTCCTGTTGATAAGGTTTACTGTTCCAGCTGACTGTTTTTCACGGTGACATTTTAATTAACAAATGGGTAAAATGGATGGGTTGCACTAGTAGCAACTTCTCCCTGAAGCCTGATTTGAGTGTGAAAGATTCACAACCAAACACCTACAACTGACTAGATGCCACACCCTGCTCATACCATAGCAACATTAGGAACAGGAGCAGGCCATTCAGCTCCTCAGGCTTGCTCCACCATTCAATTAGATCATGGCTGATCTGCACCTCATATCTGTAGGCTGCAGTGCAGAATTCCTTCCAACATGAACTTGCAGCCATATGTTGTATATATGTGTCTCTCTCTCTCGCTTTTTATCTTTGGTCTTGTGGACTACAGAAAGTCTGTCCTGGAAAACACAGCACATTTTCAACTCTTCCCTCCCCCTACCCCACCCCACCAAAAAAAATGCTGTTGAGGCTGGGCCCGTTGAAAATTTCAAAACTGAGATTGATAGATAATTTGTTAGACAATTGTATCAAGGGCTACGGAACCAAGGCGGGCAGGTGGATACAGATCAGTCATGATATAATTGAATGGCGGAACAGGCTCGAGGGTCTGAGTGGCCTCCTCCTGTTGCTATGTTCCTAAATATTGTTATTGGCAGCAGCAGCTGCATTTGAAGAAGATCCTCCTGGGAAGTAGTGGCCCGGTGGGTTGAGGCCTGCTCGTGGCTTGATGCTTGACACAGGTGCATTCCAGGCAGAGGAAGTTGCCGACTTTTATCAGAACAATCTGATTTTCTGTTCTGCGTCGAGACTGAGGGGAATTGCCATTACAGTGCGGCCCAGCTGCAGTGCAGCATTACATTAGCAGCTCGATTATATCAATCGTTAAATCTGGGTCTAAATAAGCACAAACTGTTCTTGTAGACGACAGCTGCTCTTACTCAACTAGACACCAAAACAATCTCCCATCTGTCCATTCTTGCCCTACTGATACTGGTGTCAGAGAACTGGATTAATGGTGTCTGGTGATATCCCATTTCCCCCATGAGTGCTTAGCTTCATTTTTATGCTTGGGAGTTTATAGAGTTGGGACAGTAAAAATGTACATTGATAGCAATCTTGTGTTGAATGTAGCGAAAGCTAGCAAATGTATTAAATTTCGAAATAATTCATTCATTTAGTCATCTGTCTAATGTTCCTTGACCACAGAGAATCTAATGCAGGAATTGCACCCACCTCCTCACTGCCCAGTCAGCCTACAAGGTTAACAGTGTGTGTCTTGGCCTCCGTCCTCAGTCTCAGCTTGTCATTATACTCCGATTACAGTCAGTGCTGTGTATCTATGACCTGGATGTCATCCAATCACATGCAGGCATATTTTGTCAATCAATTTCTTTTAAAAGCAAGACTGTTTTTTTGTCAGTAAAACCCATTATGCAAACCAAGCACTGAAAAGGCCCATTAAGAAATGTAAGAAAATGGGAGCATTCAGGAGCAGTTCAGGCAGCAAACTTGTGGCTGTTTTGATAACTGCTCTATGTATATGTGCAGTGATACGATTGGAAGCAATTTACCCAAGAACAAAGCACTGCATGCAGATTAAGTTTCCAGATCTTAAGGGCTAGAAATGACTGCTGGTGATATTTGAGTACAAACGCTTAACCAATTTGTGTGATATTCCTTTTCTTGCTATTTTAACAACAATTTGCATTGGCTAGCAGGGACAGCCCAAAGTTTAGTCGAAGAAATGGGTTTCGAGGATGCTTTTAAAGATAGAGAAAGGTGGCAAGGTTTAGGGAGGGAGTTCCAGAGTAGGGTCAAACCAGCTGAAGGTTCTGCTCCAGTAGTGAGACGAGGGGAGAGGGGAGGTGCACCAGAGGTTCAAGTCAGTGGAACAGTATGCTCGGGAGGGGATATAGGGCTGGATGAAATGCAGAGATAGGGTGGGGAAAAGTCATGGAGGAATTTGTAGAGAAGGCCAAAGATTTACAATACAATACACTGGGGGGTGGGGTTGGACGGCCAGTATAGAGCACAGGGTAAATAGGTTAACGCATCTGCAAAAAAACAGCGAGCTAAGGAAGGACATGCCATCCAGTTATGCATTCGTTGGCTATTATCACCGACAATAATTTCTGGCCTTAAATATTTTCTTTTGCAGGGCTGCACCAAGTAATTTTTAGCTTCAAAATGTAATTTGCAAATTCGCTTATCTCAGTCAGGCTAAAATCACTTAAATGCAAAATGATTTTCAAACAAGCGACATTTTTATTTAAACAGTACAGCAGCCCTATTTCTGAACAGAATGACTTGTTACTGGCATGGCACGGTGGCTCACTCAAGCTTTAGGTTCTATACATAATTCATTTGTCGTCTGGTCTTCCAAATCCCATCAAAGTAGTTGAGGCTTCAAGGTTAGGAAACTCCTTTTGAATTTCTGCTATGTTTTCCCCTCAAGGTTCTAATTTCTCTCGTTTCATTACATTTCTAGTGTTCGCCAGGCAAGACATTATATCAAAAGTGTGGTGGTCACCAGAGCTTATAAGTCCTTACTTAGTGCAAGTTCGAATGGTGCGGAGATATTCTTAACATGGTTCATGATAAGGACCCATCAATATAGGCAGAGATTCTAGATCACCACAGCTAATTTTAAAGCAGGATTTAATTGAAAGGCTTGGCAAGGTATTTGAGTTGGAAGCTAGATGCCTAAACTGTAAAGACCAGAAGTGGCAGAGTTTGGTAAAGTATTCAATTTACCATCCTTCTTTTTAACTAAATAAACAGAATAGATGCCTGGTTGATGGAAATATAAAACATAGCAGTGCCGTATACGGTGAGGGATTACACGTTATCAGTTTTAATTGAAGTTTGAGAATTAAAAAAGGGAACTTCTATTCATCATGGCCAATGAAAGCTTGCGAACCAAACTAGTGACATACGTATCTGCTCGGAGTACAGGAATGTAAAACTCAGCTACTGGAGAATCATTGCCATGGCTGTATCGGCTCTACCAAGATACTGCATTCTATTCAGTGCGTGGTAACAAATGTCATCGCCTGCAGTTTCCTTTCGAAATCCTGGAGCATCATCTCGCAGATGATGTGTTATAGAGCAGGTGTAGTCTTAAAGTCCTGAAGCCAATCTGATATCACACAGGTACACAAGCTTAAAACTGAGATTCTAACTGAATATTGGCTCCGTTTCTATTTACAGGATGTGCAGTTCCCTCTGCCACCACCTCCCCCTTGACCGTTAACGGTGTTTCGCTTTTAAAAATGGAATCAAGCTTGTTGCGGGGCCTTATGTTGAAGTACTTCTGAAAATACTCCGATGTGAAGTAATAAACAAATGGGTCGAGGCAGCAATTTGTGGTGGCCAGGCACAAAGTAATTGGATACATGGTCCTAGCAAACCTCTCCACGGAGCAGTTTGCAATTGCTTGCGAACGCACAAGAGCATAGATAAATAGGATTGAATTGTAGGGCACAAAACATATTACGAAAATGGACAAATGTACAATGATCATCTTGAGCACCCTTTCTTTGTTGGCTCCAATGGGAGACAGTGTCTCTGGCTTTCTCAGAGTCCTCAGAACCAATGAAGAGCAGGTCAGGTTCAGTAGCAAGGGAATAAGAAATCCAACTATTTCAATGAATATGGTGATCTTGGACAGGTAGGTCTTCCAGGTGTCTTTGGAGAAACCTTCAAAGCACGTCGTACTGGAGTTATTACCCCTGTTGTTAGTGGTGGAGAATAGAGATGCAGAGATCCCCCCACTGAGCACCAGGAGCCACACCCCTGCGCAGATTATGCTGGTGTTTCTCCTCGTCCTGATGGTCCGAGACCTGAAGGGGTAAACTATGGCCAAGAATCGGTCAGCGCTGATGCAGGTGAGAAACAGCATGCTCCCGTATATGTTCGTGAGGAATGCTGTCCCAGAAACCTTGCACAGCCCGTCACCAAACGGCCAGTGCCTATTGATGTTGTAAAAAATTTTGAAGGGTAGCGTAAAGACAAAGAGGAGGTCCGAGACGGCGAGATTTGTCATAAATATCGTAGTTTCATTTCGCATCTTCATTTTGCAACTGAAGAAGTACAGCGAGGTACAGTTTGTCAGCAACCCGAGAATAAAGACAACGCTGTACACGGAGCCGTACAGGGTGTACTTGAATGAATCGTTGGTGAGACAGGTGGGGTTCTGGCTATCGTTCCCCATACCAAGCCGCGTGCGTTTTGTACAGGAGCAGCAAGAGCGTTGTGAGTTGAGCAGCATCCACAGCAGTTTCCAGCACACAATGAATTGTGGCAGGAGTCACGTCCGAGGTTTCCTGATAAGGTTTTGCCTTTGCACCATAGTTTACTGTCTGTACGGCTGACCTACTGCCTGCAGAGAAAAAAAACATAAACAACATTAGAAAATGGAGACCACCTCAGCTAGTTGCCATTTTTCATAACATAAGAACATAAGAAATAAGAGCAGGAATAGGCCACTTGGCCCCTCGAGCCTGCTCCGCCATTCAATAAGATCATGGCTGATCTTGGGCTCAAAGCCACTTCCCAGCCCACTCCCCATAACCCTTCACTCCCTTATCTTGCAAAAATTTGTCTATCTCCACCTTAAATGCATTTAATGACCCGGCCTCCACGGCTCTCTGGGGCAGAGAATTCCACAAATTTACGACCCGCTGAGAAGAAATTCCTCCTCATCTCAGTTCTAAAAGGGCGACCCTTTATTCTGAGACTGTGCCCCCGAGTTCTAGATTCCCCATGAGGGGAAACATCCTCTCTGCATCTACCCTGTCGAGCCCCCTTAGTATCTTATATGTTTCAATAAGATCACCTCTCATTCTTCTAAATTCCAATGAGTATAGGCCCAGCCTGCTCAACCTTTCCTCATAAGTCAAACCCCTCATCTCTGGAATTAACCTAGTGAATCGTCTCTGAACTGCCTCCAATGCAAATATATCCTTCCTTAAATAAGGAGACCAAAACTGTACGCAGTACTCAAGGTGTGGTCTCACCAATACCTTGTACAGTTGTAGCAGGACTTCCCTGCTTTTATACTCCAACCCCCTTGAAATAAAGGCCAACATTCCATTTGCCTTTTTGATTACTTGCTATACCTACATGCTAAATTTTTGTGTTTCATGCACAAGGACCCCCAGGTCCCTCTGGACTGTAGCATTTTGTAATCTCTCTCCATTTAAATAATAGTTTGCTTTTTTATTTTTCCTGCCAAAGTGGATAACCTCGCACTTTCTCACATTATACTCCATCTGCCAAATGTTTGCCCACTCACCTAGCCTGTCTATATCCCTTTGCGGATTCTTTGAGTCCTCTGCACAACTTGCTTTCCTACCCATCTTTGTATCATCTGCAAACTTGGCTACATTACACTCGATCCCTTCATCCAAGTTATTAATGTAGATTGTAAATAGTAAATAGTTAAAAAAAAATGTTTTTGTATTCCTCAACGTTAAACAGCATATTTTCTGTTCTTGCTTGAAAAAGTGCAGCATTAGTTTCTGCTAAACCCCAGTTCAAAAAAAGCAATACACAATAATAGCCAAAGGAAATGGCCCCGAATATTAACCTTTGCTTTTCTGCCCCATAAAGTCCTTATGTTGTGTCATATTAAAAGAATTAAAGCTGCACAGTGCTTCCTCAGGAAATCCAGATAATGTTGCCTCATAGAATTTAGGATTATTTATTCTACAGTTGGCTATTTTTGTCAGATGCTTAAATGTTTTAAGTCAGCTTTCAGTGTGGCTATTGCTCATTAAAGACAGCTGGCTCCTCTTAATCCAAAATCACTTGATTTGAATTATCTGGGGGTTTTATTTGGAAGACTTAATTCCCACTTTGCTTTGCTGCTAACGTTATTTAATTTGAATTATTCGATAGTTGGAATTTTTTTTTTAAAGTGCAGAGCTGATGGAATTAATGGAGTAGACTAGCGCCAGAAGGTTCCCGGGGGGAGGGAGGGGGTTGGGGGTGGAATTCACCCTCACCATCACCATAACTTTGGCAGAAGTTGCAACGGTGCAGCAGTGGAAACCCGAAGGAAATTCCCGGTGTAATTTACTGTACTTACATACTAGAAGAAGAGAAGAACTTGATTTATCCTATAGATAGATTCACATGCTACATTTAATAATGCTGAATAGCCCAGTAGCTTCGGGATCTGCTTTTCTACAAAATGAAAACGTTATTAATTAATTAATTGCATTTATATAGCACCTTTCACCACTTCAGGATGTCCCAAAGCGCAACAAATAAAGTACTTCTGAAGTCCAGTCACTGTTGTAATGTAGCAAAACTAGTTGTGATACAAATAAGAGATTTGGATGTAAAATTGTAACATTTAATATGTTCCATGCAGCCAATTTTATTAAAGAAATATTACACATTTGCAGATGCACCATCCCAGTGTCTGACATGAAAGAGATTCTCTTTCACATGGGAAATGGTCTGTCCAATTTAAACAGTTAAAATATATATTTTTTTAAATGCGCATATTTTCTAGTGAAATTCTTGCCGTTGTCAGCTATACTCTGGTGAAATTCTAGCCGTTTTCAGCTCTATTCTGGTGAAATTCTTGCCATTGTCAGCTCTATTCTGGTGAAATTCTAGTTGTGGTCAGCTCTATTCTGGTGAAATTCTTGCCATTGTCAGCCATATTCTGGTGAAATTCTTGCCGTTGTCAACTATACTCTGGTGAAATTCTTGCCATTGTCAGCCATATTCTGGTGAAATTCTTGCCGTTTTCAGCTATTTTCAAGTGTGGGGCACAAAACATATTGTTGCAGCCGTCAGGGTATGGTTCAGAGAAAAATGTGTGCTGTGACGGTTCCAAATAGCAATTTCTTATGCTAACTGTTAAGGCTTTGCTCATTTTCTTTAAATGATATGGCTCTTCAATGCCATGTCTAGTTTACACTGTAAAATGTTTTTAAAAAGTAAATTTTCCAAGATGGTCAATTTTGCCTCTTGCCGCAGTTATAAAATGCAGTTTGCTTCACTGCACCTTTGGTTCCACAACAATACCAAATGTGGAGCCTACTTGCAGTTTCCAATGTAACTGATGTGAAGCTAGCTGTTTAAGTTTTAATTCTAAAGAGCTCAGGCGGTATAGCTTCTTCAAAGCTTCTAATGTTGAAAAAGGCAGCTCGTGGGTTGTTTTCCAGGATCAGAATGTGAGCAGAGCTGTGTGTGGGTGTTTTAAGTAGCCACATGCAGAGTTGATCTGATCTGAAGCAGCATTACCCCCACCATTTTGGAACTGCCGATATTTCCGTATTCCCTGGTGGGAATGGGAATGGGATAACTTGTGGCTATCCACACAATCATGCATTTATTTTAATGGAATACTTCCGCAAGAATTTGCATTCTTAAAAATAGCATAGGAACAAATTTACAAAATTCAGTTTACATCATATTTAAATTTGCGCACATTTTTAGGGGAGACAGATCGTGTGGAAACATTTAAGAAAGAATTGGGTGGAAACGTGAGAGGGTGGGCTATTAATTTTTGGTCCCGGCCAGATGTCTTACAGAATCTTTTCTAGTCCTGTACACTCGCACGCACGTATGTATATAGATAGTGTGAGGTGCACTTGGGTATGGTTTGTTTCTTTTTAAAATCACACTGAACAAAATTCCTCTGCGTTATTCTGTCCAGCTCTCAGAGAGCCAGATGGTATAAATGGGCCACTTGTTTGATCGCTGTAGAGTGCAGCTTCTATTCCACTCATTAGAAAGCCATGCAATTAACTCTTTAAAACAAAGTCCATTGAGAGAGCAGCGTCCATTTGCGAAAGACAGAGCCAATACCCTTTACCTTTTAAGTATTTCCTGTCATGAGCGGGAGGTAATAATGAGGGGGAAGGGAGGATGAAATCATTATTTTCAAGATTTCTCCATGGGAAAGGATTCTTGTCTGAGTATACATGAAGCATGCTGGAGACTCTCAAATTAATGACACTGGGTTCAAACCCAGTTTGACTGCACCTCAAGTTTCACTCATCCTGAAACAAAATATGTGCTGAAACAAAATAACAGCTTAACGAGCATTTCTGGCATGTAGCTGGGCCTGTCCATCAATCTGAACAAATCTGGCTCTTTGATTTTTATTTTTAAAACACTGATTTTAAAATAAAATTTATTTATTCCTTTCATTTTCCTTGGCTTTGCACTGCAAATCTTGAGTGAGTCGACTCATTTTTCCCCCAATGAGCTTTCCCGTTTTAATTTTTGTTCTCCCAGAAAAAATCTCATTCCTGCAACATCTCCTTCGATCAATGGGTGGGGTGGGGGAGGGGGCGAAATCTAAACAAAGACAAGAGACAAGAGTAAAACCCATCGTATGGTTGACAGGAAGTGTGTTCACACCAGGGTCAGACAAGTTTAATAAGTATTGACTGATCAGAGATGACAGCTTGGGCGTTTTCATCCTATAACTACATCTTCAGCTAAAAATACAACTTTATTGCTGCGCTCAACCAACATAATGTGTTTGATTTGTTTACAGTTTGTAAATTCTTTTCCATTTTAGCCCTAAAAAAATTAATAAATTATTTGTTCCTTTTAATTTTTTTTTAGGAAAATATGAAAGAGGCAGTTTAAAGTTGCCTTGTTCCTCCATGCCACAGCCAAATTTCTTGACAATAATATCTAGAACAGCAAAAAAATAACTGAGTTCAGACCATTACTGACTAGTTACAGAGTACCAATGAATAAACTTCGTATCATTTTGGAGTATCACATTCCTACTAAATATTCAAGTTGACATGACTATCTTTTAATCTACCATGTTCTGGTACTTCCTATTGCATTTACAGACCATCTGGACCAACATCTCCTGGGATAGCGATATTGTGCCATTTAAAATCCATTAAGGTTGCATCATGAGCACGGCGAGAAAGGCAGAGGATGGCTTCGAACACAGATTTCCTATTAACTCTTTTTTGGTTTTTTTTGTTAAAAATATAACCACGGTGTCTTAATCCAGTCAAAACTGACTGAAAATGAATCCATTCTATGCTTCCCTGCACTTTTCTAGCTCGATAAGTACATCAATAAAACTTCCAAAACATAAACTTTGCATTTTTTGCTGTTCTGCTGGTGGATTATTTTGAAGCTGCAGTGGGTATTTCATTGACTGAAATTTTGTTGTCGCTTTTTCTTTTGTCAATTTTGTGCTCATCAAGTAGAGGGATGTTGGTGCTGAGGAAATGGATGCTTTCTTTCTCGGCATCCTGTGTCAGCATCAAGCGCTCCCAGGTCAGGTTTAGCACTGCTACATGCACAGTAAAAGCGTTGTACACTCTGCCCAGCAACGTGCCTCAAACCAGCCTCTCGGAGGGGCACGGCCTACTGCACTGACTTGGCATCCTTCCAGTTCCCACACTACCCACCTGTGGCCTCCCTGAGTGAGACTGCCAATTAGTACTAAATTAGGGGCAGATTTGTGCTGCAGATCCAGGCCCACTGGGAAATAGATTGAGACATAGGCCCAAACATATTTCACACGAGACCCTTACAGCCAGCCGACAGAGAAAACTTTCATCCTGTCAGTTAAGGCTGGACTTGAACCCAGGTCCAAGCAATGAAATATTCGGACCAATTTTTGCATCATACATTGAAACAAATTCAAAACAGACAGCAACGGTGCATTTTTCCATCTCTACCATGTATAGGGATATAATTCATTCTTTAGGACGTGCTCATGGATTCCAGAATGTTAGAGTAGATGATTCATGGATAATTTGATTCATGGTTACAAACCTTGAGTTCAAACACAAGGTTCCTAACCAGAGTAAATGTGTGTGCCGCCGTTGGCTTTTTCCCCCTCTGACCCCGACTACAATAATGCTGTATTATAGAGCACATCCAATTTCAAGGGCAAAGGTTACCATATCCTGAGGGGGTTCTCCGTGGCAGGATGGATAGCTGATATCCAATCTGAGTTGGAGCCTTGCACAGAGCAAGGTTAATGCTTGTAATTACAATCTTACAGCCCTAATCGTAACTGAGGCAGTAATCAATAATAACCTCGCCCACATTTCAATCCATCAGCTTGTGGCGAATGGGAGGAAAATTGATTGAATTTCAATACATTGAGAGAAGCCGAGAGCTCCAGTGAAAACTGTCACTCTGAAAAATAGAAATGTAGTCAAGTGAAGAATCCACAGAAAGAGAAAGCTCACCAGGGTTATACTGAAGAGATAGTAGACCTGAGACAGGCAACTTCATCATTATCATCATCAGTTTTAATAGAAATATGCTTAGTAGAACTGCTATGTACAGTGAACATATATATATCTGCTATGTATAGTATACACAAAAATGTTAACTATGGTCAGAGAATTGATAACCAAAGGACACAGATTTAAGATAATTGGCAAAAGAAAGAATTAGGATGAGGAGAATGACTGTGGGTTGTTATGATCTGGGAGGCACTGCCTGAAAGGCTAGTGGAAGCAGATCCGATAGTAGCTTTCAAAAGGGAATTGGATAAATACTTGAAACAAAAACATTTGCAGGGCTATGGGGAAAGAGCATGGGAGTGGGACTAATTGGATAGCTCTTTCAAAAAGCCGGCACAGGCACGATGGGCCAAATGGCCTCCTTCTGTGCTAGAATGCTATGATTCTAACAGTCACTGCACTAGGATCCGTTGTTACGCTGCACTTGAAGGGAACTCGGCCCTAGTTGGAAGTTGGCCAGTGTCGGTAGTTTACTTAACAAACACTGCCTAGATTTCTGAACACTGTGCTGTGTGTCAGTGCCTCTCCTTCAGCCAGTGCATTTTAGGAATAGTCCACAGCGATACAGGGGGGATGTGAGGAAAACATTTTTTTACACAGCGAGTGGTGATGACCTGGAATTCGCTGCCGACGGAAGTGGTGGAAGTGGAGACACTCAATGTTTTCAGGGGGAGACTGGATAGGCACTTGAGGGAAATAAACTTGCAGGGCTACGGGGATAGAGCGGGGGAATGGGACTGACTGGATTGCTCTACAGAGAGCCGTCACGGACTCAATGGGCCGAATGGCCTCCTTCTGTGCCGTTATGACTCTATGACTCTTGCCCCCAGTTGTCCCTTTCCTCTCTTGAAGGGGGATTGACATTTTGCTAAGGTACATTTCCACAGATGTTAAATGAACCTCCAATACGCTACCCAGATGGTTATTCTCCATATATGAATCTAGACAGGGATTGACAGTTGGCCATTCATCTATGACGAGTGTTGCAGCCAAGTATGAACCTGACCTCACCTAATGTCCACAGGCATACACTTTCCAACAGGGCTCATTTAAGTGGGTAAGAGAATCCTGGTGGATTTGGCCCTCTCCAGCCCAGGGGTACTGAAGACTATCATAGTGCCAATGCCATCCATGTTGAGATCAGCCAACTCAGTCCAGGCTAGTGATCAAACTTGCAACCTTGCTGACCCATATAGCTGAGTACCACCTCCGCCCTGGCATTTACCCACCAAACTCTCAGGAAGGTAACTGAAGAAACCCTTCCTATTGGAAGAATGCAACCAGCAATGAGAAAAGCCTCTTCTGTAGCAAGAGCAAAAATGCCAAGGATTTGAATACAAGAGGGGAGCATTTAGAGGGCCCGAAAGGGGGGAAAAATCCAATATTTGGTGTGTATTCATTCAACGTGCATTTGCAATTATGTTGAAAATTGGATTAATTCCAATACCAAATATTTGCCTTATTTAGAAAAAAACTTAATAATCGCAGCACTGTGGAAAGTTGCATATTAAAGTTACAGACCAGGTGCAGGTACTTAACTGCAGCCCAAGAAGCTATAGCACGTTTGGTGCACTCTCCTCCCCACAGGCTGGATTTTCAGGCAACATATGATTCACAACACTTGACAGACAATGGTCTTAGTGAGTACACCACTGACTATTACAATCCTAAACCTCTTCCTAAGCTATCAAATGCACAACCATATGTTCCACTGAGCAGCAAAAGAGTGGTGTCTTCAGCCATGGGTATGTTTTGCCCTTCTCTATTATTAATTCATCACTGGATAGAGTTGCCAACCCTCCAGTAGTGGCCTGGAGTCTCCCGGAAATTAAAGATGAATCTCCTGAGCAACCAGGGAGAAAAATCATGGGGTTTGTCTTAATTTTCTTTCAACACTTTCGTTTATTAGTTATAAAAATATTGGAGGTGGGGAAGAAAGGATGTTTGACTGGGCGGTTGGAGGCAGGAGGTCATGCGAAGAAACCTCCAGGAATATGGCCAACCACAGTTGGCAACCCTATTGCTGGAGTGTGGTGCAGCAAGAATAGTCATATCCCAGGCATGAATAAGACACTAACATTGTCCACCGTCATGGAATGAATTACATCCTTCTTAAAGGGGCAGGCTCTCTTCATTGCGCGAAGGGTTACACCTGATATTTTAACCGATTTTGCTCTCTTGCATTTTCTGCTTTTATTTCAGGTTTCCAACATTCATCTTTTTTATTCTTTTCTTTGTGCGTTATTTGAAAAAAAAAAAGCTTTTGAAGATGAAATCAACATGCTAAACTCTTCAGAGACCATGGGGAAGAATTGGTCCCGTCACTCCGTTTACTGGGCAAGAAAATTAGAGTTGGGGAGGGGGAGGCGACGAATTTCCAGGTACAATTAGTCACACCCGATCTCCCCTGGAAATTGGCAGCCAGCGAGTTTCAAGTGTCCAGGGCACCCACCTAAAAGAAGCACTAGGCCGCCTGAATATGCTAATCATGAGCCTAACTCCTGCTTTAGGACACCGCTGCCAAATTCGGCATAAAGTGGGCGGAGCATGTGCCATACACACTCCGCTTAGTTTTTCAGGGTCTACAGCGGCCTAACCAGCGGCTTTTAAAGGGATCACTTGAGGCCAACAGAAAGGTTCTTTTGCATCCACCTGAACAGGCAGTTGGGGCTTCGGTTTAACATCTCATCTGAAAGATAGCACCTCCAATGGTGCAGCACTCAGAACTTTCAATGATTAGATCAGCTGCCAACAGCTTGGAGCAGGGCTTGAAACCACAACCTTCTGACTCAGAGGTAAGAATGTGACCAACTGAACCAAGCTGACACATAGTAAATAATTTTCCTACAAAACAAGCCTAAGTAAAAGGAAATGGAGTCACAGCTAAATGGCATGTGCATTCGTATCTGATGGAGACAAAGTCAGCGGAATGGTTCAGAGAAAAGGACATCTTTAGCAACTCGAAGAGGGTGTCTGACTTGCATTCAGTAAAAACGTAGTCCAAGCCTTTTTAGTTCGAAGTCTGCTTTAAACACAGCTTTTCATCCAGGTTAACCGACTGCATATAACAGGATTCCAGTGTTTCATACAGGTCAAAGTTGGCACCTTGGGGAAAAAATACCCAGGAACTATCAGCTGAAGGCATTTAGTGAAGAGGAACGACTAGAATGGGACTAGAGTGGCACCGGGCACAAGCCACTAACAAGTGCCCCCAGCTCGAGGAGGGCATCACTAATACACGTGGCCCAGTCACACTAAAACTGCGAGTACAAAGCGTTAAATGTTTCAAGAATCAAGCTTTGTCAAAAAAATGGAATCATACAGCACAGAAGGAGGCCATTCAGCCCATCGTGCCTGTGCCGGCTCTTTGAAAGAGCAGTCCAATTAGTCCCACACCCCTGCTCTTTTCCCCATAGTCTTGCAATTTTTTTCCTTTTAAAGTATTTATCCAATTCCCTTTTGAAAGTTACCATTGAATTTGCTTCCACCACCCTTTCAGGCACTGCCTTCCAGATCATAACAACTTGCTGAGTAAAATAAAATTCTCCTCATCTCATGTAAAATCTAATATTATAGAACATGACGGAACCTGTACGTACCTGGGATTTAGATATAAAAAATAGACATTGAAATTCTGTATCATTTCACAGTTCTACTTGCCTCAAACTGTTCAGTTGAAATTCAGTCAAACTTCAAAGCAGTAGCATGCAAACTGGGGAGCCCCTGTGAATATTAACACACTCCCACAGATCTAACTACCCCCACAACTTCCAAAGAGACTATCTGCTAACTGAAGGAAAACAGGGCTATAGCTGCAGAAAATGTTACTTTGTTCATGTAAAGCAACAGAAATAATGTGCTGGGATGGCCTCGTGGACCCCTGGAATCTCCTCTGAGAACCTCGTTTGAGAACAGGTTTTTTTGAATTCAATCTGGAGATAAGGGCATCGCTGGCAACGCCAGCATTTATTGCCCATCCCTAGTTGGGCTTCAGAAGGTGGCGGTGAGCTGCCTTCTTGAAGCGCTGCAGTCCGTGTTAGTTAAGGAGATCCATGATTTTGACCCAGTGACCATGATGGAACGGCGATATATGTCCAAGTCAGGATGGTGTGTGATTTGAAACAGAACTTGGAGGCGTTGGTTTTCCCATGCACCTGCTGCCCTTGTCCTTCTAGGTGGTGGAGGTTAAGGGTTTGAGAGGTGCTGTCGAATAAGCCTTAGCGAGTTGCTGCAGTGCATCTTGTAGATGGTTCACACTGCAGCCACGGTGTGCCGGTGATGGAGGGAGTAGATGTTTAAGATGGTGGATGGGCTGCCGATCAAGGACTGCTTTGTCCTGGATGGTGTCGAGCATCTTGAGTGCTGTTGCAGCTGCACCCGTCCAGGCAAGTGGTGAGTATTCCATCTCACGTCAGGAGGTGAGCCACTCACCGCAGAATACCCAGCCTCTAACCTGCTCTAGTAGCCACAGCATCTATGTAACTGGTCCAGTTGAGTGTCTGGTCAATGGCGACCCCAGGATCTTGATGGTGGGGGATTCGGCAATGGTAATGCAATTGAATGCATTAAAGGACACGTGAAACTGAGCACTGCCCTTTTTATAGCTTTTAGTTTACAGAAAGAAAACATTAAGGGGGAAAATTCGGTTGCTTTGCGCCTCCTGTTAATGCCCTAAGAGGGCGCTAATGAGTCGCAAAGCAACTAGCGCCCGGGCGCGGCGATGTTTGCGCCGCTCACGAAATTGACCAGACATTTTGCAGCGCTGCTAAACACTACCGCCACGATCTCCTGTGCCCGCAGATTGTGACATCAGTCGTGCGTGCAACGCCCCGGTTGCGCCCCGGACCGGATACTGAGTGGCGCCCCCTGCCTTACCGCCTGCCGCTAGCAATGACAGGTTGAGGGGAGCGTTTTGCAGTCGGGAAGGGACTGGGGGAGCGCTATTTAAAGGCGACCGCTTCCTGCCTTTTTTTGTCAGCATCATTTTTGCACCACGCATTCTGAGAGAGAGAGAGACTTCTGGAGAGATTCAACGCTGTGTGAAGGAGTTTTGGGTACTGAGCAGCACTTTGCAGGTTCATTTTGATTTGACCTTCCTTGCATCAATTTAGAAGAGACTATGGGGGCTGCACTCTGAGCTCTTTCCCTGGGCCTCTCCATTGTTCTTTCCAGCAGATTCGATGTACAGCTCTCTCCAGGCCGAGATTCAAGGCTGCAATGAGCAGGGTGTGGATGGAGAGCAAGATCGACCCTCCCCTTTAAGAACTGGCCGGCGCCAGTGTGTCTGTGTTCCATTGCTGACTGATATCACATGAGCTTTGCCAGCGCTCCTCGGCATTAGCGCCTTAAGAGAGGTGTGTAGCGCCTGATTTAGTGCTCCAATCACCTCCAGGGGCGATAGAAGCCAAGTTTGCAGTCAGAGGCGACAATTAGCGCCAGGCGCTAAACTTTGCGCCCAGCCGTAAATTGTGCTCCAAACGGGGCGATACCGAATTTCTCCCCCAATCTCTCTACCAGATAAAAGGTATAAAGACGCACTCATTGGATGGTAATCACACAGAGCATCTTTACTCACACTGCACCAGCAACAATCCAGCACCTCCCTCCACACACTGCAAGGTGTATTTTCTAGTTTCTTTCGATGCCTTCACAAGTAAGCGGTGACAGTATGCGGTAGCGCACAGCAATTGACCTTGCATCAGCATCCAGTACTCCAGCATCACTGCTGTCAAACTCCTTTAAAGCAGGAAGCCAGGCATTGAGTATTATAACAAGTCAGAGGGTTGCAGGAAGAGAACTGGCTTCCGAGATCTAAAGGCTTTGGGAAGCTGTGGAGTTCTCAATAGGAAATGCTTTCCATAGGGCAGCTGGGTTGTTGGGTGGGGGCTTGTTATTCTTAGTTGAATGACCTGCGCAGTCCCCTGTACTGGATCTTTCTGGTTAGTCAGCACCATTGTCTGTTATTTTGTTTTGCTTTCTCAAACCTTCAGTCAGGAAAGCCGGTTACAAGCTCAGAGGAGAATACATTGATCAAGGGGAAGTCTATTGCTCAATTAATTAATTTTAATAGAAGCACGTTTAGGAATTTGTAGCTTGACTGTAAGCTACTGAAAATAGAAACAGCTGTCAGGAAGAGAGCAATTAATGTAAAATCCATGATATCACCGTACTCTCAACCCTTCAGTGCTAATTTGTCTTTGCACATACACCAGGCATGTGTTTGCCTTCTGTTTAATACAGGATAATAGTGCAGAAGATAGGGCACAAAATCAGAGATGGAAATAACATTTAGCATTTGTATGCAGCGTGCTAACCCCTAGTTGCCCTGAGAAGGTGCTGATGGGCCGCCTTCTTGAACCGCTGCATGTTAAGGGCAGTTAAGAGTCCACCACATTGGTGTGGGACTGGAGTCACAAACAGGCCGGACCGGGTAAGGACGGCAGATTTCCTTCCCTAAAGGTGATTAGTGAGCCAGTTCGGCTTTTATTACAATCCAACAGCTTCATGGTCACTATTACTGATACCTAGGCCCCGATCTTGACAGGGCGGGCTGCGTAGGCGGGGAGGGGTGGAGTTTCGGTCGGGAAACCCAGAGGTTTCCCCGCATGTGGTGGAGTTTTGACTCCACAGCGTGCAAATATTTTTTTTCTGTAGGTTCCCCGCCCGGATGTCGGCCTGATTGACAGGCTTGGCTTCCAGTCGGGCGGGGAGCACTCCGGAGAAGGCTGCAGCCCTAGCCGCAGACCCAGTCTCAGCCCCAGGTAAGAAGCCTGCAGCTGCTACTTGAAGTGTGGGAGGGTGGGGGGGGGGGGGGGGGGGGGGGAGTTGGGGTCCAATCCCCGACCCGAGGGGTGGGAGGGATTCCAATCCCAAGCCCCGTGGGTCTTTGTATGGGGGTGGGTCTGATGGAGGGGGAGCTTGGGGAGACGGTATGCGGGGGTGGGGAACCACTTCTGCTTCTCGTGGTCCACAAGCAGTGTTGTAAGGGCACTTACCTTTTCCCCAAAGCTGTCCTCACCTTCCTTCAGCTGCCGGGTTTCCTGAGGCCTAGAAAACCCGGTTTGCCAGGGTTAAACCGGCAAAACAGTTTAAACCTGAGACTCCCAGGCTCCTGGGAGTTAAAGTTTTAACATCTCACCCGCCCCCCAACCCACCCGTTTTTAGATGAGCTTCCAACCACACATCTGCGCTATCACTAAGACTGCCTATTTCCACCTCTAACATCGCCCAACTCAGTCCCTGCCTCAGCTCATCCGCTGCTGAAACCCTCATCCATGCCTTTGTTACCTCTAGACTTGACTATTCCAACGCACTTTTGGCCAGCCTCCCACATTCTACCCTCTGTAAACTTGAGGTCATCCAAAACTCGGCTGCCCGTGTGCTAACTCGCAACTAATCCTGTTCACCCATCACCTCTGTGCTCGCTGACCTACATTGGCTCCCGGTTAAGCAATACCTCGATTTTAAAATTTTCATCCTTGTTTTCAAATCCCTCCATGGTCTCGCCCCTCCCTATCTCTGTAACCTCCTTCAGCCCCACAACCCCCACCCCCCCCCCGCCGAGATCTACGCTCCTCCAATTCTGGTCACTTGAGCATCCCTGATTTTAATCGCTCCACCATTGGCGGCCGTGCCTTCAGCTGCCAAGGTCCTAAGATCTGAAATTCCCTCCCTAAACCTCTCTCCCTCTCTCTCCTCCTTTAAAACGCTCCTTAAAACCTACCTCTTTGAACAAGCTTTTGGTCGCCTGCCCGAACATCTCCTTATGTGGCTCGGTGTCTGTTTGATAACGCTCCTGTGCAGTGCCTTGGGGATGTTTTACTATGTTAAAGGTGCTATATAAATACAAGTTGTTGTTGTTGTTAAGTTTTAGCCCCAGCTTTTTATTTCCAGATTTAAAAAAAAAATTAAAACTGAATTGAAATTTTCAAACTACATTGGTGAGATTTGAGCTCTCAATCTCTGGATTATTGGTCCAGTAAGATAACCACTACACTGCCATACCCAGCTTTGTGCCTCCAGCTTGGTGTTGTATATTCTTTTAAATATTTAAAAGAAAATACAAGTCAACAACGCAAATGCAAATTTGTTTTCAAGTCATCCCCACTGTTTAAGTACGTCTCTGCACCTTTTATATACGTACTCGTTTGTAAATGAGCCGCCAACTGAAATACACTGCGGAGGCTGGGAGACCCTGTTAGTATGGAAACTGATGATGTCAATGAAAATTGATGATGTCAATGGAATAGTTCACACCAAAATCAAAAGGTTACATTCTTTTAACATAAAAAATTAATTTGCTGCCTGTATCCTAACTCGCACCGAGTCCCGTTCACCCATCACCCCTGTGCTCGCTGACCTACATTGGCTCCCGGTCCAGCAACACCTCAATTTTAAAATTCTCATCCTTGTTTTCAAATCACTCCATGGCCACGCCCCTTCCTATCTCTGTAACCTCAACCAGCCCCACAACCCACACAGATCTCTGCACTCCTCCAATTCTGGCCTCTTGCGCATCCCCGATTTTCTTCGCTCAACCATTGTTGGCCGTGCTTTCAGGTGCCAAGGCCCTAAGCTCAGGAATGCCCTCCCTAAACCTTTCTACCTCTCTTTCCTCCTTTGAGACGCTCCTTAAAACCTACCTCTTTTGGTCGCCCATCCTGAAATCTCCTTTTGTGGTTTGGTATCAAATTTTTGTTTGATAACGCTCCTGTGAAGCAACTTGGGACATTTTACTAAGTTCAAGGTGCTATATAAATGCAAGTTGCTGTTGTTGTTAAAGGCTTTGCTTCTGAGGCTGTGTTCAGGTGGAACGTTGCTGTTTCCTCTCTCTCTTCCCTTTCTCGCCCCCTTCCCCCAAGTAAGGAGGCTCTTTGCCAAACATTTCAGTTGCACTGTTAACCGACCCCACTTAATGTCCTCTATTGTGCTCCTGATTAGTGAAAGGTAATTGAAAGGGGGAGTCCTGGTAATTTATTTTCAAATCGATATCGCACCCAACATTCCATGTTGTCACGGTTACCAGATGACTTCTGCTTGGATACCAGTTTCCTGCACTATCCACACTTCAATCCCGCTGCCTTTGCATCGCTCCCGATTGGTCAAGAGTTGTAGCATAATGAGGATTAACAAAGACTAGACATAAAAGAAAACCAGTTTCCAGAGCAAACAGCCACAAAATGAAGCAGCCACGAATGTTCCTGATGAGAATCAGCAAAACCGCAACAGATTGTTGCAGTCTTCTTTCAGATACTGCACGAAAATACCACTTCTTTGCTGTCAATACATGGAAGTCAGATGAGGAAGAGTCAAAAATTATTTTAGGTTTCTATTTTTGGTGGCGCTGGTGTATTTTCAGGCATGGATTTCTTGGAAACACAACACTTGCATTCTAGAATGTACAAGCTTATTTTTCTACGTCATTCAATTTGCAAAATTAGTACATGCTTCAGGTTTAAATAAAACTTGCAGTAAAATCGATTGAACACTTATTTACATCAGGTTAATTTTACAGCTTGCGTCTCACGTTAGTGTGAACCTGAGCAACACAGAGGACTTCAAGTGCCCAACACGTTTAATAAGGGAGGAATTTATAGGATATCACTCCAGAAGCTGTTCATAACTGGGTTTATTTTGTTTGTTTGTATCAGCTGTGGCTCAGTGCTAGCTATTTTGCCCCCGAGTGAGATGGTTGTGGATTCAAGCTCCACTCCAGTGCCTTAACTAAATAAGCTAGGCTGACGCTCCAGTACAGTACTAAGTGAGTTCTGCACTGTCGGAGGTGCCGTCTTTCGACATTAAACTGAGGCCCTGTCTGCCCTCTCAAGTGGACGTGAAAGATCCCACGACATTATTCAAAGAACAGGGATCCCAACCAACATCACCAAAACAGATTGGGGGTGAATTTCCGTGGGCGAGATTCTCTCACTGTAACTGCGGTGGAAGAGAGCGGAAACCCCGGCAAAATGGTGTATACAGCGTTTACGCTGTGTTTCTTTGTCGCTTCCGTCGAAGTTACGGCAGACGAGTGGGAGATCCCCTGCAGACATTCACCCTCATGATCTGGTCATTTATCTCACTGCTGTTTGTGGGACCTTGCTTGCGCAAATTGGCTGCTGCGTTTCCTACAATAGAACAGTGACTACACTTCAACAGTACTTGATTGGCTCTGAAGCACATTGGGATGCCCTGAGGATATGAAAGGCACTGTATAAATGCACATTTGTATTTTCTTCTGTTAATTCTAAGGTTACTACTTACAAAATAAAGCTGACACTGCCACCAGTGTGATATTCTATGTTGTGGAAAGAAACGTTCCATCTCTTTTAATGAACTATTTACATTTTGAAGTCTCTATGGAGAAGGTGACAAGCTGCCTTGGTTCTGTATTTCCTCTGGTTGCAAATATCATGGAATTAAGCGCAATGGAATGATGGAAAATGGAATAGTGAGGCATGAATATGAAAATATTTATATCCATGGAATAAATGTGATTAGAATATTTGCCGATTGGTGCATGAACTTACTATGGAAAAATAGTCAAAGACCAGTGTTTGTCAGGAGTGACTATTCCTCTGGCCCTTTGCTGGGCTCCCAAGAGGCAGCACGTACCTGAGGCGTGCTGTGACTGTCAGAGGAGAGGTGCCCTTGAACTTGTATCCTGGGCCTAGGTGCACTCCCAGCACAGGCCTGTCGCCCCACCCACTCTCCCAACACTGAGCCTTATGCTGGAAAGCAGGACAGGAAACAGAAGTACAGCTGCAGCTCCGAGAGGCCCATCTATAGTTGCGCCCTTAATCGCTGGCTTTGAGGCCTGAAAACCGTCCTGTGGAATGTAAGGTAGAAAAATACCATCAAAGACTTTACTGATATCTTTATTTTAAATCTCCAGACTGCCCTGGGACCCCCACAGACTCTCTGGTTCCTGGGTGTCCCTGGGGCAAGCACCACCACCAGGGTGCTTAATGGTCAGCCAATGAGGAAAGCGAGGCCGAAGGCCAGGATCGCCTCCTCCCATCACATTACCGTTGCAAAGCCGGGCTTACTACAGGCACAGGCCTAGTGATATACTGTGGGTGGGGGGGGGCTTGATAGGCCCCAGGAAATGCTAGGTTACTTGCGGTAACAGATCTCTGCTATGTACCTGGGAATAAACGTTCCCTAGGCACAGGAAAGAGGAAAATCCACCCTGTCATGTGATGCTGTACCCATCCGATAAAACCCACTCTCTGTTCAACATTATACCACCTCAGTCTCATAAACATTTTTTCAAAAAACAGGATTAAAAACTATATTTATTCTGATTATTTAATATATATATGGGCCAAGAAATTAACCTGTCTATTTTAAAATGGGTTGAAGCCTCTGCTAAAATAATGAACAATGATAATGATAAACATTTACCTGCTACTATCACCAACAATAATGACCAGGCTATGTACTCTATATATGAAATATATAAATAGCCATTCTTGTAATTAAAACAATCACTAGTTGGTGAAGCTTCACTCCTGTAATTTAAAACAATCGGAAGCATCCTCGATTGGATTAAATTAGAATCTTCTAGGGCTGCAGTTAAGATGTACTAGAATCTGAGACTGGCAGCTGAAAGAGCATGAACTGCTTCGCTAATGTCCTTCAGGGAAGAAAGCCTGCCGTCCTTACTCGGTCCGGCCTATATGTGACTCCCGTCCCACACCAACATAGTTGACTCTTAACTGCCCTCTGAAGTGGCCTATCAAGCCCGCCCACCCCCCAATTGTATCAAATAGAAGAAGTCCCACCACCAGCTTCTCAGGGCAACTAGGGATGACCAACAACAGGCCGGCCTTGTCAGCAATGGCCACATCCTCAAAATGAATTAAATAAAAAGTGCAATCAGCAATGGCCCCTGTTAAACCATAGGCTACGAATCGTACACCACCCACCAGGAGAGCAGACGTGCCCCGAGGCCACACATGTCAAACTTTTCCAGAGTGCAGACGAAGCGATCACCTCCTGAATCAAAAAAATCTATGGGGTAGATTTTTAACCTGCCACCTGGGTGTAAAACTGGTGTTGAGGATCGGCCGCTCATTATAAAAACCGCCCGATTTTTTTTCCAATTGAAGTTTTCCACCCAGACTGCAAGTTGAAAGCCTAACCCTTTGTGTTTCGTTTATCAAGTGGCCGGGTTATCCAACAATCTGAACTGGACCTGACTCAGGAGTTATGCTATCATTTTTATGTTGACGCACAGCCAAAATTGCATTGCATTGATTCGAAAATGGTAGCGCAACCTCTTAACTCTCTCCATATTTTAATTCCTCTGCATTCCTGTAAACAACAACAACAAATTGCATTCATATAGCGCCTTTAATGTAGTAAAACACCCCCAGGGGCATCACAGGAGCGTAATCAGACAAAAATTGACATGAGCCAAAGAAGGAGACATTAAGACAAGTGGCCAAAAGCTTGGCCAAAGAAGTAGGTTTAAAGGAGGGTCTTATAGGAGAGAGAGGTAGAGAGGTTTGAGGAAGGAATTCAAGAGCTTAGGGCCTAGACAGCTGATGGCATGGCCACCTATGGTTGGGTGAAGAAAGTGGGCGATGGACAAGAGGCCAGAGTTGGAAGAATGTAGAGTTCGCGAAAGGGTTGTAGGGCTGGAGGAGGTTACAGAGATATAGAGGGGCAAAGCCATGGAGGGATTTGAACACGTGGATGAGAATTTTAAAATTAAAGTGTTGGTGGACCGGGAGCCAATGTAGGCCAGTGAGCACAAGGTTAATGGGTGAGTGGGACTTGGTGCGAGTTAAGATACGGGCAGCAGGGTTTTGGATTAACTCAAGTTATGGAGGGTGGAAGATGGGAGGTTGGCCAAGAAAGCATTGGAATAGACGAGTCTGGAGGTAACAAAAACATGGCAGCATGACCCAATATTACCGTCCTTATGCAGGTAATAACAGCAAGTAAACAAAAGCGATTTTAGTATTTTCATTAACTTTTCAAATCTCTGCTCTTTGCTGTAAGCACTTAGAGAACAATTGAAAAGCTTCAGCTCATCCTTATGGCAGCAACAGAAATTCTGTCCGAACCAATATCATCCTGTTAGCTTTAAATATCTAATGACGGTGAGAGAAGAGGATCGAAACAATAACTATAGAAATTCCCAAAATACTTTTCAATAATAACTTTTGGGTATAACAAGGAGTGCTGTGTTCCAGTACATTCAGATCTATTTTTCCTCCTCTAGGAATATTAAGAACAAGAGTAGGCCATTGGGCCTCCTCCACCATTCAATTAGATCAAGGCTGATCTGCGCGTCAACTCCATTTATCCGCCTTTGCTCCTTGATACCAGTACCCAACAAAAATCTAGCTATCTCAGTCTTGAAAGCTCCAATTGTCCCAGCATCCACAGCCTTTTGTAAGAGAATTCCAAATTTCTACTATTTGTGTGAAAAAGTGCTTCCTGTGGAAATAGTTTCTCCGTATCTACCTTATCAGATCCTTTAAACATTTTAAGCACTTCGATCAGATCACCCCTCAATCTCCTATAGTCAAGGGAATACAAGCCTCTGTGAGATCCCTATCGCCAATTTGTGCCAAAACTCCAACACAACCAAAAAAACAAAATGATGTAATTAGTTTGAAAGGCTGCCTGCTGTCCCTTGGTCACCTAAAGTGCCCAGTCTCTCAATGCAGAAAGGTCTGCAGAACCTGTCAGTCAGGCAAGAACATATCCACCAAGGGAACGTGTAGAAAAAGCACATCGTTAATTGCTGTCAGTTATGGGGTGCTTTCTGTGAAATGCTTTTCAAAACTCATATTGTTTATTCCGACCATGGAAACACTACACAGTCTCTGTGCCAAATTTTGTCTACACTTAAAATGTGAGCAGGAAATTCTGCAATTACTGCCTATCTACAATTGCTGTACAGATCTCTGCACTATACATTTCAGTGTTTAATGTAGTAAATTATCAACGCATAGAGCAAGTACTATTTGCAAACTGACTGAGGTATAGAACCTCAATTATATTAATTGGTATCTTGCTCTCTAGATGGACCACCCACAATATAATTTTGACCTCAAACCCCACTTTTTCCAAGGGACAGATGGCAAGCTGCTCCATTTTTCCTTGTAATACATGTGGGAAATGTATTGTTTTAATTTGTTGAGTGATTTACAGCAGGCCATTCTGTACTCAACATCATGGAATTAGGCACATTCCACTTATTCAAATAAAATAGCCAGTTGCAACATCAGCCTTCCCTTTAACCCTAGGATTGCTGGCAAATAACCAGGGGACAGAAGTTAATTTTATTCTGGATCATATTTGAGTCCAAAGATTCAAAGTTTGAGTATCTGATACAAAATATGAATCCAACACCATTGTCCTTTCGATTTATATTCTATGGATTGTATAGAACCACCTTCACTGCTGGACTATCGGGAGTTGAATTTCTGCCAATAAATCACCACCAACCATAAGTACAAATTATTTTTAAAAGAAATGTTAAAATTACCTTTGGTTCAATGACTCCTCTCATAGTTGGTAGCTTCTTACTCAGCACCCACTATTAGAACAGGGAGTACATACAACACTGGTGTGCACATGTACAGGGGCACTGCTGGTCACACAAAGCCACTTTTTGCCCAAAGGGACACAGAAAGCTTTACTTATTGGATCTCCCTCCTTAACACAATTTACACACCCCACAGTAAAATTCAAAGGGCACTGCTATCCTCTCACTTGATGCACAACTCTTTTGGTTATTATCTCTCCCCTGGCAAAGGAAAAGTTTTCCAGACATTTTTTTCCCCAAGGTGACACTACCCCTTTAAAAAGATATCTGTACCAAACCAGATCCTGCCAAAACGTCCATATTCAGATTCCAACTCCCATCTGAACCCGACAAGGATCATTGCCTGGCCTGTGCACAGCAAGGTCCCACAAACAGCAATGTGATAATGACCAGATAATCTGTTTTAGTGATGTGGGTTGATGGATAAATGTTGGCCAGAACTTCCCTGCTCTTCTTCGAATAGTGTCATGGGATTTTTTATGTCCACCTAAGCGGGCAGATGGGGCCTTGGTTTAATGTCTCATCCGAAAGACTCCGACAATGCAGCACTCCCTCAGTACTGCACTGGAGTGTTTAATTAGTTCTTTTGAATTATCTGTTTGACCTTACAGAGGTGGCAATATGAAAACTCCTTATTGTGCAATAAATAAATCCCCTACCTCATTGTAAATTTTCTGTTTTCACTCTACCCCTTTTAGTTCAGAATGATTTTTTGCGCTTGACATGAATCTTGTCATTCATGTGGAAATGACTTATGAAATAATACTGGGCGGCCTGCTGGTGGCGCTGTCCAGGGAGAGTATAAATACTCGGGCATGGGCCCAGCTTGCTCAGGACATTTTTTAACAGGAATTAGTGAAGGACACAACTAGATCTCCATGTTGAAAAACAGTTGATTAAAGCTTTGTTTAACGCTTAGACCAAGTGCCTAGTAGTTTTCTTACGTCAGCGCTTAAATTGAATTCTTGGACACCAACAACACAGCAATTTAGTGCACAAAATTGAATTATCCAATAATTTGAATGGAGCCACTTTGAATTAAGAGGAGTATACTGCACAGACTTTCATATATATCTGTAAGAAAAAGAAGAGCACATTTTCGCAGAGGGGTATATGTTCACCAATGGAGATTATTCAAGAGCCTGGTTGCCTGTGAGCAGAAGGTTGTGGGTACAAACCCCATTCTTCAGCAGCTCATCTAGGCTTACACCTTGACTTCAATGAAAAGGAAAATCAGGCGGGGCGTATAATGGGCGTCCGATCCGATATCACCCGTTTTGCACATCTGCCGAAGTTGAAAGCTCTGCCCAAGTTTCAGAGCATTCCTCCTTGCCCTACTGTGTAAATACAGCGCATGGTGTGGTACCGAGCTACACAACCTAAAAGGTCTCGGGTTCAATCCTTCGCATGTGCGGAGTTAGCTGCTCTCGGGTGGTGCAGTCGGCCTACGCTGGGAGTGAGGGTTGTGAGGGGAAGGAGGAGCCAGCTGTGGTTCCCGTTCCTGATCACTGTCCAGTGATCCCTATTGGAAACAACAACAACAACAACAACTTGTATTTATATAGTGCCTTTAACGTAGTAAAACGTCCCAAGGCGCTGCACAGGAGTATTTTAAGACAAATAATTTGACACCGAGCCACATAAGGATAAATTAGGGCAGGTGGCCAAAAGCTTGGTCAAAGAGGTAGGTTTTAGGGAGCGTCTTAAAGGAGGAAAGAGAGGTAGCGAGGCGGAGAGGTTTAGGCAGGGAATTCCAGAGCTTAGGGCCAAGGCGACAGAAGGCACGGCCACCAATGGTTGAGTGATTATAATCAGGGAAGTATGTAACTGTGGACAGGCTTGAGCTCAGTTGTGATGTCCTTTACCAAAGTTCATTATTTAAACCTGCATGTGAAGAATGACCAATTGGGTGACATACTGGAGAGTTACCAGATCTTGTGGAACTAACTGTACCCCAGCAGGTGCCCCTTCAAGAGAAGGGTACAAAATAATAAATAAAATGGTCCAAATCTTAGCATGGCTGGACAATCTCAGTCAGTCACATTTATAAAATATTTCCATAGTTCTCTCTTGTGGAGAACCCCAGTTTGGTGTAGTATCTTGGTGGGCAAAATTGTGGCGGATAGAGTTCAATGTTGGAAATTGTGAGGTCATCCACTTTGGACCGAAGAAAGATAGGTCAGAGTATATTATAAATGGCAAGAAGGCAGGAACTATAGAGGAACGGAGAGATCTTGGGGTCCAAGTGCAGAAATCACTAAAAGCCAGCAGACAGGTACAAAAAATAATTAAAAAGGCGAATGGAATGTTGGCCTTTATCTCAAGAGGGTTGGAATACAATGGGGTGGAAGTTATTTTACAGCTGTACAGAACTCTGGATAGACCTCATCTAAAGTACTGTGTCCAGTTCAGGGCACCGTGCCTCACGAAGGATAAATTGGCCTTGGAGGGGGTGGAGCGCAGATTCACCAGAATGATACCAGGGCTAAAAGGGTTAAATTATGAGGACAGATTGCATAGCCTAGGTTTGTATTCCCTTGAGTATAGAAGATTAAGGGGTGATCTAATTGAAGTTTTGAAGAAGATTAAAGGATTTGATAGGGTAGATAGAGAGAAACTATTTCCTTTGGTGGGAGAGTCCAGAACAAGGATGCATAACCTTAAAATTAGAGCTAGGCCGTTCAGGGATGATGTTAGGAAGCACTTCTTCACACAAAGGGTACTGAAAATCTTGATCGATCTCTCCCCCAAAAAGCTGTTGAGGCTGGGGTCAATTGAAAAATTCAAAACTGAAACTGATAGATTTTTGTTAGGTAAGTGTATGAAGGGTTACGGAACCAAGGTGGGTAGGTGAAGTTAAGATACAGATCAGCCATGATCTAATTGAATGGCGGAACAGGCTCAACGGGCTGAATGGCCTCCTCCTGTTCCTATGTTTCCTCACAGCTAAATGGAGCTGTGTTCAGAAAAAGCTTGCGATGGAGCAATAAAAAGCAGAAAAGTGAATACAAACATCAGTTTGCAGTGAGTGGCATTCATCATCATCCAATAGCAATGGAGCAGGTTCCCGGCAGAGATACAATTGGCAATAGATGACAATCTACTTTTAGGGACTATCATGATGCTAGTGCTAGGAAGCTGGTATATTGCACTGGTTATGGGTATGCAGACCAGTTTCTGAGTAGTTACTGTCTTAAATAGAATTGTCCATCAGCACACATGCATGCCCTATCCACAAATAGGAACATAGGGATATGCAGGAGCAGAAAGACCACCGAGTTCCATCTGGCTGCTTCTATCTCGATGTTCTCCTCAAAAACCGGTCCATCACCCTCTTAAATTTGCTGATACAATCCACCTCAACAATCTCCCTGGGCAATCTGTTCTGTACATTCAGCATCCATTGGCTAAATAAAGCTGTCTGTTCACCTTCCTTCTTTTGAGCTTATGTCCACGGCTACAGCATTTATTTGGGTTCAGTTGGAATCTCAAAACCTTCAATAAAGGTCTCTCCTCACAGTGCAGTGCTTAATCCCCAGCATCACATTAGTTGACTTCAGCCATACCCTCTTCAAAGCAACTGTAGTACAATGACCAAAGCTGTACACTGTATCCCAGATGGTGCTAAACCAGTGCCCTATACAAGATCCTTATTATCTCTTGGGCCCCACGTTCCATCTCTCTGTCTATGCACCCGAAGATCTTCCTTACTGCAGTTGAGTACTGCACTGATAGTTTCAATAACTTACGTAGCAGCAGCACCCCCAGATCCCTTTCCTGTGTTGTGCCCCGTAGTCTTCTCCTGATCATCTTATAATTTCCACCAATTATTCCCATTTTTCAATCAAAAAACCTTGCACAGCCAAGTAATCAGTCAGGGGAAAAAATGTGGAGGGAGTGAAATCCCGTTGATGATAAGATTTACAGCAAATGATTAAAATCTGGAAAGAAGTCTTGGCAGCTGCTCCCATTGCCGATCCTCCTAGATGCAAGACACCCTGCAATTTTTATTTGGCCTACAGCTACACTAATCCAAAGTCATGATGAAAAGGGCCATTTATTGCTCCGACACAAGTCCAGCATAAATACAGAACCTGCATCCAAGTTTTACACTTTTCTCAGGCCTAATTTGTCAATCACTGGCTGATGGTGAACTACTTCACAAACATGAAAACCCCACAACTTGTGAATACTTTAAAGTATGCTTGGAACTGTTCATCACTTACTGCTGAGATGGTCAGTTTATTCTCTTGATGCCCTGCTACTAATAAAAAAAAACTAGTGTGTTTCTTTAAATCCATTCTTGAACGGTTCCCACTGTTGCAAACCATTTTAGGTGATAATTTGTGCATTGATCACACAGAAAGTGATTTTACAGATCAGCCCAGAGCAGTAGATGTAAAGCATTTGAAGTATATATTGTGAAATGGTCAGTGGGTTTTAAGTATTTTTTAAAAAAGACACTTTCTATCAGCACGTTCACATATTCAAAAATCAGTGAAGTAGCAACCTGTGTACGAGGTACAACTCAGAAATAAAACCATTTGTTTATAGATTATTGTGATATGAATTTAAATAAATTTGCTTAACCCAGACAGGTCCAACAAACTCTGCTTTAGTTAGCACACAGGCCTGTTAAAATCACATACTTTATCCTTAGGTTTATGTGTGCACCTTCCAAAAATTGCATTCCTTGAGGCACTCGTTTTTAAAGATATTTACGGGGTGAAATTCCTCTTTAAACAAAATGGAGAACACCCAATATTTTCAGCAATGAATAAAGCTACGGATGATGCTTCATTCGCAGAAATCGCACATTCTGCACCTTCCCACGATTTTGTTAGCGGGTCATTCATTATTGAGAAAAACTGTTCGTCTCTGGTTTTTGGGCTAAAAAGAATGAGAGCTCCCTCCTCAGTTTTCATGCAGGGGTTGATATCAGTAACACACTGTTCAGACACTCGAGCCACAAACGGCTGCTCCTGACTGCAGATTTCTAGCTTTACAATTAGTCTGGAGTAGAAATGGGAGCACATCAAAATACCCTAATCAAATGGGGCAAGGAAAACGTGGATGTTTTGATTTGCAGCCTCAGTGCGAAGCAAATTTAATTGTGGGGGGGCTCTCATTTAAAAGGGGCAGGCAAAGTGGGCTGGACCTGTTCTGGAAAAAAAAATTGTGGTCGTTTTTGTTTTAAAATGAGGGTAGGATGTCTAAATAAATCCTCTTGGAAAAACATTGGGTAGATTTCCTTCTTCCCTAACTGGGCAGTAATCCAACTGAGTCGATCAACCTTCCTTTATTGAACCCGTCCCATTTTCATTCCATTGGGATCGGTATGTGTGTGAAGGGGAGGGGGGGTTGTTGTGGGGGCCAGGGTGAGCGACAAACGAGTTGTTTTTTTAACTGCTGGACCTCATTTCCATATTCAGGCTCCGACTCCCGGAAGGAGTGGGTATGTCACGGCTTGGTTTCCACCGGGGGCGGGACGGGCGGGGGGGCTTAAAATTGAACCAATGGAATGAAAATCAACCGGCTTCTATAAAGGGGCGGGCGATCTGCTCCTCCAGATTATCACTCTGGCGGTGTAAACAAAAATCCATCCCATTATCTCTCCTTCCACTTAATACTTGCTACCAGTCCCAATTATAACGTGCAGCCAGTGGGATATTGCAGTAGGTAAAAAGAAATGAAAGAACTAGCATTTATATAGCGCCTTTCACCACCTCAGGACATCACAAAGAGCTTTACAGCCAGCAAAGTACTTTTGGAGTGTAGTCACTGTTGTAATGTAGGAAATGTGGCAGCCAATTTGTGCACAGCAAGCTCCCACAAACAGTAATGTGATAATGACCAAATAATCTGCTGTAGTGATGGCGATTGAGGGATAAATATTGGCCAGGACACCGGGGAGAACTTCAAAATCGTGCATTGGGATCTTTTACGTCCACCTGAGAGGGCAGACGGGGCCTCGGTTTAACGTCTCATCCGAAAGAAGGTAGTGCTGTAACATGATCAAATGACATTACATTTTATAGCAATCCACTGCAAGTGTACAGATCTGTGGAGTTGTGTCGGTCTGTCAATGTACTGTGCAACCTGCAAAGCAGCATCTACTCCATTATTCTGAATGATAACACTGACTGACTGTAAGCACTTGTAACACTTCAAAAAAAGGGAGAAAATGAGCTGTTCAGGTTAAAAAAATGTTGTACAAATGTTGGAAATCTGACCCGAAAACAGAAAATGCTGGAAATACACAGCAGATCAGTAAGGGTCTGAGGAAAGATTTTGCACCCAGATTTGAATCCACCTTTCAGATGCTGACAGACCGGCTGAGCATTTCCAGCATGTACATATCTCACTGTGTGACAAGAGTTTTAGCTCAATACCGTTATACTGTATATGAAAATGCATCCTCACACAAATCTAACAGAGTTTTATTCCCCACTGGGAAGAAAATCCTGAGCTGTGAATTCTGGTGGGAGAACGAAACCCGTGTTTTCCAACCTATTGTTTGCAATTGTGCAAAAAGTGGAGGGAGCTCACGGAGTTGGAGGGAACTTTTAAGCCAGCTCGAGCTGCTGGGTCCTTGCTGCGTTGACATCAGTGCCAGATTGTTGGTATAAATCAGTAACCGGACAGCGTGTGGATCAAAAGAGCTACCCACTCACTCCAAACCCAGCAAAATCTCGGCTTTAGACTGCCCAGCACTCAGGAAATGCCCGTGAAGACACACGACAACCCTCCCTTCGGAAACCCTGAAGAGAAAGAAAAGAGTGGGGATTTCCTCCGACGGGTTAATAACTGGGAAAAGAAACTTACCCAGGCGCTCGGTGTGCTGTTTATCTCCGGTAAATTGGAGCCTGTCTTGGTGTAGCTCAGCGCCGCCACTCTCAGTGCATGTCAACTGATAAGCGAAGTGGACGGATGGCTTCAGATTGCCAGGGTTCCCCCTTTTGTTTCCTTCTGGCTCCGATTGCCCCACCTTGCCGCTTCGTGTGGAATCGCGGTGCTGCCTTGTGACATTTTCCAAGCAGGCTCTCAACCTGCGAAAGTTTTCAGCACCGCCCCGGCGAACTGTGAGCAAAGATCTTTGAATGCCTGCACAGCCAGCCCCCGAGAGGCAGTGTACAGCGCAACTCCCCCTCTCCCTCCCTGTAACTCAATCCCAGGCCACTCAAGCACTGCACCACACGATGATTGGCCAGACACAAATCCCCCCCACCATCAGATGGTTTCCATTTATGAAGTCTTTTGTCTGGACCCTTGAGGAGTTCGTTCTCCTGATTTAAAATGTACTGCTGGGACATGTTTGCGCCACAGCAGATGCGTTTTATTTATTGTACTTAAGGGGAGGGGGTGGGTCTCACAATCTTCTTAGCCACTGCCCAACCAGCCAGAGCTACCTTTCACAAATGTGCAGCCAAAGATAAAAATCATTGTTTCATGGTTTATTTGCACACAACTTCCGAGTTGTTGCAAAGTGATTTGCGCTTTGCAGGGATGTCATAGAGTCATACTTGATCCCAAGCCGCTGTGCTCTGAGCCAGAAGATATGCAGCAACAATCTGGGAGTGACTCTCACTGTGACTTTTCCCTCTCTCTGTGGGAAGTGCATGGTCACAGCAGAATGTCAATTCAATGGCATCGGCATCAAATTATGTATCCAGTTCCTGCACATATCTGAGGGGGAATTTCAACTGGCTCCGCGTGGCAGAAACTGGGCGGAACGGGAGTTAAGATCCAACACTTACCGCTCTTACGATAGCAAAATACTGCGGATGCTGGAAATCCGAAATAACAACAGAAAACGCTGGAAAAACTCAGCAGGCCAGGCAGCATCCGTGGAGAGAGAAACAGAGTTAACGTTTCAGGTCAAAGACCTTTCGTCAGAACTGGAAAAAAGCAGGAAATGAAATAGATTTAAAGCAAGTATAATGCTGGGAAAAGGGGGAGGGGGTGAAAGAACAAAAGGGAAGGGCAGTGGTAGGATAGAAAGCAGGAGAGATTAAGAGACATTGAGAGACATTAAGAGATATTCAAGGCAAGAGGAGGTGGTAATGTGACAGGTTGAGGAACAAAGGATGGCTCTAGATGAAGTGTGAAATGCGCTGGCAGAATGAAGGACAGCTGCCAGCTTCTGGGAGGGAAGAAAAAAAGGCCAAACAAAAGGGTGGATGAAAAAATAAAATAAAAAAATATAAATACATGTGATAGGGGCCGGGGTTATGATCTGAAATTGTTGAACTCGATGTTGAGTCCAGAGGGCTGTAGGGTGCCTAAACGAAAGATGAGGTGCTGTTCCTCGAGCTTACGCTGAGCTTCCGTGGAACAATGCAAGAGGCCGAGGACGGTGAGGTCTGAGTGGGAGTGGAGCGGAGAATTAAAGTGACAGGCCATCGGGAGCTCAGGGTCCCCCTTACGGACTGAACGGAGGTGTTCCGCAAAGCGGTCACCCAATCACCCTTACCGCTCTTTCTTCGCCTGGTGGCTATTTTAACGCCGCTGTTTTCTTGGGCGGCTTACTCAGGCGGGAGCCTCATTGATATATGCAAATTTGGGGAAGGACCCCGACGCTATTTTAACTGCCCACTGAGTGAGGCGCCCTCCACGGGTGCCCCACTCAGTAAAGCCTGGCAGATACCCAGCGGAGGAGGCCCTGTCAGGTAAGATTAAAACTTACCATTGTGGGGCCTAGAAGTGTAGAGTGCTCCTCCGGACCCCAGTAAGAAAGTTCTGGCCGCTGCTGCCAGGAGCCCCCCTCCCATACCCTCCCACCCACCCCGCTCCCTGCCCCCCACGACATACCCGACTACTGATCTGGTGGCCTCTGGGCCACCCGATCTTTGCAGGCCCGAATCCAGCGAGCTGCCTCTGGATGCCGGTTTCAGGCAGGCCCATGTGATGTCAATGAGGCCCGGCTGTTAAAACTGGACTTGGCCTCCCACTGCAGCTCCGGGGCGTCCCAGTGGCATCTTTCCCCACCCAAGAGTTAAAATTCCCCCTCGAGTCGGGGCCAGACATCACTCTGGAGAGAAGCAGTGCCAGTCACCCCTCCATATCCCAGAAGCGATAGTCTCGCACCTGCTGGGTTTGACACTGCTTGCAGTATGACTCCTACTCAGAATTAAAGTGGGTTTAAGAAGTGCTCTGGAGGTCCATTGGACATTTCTTAATCCTTTTACATTGAGGGAATGCGGCTCTTTGACTGACATTCTAATCTCTTAAATCTTATGCACTGGGACAGGTGCTGTGTGGATGCGTCTAAGGATGTGTGGCACAGGCCTCTCCTGGGCAAGCGAATCCCAATTAAAGCCGGGCCACTATAAACGAGGTACTGCAAATGATACTGCGGCTACTCCACTCCGATCAATAGCTACAGTATAAAGAGAGCCTTTCAATTTACTGAGGAGAGGTTTGGGCTACAGCTTCTCGTACGTGAATAATTTGCAGATGGTTACAGAGTGTTGTGTTGGATCTTTCTATTCCCGTCAGGGGCGGTACAGCTGCAGACAGTTTGTCCCCACAAAATGTATCCCACGCTGCCTTCCCATTACAAGGCCAACCTGCACTTATGCACAAGCACTGTGCGTAGATTCCTAGAAACTCTGAGGATCCTGCGTTGAATAAGGTTAGAGGTGACCGTGTGCTGGAGAACATTTTTGGTGCCCTCGCCACGTGCTCCCCCCGCTCCAAGCAGGTTGCTCCATGTTGGCGCACGTTCTGAAAGTGTCTGTATTTGACCGTGGATTCCCATGGCGAGCACATATCACCTGAAAGCAGCAGTGGATAATTTTATCTCTCTGCTGTATCTGGCTTTTAACCCCGACTTGTGGGTATAAAAATCCGCTTACATCACATGATTCTGTGATTTTTAACAAAAGTTATAGATTCATAGAATGATACATTCGGCCCATCGTGCCTGTGCCAGCTCTCTGAAAGAGCTATCCAATTAGCCCCACTCCCCCTACAAATGTTTCCCCTTTGAAAGTTATTATTGAATCTGCTTCCACCATCCTTTCAGGCAGTGCATCCCAAATCATAACAACTTGCTGCATGAAAAAATGTCTCCTCATCTCCCCTCTGGTTTTTTGCCAATCACCATAAATCTGTGTCCTCTGGTTACCGACCCTTCTGCCACTGGAAAGTTTCTCCTTATTTACCCTATCAAAACCCTTCATGATTTTGAACACCTATATTAAATTTTCTCTGCTCTAAGGAGATCAACCCCAGCTTCTCCAGTCTCCACGCAACAGAAGTCCTTCATCCCTGGTGCCATTCTAGTACATCTTCTCTCCACCCTCTCCAAGGCCATGACATCCTTCCTAAAGTTTCCAGAATTGGAAACTATACTCCAGCTGGGGCCTAACCAGCGATTTATAAAAGTTTAGCATAACTTCCTTGCTTTTGTACTCTATTCCTTTATTAATAAAGCCAAGAATCCCATTTTTGTTTTTTAGCGGCCTTCTCAATTTGCCCTGCCACTTTTAAAAGATTTGTGCACATACATCCCCAGGTCTCTCTGTTCATGCATCCCCTTTAAAATTGTACCATTTAGTTTATATTGCCTCTCCTCATTCTTCCTACCAAAATGCAACACTTCACACTTTTCTGCGTTAAATTTCACTTGTGCCTGCCCAGCTCACCAGTGTCGTCCTCATTGCTTACTACATTTCAGCCTCTAGCCTCCTCATTGCTTACTACATTTCAGAATTTCCTATCATCTACAGACTTTGAAATTATGCCCTGTACACCCAAGTTATAAAAGTTGCTCTAAATCTGCCTGTAAACTACCAATAATTCTAAGCAATATACCCGAGACCTTTCTTCATCTTTCCCTCCCGTCCTGAAACCATTCTATGGTCCAGTATTAAAAAGGTACCAGCCTAGAAATTCGTTTTCCCCCGAAAACAGGCGCGGAGATCGCGATGCGCCAGCAATCCGCACCTGTTGCAGGCAGCACGCGAACTTCGTGCTGCCTGCTCATTCGCATGATTGTGGCGTTCAGCCCAGCGCTGAATGAGTTGCTGAGTGGCTGAACACTCAGCAGGGGGGCCAAGTTTGTGTGAGGCTAGCACCAATTAAAGTGAGCCTGCACTAGTTAAAGGCAATCTGCACTTTTAAAGGGGAGATGCATTCTGCCTGCAGATAATCATTCAACTGGCTGAGGAAGACAGTGCAAAAAGTCAATTAATGATGGCACAACAGGGGAGAGAACATGCACCAAGGATCTCTGATGCAGCACTGGAAGCCTTGTTGCAAGGGGTCAATAGGAAAAGAGAGGCCCTCTATCCTCAGGGGGCCAGGAGGCCCTCCAGGCAACAGACCAAAGTGCAGTGGGAGCAGATTGCCACTGTGGTGAATGCCAGCAGTGTAGCCCCAAGGAGCTGGACTCAGTGCAGGAAGAAGTTTAATGACCTCACACGAGTGGTCAAGGTCAGTGAATTCATCTTCAAATGCCATATCCCATCACCTGCACCACTAGCCTTACACAATGCTCAATGCACCACACCTCCACCACTCATCTATCAACATTCTCTAACAAACACAACTCGTACCTCACATTCATATCTTCACCTCACCCTCACACACTTACCACTGCTGCAAGCCTCGCATCCACATCTCACAGCTTGCACATTGGCAGCTATTCAACCGTGACAGGCATATCACCCAAACACATTGCACCGCACTCACTGACACACATCACCCAAACACATTGCACCACACTCACTGACACACATCACCCAAACACATTGCACCACACTCACTGACACACATCATCCAAACACATTGCACCACACTCACTGACACACATCACCCAAACACATTGCACCACACTCACTGACACACTTCCCTTTCTCTTGCAGGAAAAGGTGGTGCAAAACCAGCGCCAGCAGGACCTAACTGGTGGGGGCATCACCTCACCTCCCTGGAGGAGACTTTGCTGGCCATTATTGGGAGGGGCATGACTGAGCCCATGGCCAGTGGAGGGGCTGAAACAGTACAAGATGCCGGTATCCACATACGTTATAGTCCTTCTTACATCCCACTACACCCTCATCCCACAATCTCGTCTGATTTACAAACTGAACATGGGGTAAGCATGCGCCTCTTGCTTTCCCCCAGCTCCTCTCACCACACCCTACTCTTGTGCCTTTCTCATTTCAGATACCCAAGAATTCCAACCTGCCCAGCCAGTGGTTGTAGAAGAAGAGGGCGAGGAGAGTGATGAAGAAGAAGAAACACCGTCACTCGATCTGACACTCGCAGCCACCAGCTCAGATATTGGCTCTGCGCGGAGTTTAGAGGGTAACTTAGAGGCAGGATCTGCACGTGGTGAGACAACGGGCACAAGTGGGCTACAGCCAGGGCAGGGGGAAAGGGTAGCGCAGGTGGCAGCTCCCCAGAGGACGAGGCCGCACACACGTTCTGCTGCAGAGGACTCAGATGAGGAGTTCGATGGGGCGGCCTACAGAAGAATGCTGATGGGTACGCACAATGAAATGCTTGGTGCATTGGCAGGCCTGCCAGAAAGATGTCAAGGAGCATGGAGGAGTCCGGCACCAACCTTGCACAGGGCTTTGCACAGAGCTTGGAGCCCATTCTTTCCAGCATGGAAGGGGTGGGCAGATCCATTAGCGCACTTGTGGACCCAACCATCATACAGCGTCTGATGGCTGAAGTCTCAGCTTCCTTTGCAGCACAAGCACAAAACACGCAACGTCTGAGTGCTGCAGTAGAAGCTCAGACTGAAGTCATGCAAGCTCAGACCGTTCTCATGCAGGCTCAGCTTGCTGTCACGCAAGCTCAGACTGCTGCCATCATGGCTGGGTTTACCAGTGTGGAGAGGGGCTTACAGGGTGTCACATCATTCCAGCAATCTGTCCTCCAACAGATGGCTAGGAATGCTGAGGCGTTGCCCCGGGGGAGTGGCAGTGGCTCCGTGGAGCACGAACCTGCTGTCCTCTCTCAGGACGACAGCATTCGTCCTCCCACCACTGCCACTTCGCCAGTACCCTTGCTGCTGCCTGTCAGCCAGCCAGCTCAGACTGCTGCTGCCCATGCCAAGGCCCAGAGGTGCTCAAGGTCGTCCTGCAAGGCCATCTGCTGTCTTCCCCACTGAAAGTCAGCAGCCATTCATGCTGCAGCCACTGTGGTAGCACTTCGTAGGAGCACCAGGACAGGCAAAGGCACACTGAAGACAGGCACTAAAAGAATGCACAGGGGTGATTAGTTTACTTTTTTATGTTATATTGGCTGGATTGATGGATAAAGTTGGATTGGATGTTCCTTTTGTGGTGGCTTTTATTTCAGCATAGATGTGGGACTATTGAATGGGGATTTACTCGTACCGCAGTCAGATGAGTCGATCACAGACAGCCCGGGCAGAAAGGGGCTGCCTGGGTTGCGTTCTCTCTTCTGCTTCCTCCTCCTCTTCCTCCTCCTCCTCCTTCTCAGCTGGTCGCCGTATGCCTGGTGGCAAGGGCTGTGCCCTCATGATGTTGAGGTTGTGGAGCATGCAGCAGACCACGATGAATCTTCAGACGCGTTCTGGTGAGTACTGCAGGGCTCCTCCAGAGCGGTCCAGGCAGCGGAAGCTTTGTTTAAGGACACCAATGGTCTGCTCTATCAGATTCTGTGTAGCACCATGGCTCTCATTGTACGCATGCTGCCCACGTGTGGTTGGGATACGGAGTGGAGTCATGAGCCAGGTGGTCAGTGGATAGCCCTTGTTGCCCAGAAGCTACCCTCTGGTTTTCTTGGTGGCTCAAAGACTGAGGGAGCAGTGGACTGGTACAGAATGAAAGCATCATGACTGCTGCCAGAACACCGGGCATTCACCATCGTGATGTGTTGAGCAAGATTGCACACCAACTGTACATTCAACGAGTGGTAACCTTTGCGGTTGTGGTATATCTCAGCATTTAGATGCGGTGCCTGCCAAGCCATGTGCGTGCAGTCGATGGCGTCCTGCACCATGTGGAAGTCCGTTATGCTGGCAAAGCCATGTGCACACTCCGCCTGCTTCTCTCTGGTCAGAGTGAAGACAATGAACTCCCCTCTCCTGGCATAAAGAGCGTCTGTCACCACTCTTATGCAGCAGTGGACAGCGAACTGGGAGATGTTACTGATATCACCTGCTCCAGCCTAAAAGAATCCCGATGTGAAGAAATTCAGGTCACCTTCACAGCCACTGGCAGTGCTGTCCTTACCCTGGTGTGAGGCTGCAGGTCTGGTTGTAAGAGGTGGCAGAGTCTGTGAGCATCTCCTTCGTAAAGCGCAGACGCCTCATATGCTGCTCCTGGCTCAGGTTGAGGTAAGAAAATTGCTCTCGGAAGACCCTAAGTGGGTAAGGTCTCCTGCTGAGCCGTCTCCGCCTCCTCCTCCTGCCTCTGCGAGCAGCTTGTCCTCATCTTCGCTGCCTCTGCTCCATCTCCCTGTCATGCTGCAGGCCAAGGGGGCTGAAAACTAGAGCACCCATGACTGGGAGCAAGTGGTCTGACCAGAAACCTTGAAGTCAGAACCAAGGCCTTCTCCACTTACAGCACCATTCCCTGTCACCTCACCAATATAAACAACTCTAGAAAGCTCCAAAAACTTCCACAAACTTACACAGAGCCTGTAGAAATAAATCAGCAATTAACCTGTAAGGTGGTGATGATCCCTTTAAATATCGCGGGTCGTTGCAGCTGCTGAACGCAAGTTCAGCTGTGTGAGGTTAACACAGGGCATTGCTTCCACGTTGAGGACGAAATGGCAACGCCAGCGTCAAATCAGAGTTGCACGCTGATTGACGTCACGATCCGCCTCTACACACTCCCAGCGCCAACGCTAACGCGCTCATCAAGATGGCGTCTGGCACGACCTGCACCAGAATAGTGCGCGCGCAACTTGGATGTCATTTTCGACGCAAAACGGCACTTGTGGCGTCCAAACAAAGGGAGCTACGCAATCACATTTTCAGTTCACTGTGTTTTGTTTGTGCGCTACGTGTCTGGTCCATTTACCATCTCCTCCTTTCCTACAACCACCCCTCCCCTACCCTCCCCTCTCCTCGCCTCCATCACCTCTCCGCTCCCTCTCCTCTCCTCCATCCTCCCTCTCTCCTCTCCCCTCTCCCCACCCTCTCCTCTTCCACCTCTTCCCTCCCCTCTCCTCTCCCCTCCCTCCCTCCCTTCACAACCCTCCCTTCTCGCCTCCCCTCCCCTCACCTCCACCACCTCTCCTCCCTTCTCCTGTCCTCCCTCCCTCTCTCATCCCTCCCCTCTCCTGCCGCCACTTTCCTCTCCTCACCTCCATCACCTCTCTTCCCCTCTTGCTCCTCCTCCTCACTCCTCTAATCCCCTTCCTCCCCCCTCCTTCCTAACCCCGCCTCTCCTTCCTCCCTGCTCCTCCCCTCGCCCCCCACCCCTCCCTCTATCCTTACTCCCCCTTCCTTCCTTCCTCTCCTCTTCCCCATCCTCTCTCCTTCCCCTTCCTCTCCCCTTCCCCTTCCTCTCCCCTTCCCCTTCCTCACCCCTTCCCCTTCCTCTCCCCTTCCTTCCTCTCCTCTTCCCCTCCCTCTTCCCTTCCTCCCTCTCCCCTTCCCCTTCCTCTCCCCTTCCTCCCTCTCCCCCTCCTCCCTCTCCCCTTCCTCCCTCACCCCTCTCCCCTTCCTCCCTCTCCCACCTCCCCCTCTCCCCCTCCTCCCTCTCCCCCTCTTCCCTTCCTCCCTCTCCCCTCTCTGCCTCTCCCCTTCCACCCTCTCCCCTTCCTCCCTCTCCCCCTCTCCCCCTCATCCCTCTCCCCCTCTCCCCTTCCTCCCTCTCCCCCTCTCCCCTTCCTCCCTCTCCCCTCTCCCCTTCCTCCCTCTCCCCTCTCCCCTTCCTCCCTCTCCCCCTCTCCCCCTCTCCCCCTCTCCTCTTCCTCCTCTCCCCTTCCACCCTCTCCCCTTCCTCCCTCTCCCCCTCTCCCCTTCCTCCTCTCCCCTTCCTCCCTCTCCCCCTCTCCCCTTCCTCCCTCTCCCCTTCCTCCCTCTCCCCTCCTCCCTCTCCCCCTCCTCCCTCTCCCCTTCCTCCCTCTCCCCTCTCCCCTTCCTCCCTCTCCCCCTCTCCCCTCTCCCTTCCTCCTCTCCCCTTCCACCCACTCCCCTTCCTCCCTCTCCCCCTCTCCCCTTCCTCCTCTCCCCTTCCTCCCTCTCCCCCCTCCCCTTCCTCCCTCTCCCCCTCCTCCCTCTCCCCTTCCTCCCTCTCCCCCTCTCCCTTCCTCCCTCTCCCCTTCCTCCCTCTCCCCCACCCCCCTCTCTCTCACCTCCCACCCCCTCTCTCCTTCCCCACCCCCCTCTCTCCTTCCTCCCTCTCCCCTCTCCCCTTCCTCCCTCTCCCCTTCCTCCCTCGCCCCTCTCCCCTTCCTCCCTCTCCCCTTTCTTCCTCGCCCCTCTCCCCTTCCTCCCTCTCCCCTTCCTCACTCTCCACTCTCCCCTTCCTCCCTCTCTCCCTCTCCCCTTCCTCCCTCTCCCCTCTCACCCTCTCCCCCACCCCCCTCTCTCCCTCTCTCCTTCCCTACTCCCCTCTTTCCTTCCCCACCTCCTCTCCCCTTCCTCCCTCTCCCACTCTACCCTTCCTCCCTCTCCCCCTCTCCCCTTCCTCCCTCTCCCTCTCTCCCCTTCCTCCCTCTCCTCTTCCTCCCTCTCCCCTTCCTCCCTCTCCCCTTCCTCCCTCTCCCCCTCTCCCCTTCCTCTCCCCCTCTCCCCTTCCTCCCTATCCCCTCTCTCTCTCCCCCACCCCCCTCTCACCCTCTCCCCCACCCCCCTCTCTCCCTCTCTCCTCCCCACCCCCCTCTTTCCTTCCCCACCCCCTCTCTCCTTCCTCCCTCTCCCCTCTCCCCTTCCTCCCTCTCCACTTCCTCCCTCTCCCCTTCCTCCCTCTCCCCTTCCTCCCTCTCCCCCTCTCCCCTTCCTCTCCCCCTCTCCCCTTCCTCCCTATCCCCTCTCTCTCTCCCCCACCCCCCTCTCACCCTCTCCCCCACCCCCCTCTCTCCCTCTCTCCTCCCCACCCCCCTCTTTCCTTCCCCACCCCCTCTCTCCTTCCTCCCTCTCCCCTCTCCCCTTCCTCCCTCTCCACTTCCTCCCTCTCCCCTTCCTCCCTCTCCCTCTCTCCCCTTCCTCCCTCTCCCCTTCCTCCTTCTCCCCTTCCTCCCTCTCCCCTCTCCCCTTCCTCCCTCTCCCCTTCCTCCCTCTCCCTCTCTCCCCTTCCTCCCTCTCCCCTCTCTTCCTTTCCCCCACCCTCCTCTCTCCCTCTCCCCCACCTCCCTCTCTCCCTCTCCCCCACCCTCCTCTCTCCCTCTCCCCCACCTCCCTCTCTACCTCTCCCCTCCCCACCCCCCCTCTCCTTCCCCACCCCCTCTCCCCTTCCTCCCTCTCCCCCTCCTCCCTCTCCCCCTCCTCCCTCTCCCCCTCTCCCCTCTCCCCTTCCTCCCTCTCCCCCTCTCCCCTTTCCCCTTCCCCCTCCTCCTCCACTCTCCCCCTTCCTGTCCCCTTCCCCCTCTACCTCCCCATTCACCTTCCTCACCCTCTCCCCTCCCTTCTTCCTCCCTCTACTCCCCCTTCCCCTTCCTTCTCCTCTCCCTCCCCTCATCCTCCCCTCATCCTCCCCTCCCCAAAGAAAATAAGTTAGTTTGGGGAATTTCCAGAGATGACAAAGCTGTTTTATTGCAAGTGTTAGAAAAACCAGCATCAGAAATGGTTGTTCTGACATGATCCCCAGTTTAGACTCCAACATACACTTGCAGTAGGTCTGTCTAATTAACTGGAATGTAGCAGAGAGACTGACCAATTTGGGGATGGACACACTGTCTCATTGTAGTCTCTTGGGGACAATCTGGCCTTCCACTCTCGCTTCTAATTAGCTGGGGGAGGGGCAGCAGAAGGAGCCTGACTCCACTGACTGACCATGAGAGTGGAGCCCGCTCGCATGTCCAGCCTTTAAACCAAACCACCTCTGTTAATGGGTCAGGAAAGCTAAATCAAACACCACCACGTGATAGCCTCCAGTTTTAAACCTGTACTCGGGCACATCCAGTTGATCCTCACTGTCGCTCATCCATGGCTTCCTTATGATGAGTCTGCTTGCAGATAATGTGCTGCAGCTGCTCTGCTAACTCTGCAATGAAAGGTTTGACCCTGGCACAGGTTGTGTCGAACTTCCAGTAAGATGTGGAATAAGCTTTCTTAGCCCGTGGCCAATTTATTGCCTCGCAACAGAGGAGTCCAGAGCTGGATTGAAATGGTAAACATGGCTTCGAAACCTGAACCTTAATGATGAAAGAAAGCTCACTTTATTCATATTGACTTATTTGCTTGAGCGACAGCCCAGGCCTGCTGACTGACCCATGTGACTGACTCTAATGAAGGGGGGCGGTTGCAAGCAACGTTACTCTTAATTCAAACTATCAGATGATTCAAGTATTATTTTTAGCCCTAAATTCCCACTTTCCTGGGCTATTTATGTTGCTTCATTTAAATCATTGGATAATTCAAGTGACTATGAATTATCACAACGATACTGTATTTCTATAGCAAAATACTGCGGATGCTGGAAAACTGAAATAACAACAGAAAGCGCTGGAAAAACTCAGCAGGCCAGGCAACATCCGTGGAGAGAGAAACAGAGTTAACGTTTCCTCGCGATCTCTTGATTTTGGAGTTTGTTTTCTCAATTAACCAGCAGTGTTGTAAAATTTCAAGGGAAGTTGTTAACAACTGAAGGGGAGCTGACGACAGATTCCATTGCAATGCCCGGATGCAGACACTTCTCAGGGTGCTTTACAGGGCAGCGAGCACGGAGTCGGAGGGGGAAATTACACAGCCAAAGGGGAGAGTTATTGAGGGGCGTTTGATGGCAGGGTGGGAGTTCCACAGAGCAGGGACAACTGAGGTAATGGTAAATAAGAAGGGGGTAGAGTCAGGAGATAGGGCTGGAGCAGATCACTAATATAGGGAGGGACAAGGCTGCTGGGGGATGGATTTGAATGTGAGGACATGGATCTGGAATTTGATCCTATGGGGCAAGCACAAGCAGTGGAGCCGAGCAAGGTCTGGGGCACCAGGTGTACGGGCCTTGATCTGGGAATCAAGCACAGAACAGATCAAATAACAAATGCTGGCCATGTGATGGAGGATATTCAATAGTCATCTTGTTAAGTTGCGTTTCATATTAACTTTCCCACACTGTGGCTGCCAGATGGCTACCAGCAATTATTTATTTTTACTGTTTATTACAAAAGTTAGCAACTGAGGGGACTTTGTTTCTGGTTATTTATTACAATTCGGAGCTTGTATTTATTTACTACTGGGAGCGGCCTGAGGCCACACTGAGCTCCCTGTATTCCTGGAACCAAGAAACACACGCTAGTAAAATGCCTGGATGAAGACGGCATGATTCATGTGCCAAATAACCACTGACAGCAATCGTCAGCGCAACAACCTCAAAAAATGAGCTGAACATCAAAGGAAAGGCTTTTTAAAAAAATGCTTTTTGGTGGCTATTCCCCCCCCCCCGCCCCGCCTTCATGATTTTATTTTCTCTCTTCATTTGGTTTCCCCTTCCTCCACCTGTTCCCGTTTTCTCCTCTTCTATCTCCTCTATGTCTCCACTCCTCTTCTCCCCCTCCTCCTCTCCTTCCCTTTACTACACCACCTCCTCTCCTCTCCTCCCCCCCACCTCCTCCTCTCCTCCTCCTCCTCTCCTCCTCCTCTCCTCCTCCTCCTCTCCTCCTCCTCTCCTCCACCTCCTCCCCACCTCCTCCTCTCCTCCTCCCCACCTCCTCTCCTCCTCCTCTCCTCCTCCTCTCCTCCACCTCCTCCCCACCTCCTCCTCTCCTCCTCCCCACCTCCTCTCCTCCTCCTCTCCTCCTCCTCCCCACCTCCTCCCCACCTCCTCCCCACCTCCTCTCCTCCTCCTCTCCTCCTCCTCCCCACCTCCTCTCCTCCTCCTCTCCTCCTCCTCCTCTCCTCCACCTCCTCCCCACCTCCTCCTCTCCTCCTCCCCACCTCCTCTCCTCCTCCTCTCCTCCTCCTCCCCACCTCCTCTCCTCCTCCTCTCCTCCTCCTCCTCTCCTCCTCCTCTCCTCCTCCTCCTCTCCTCCTCCTCTCCTCCACCTCCTCCCCACCTCCTCCTCTCCTCCTCCCCACCTCCTCTCCTCCTCCTCTCCTCCTCCTCCCCACCTCCTCCCCACCTCCTCTCCTCCTCCTCTCCTCCTCCTCCCCACCTCCTCTCCTCCTCCTCTCCTCCTCCTCCTCTCCTCCACCTCCTCCCCACCTCCTCCTCTCCTCCTCCCCACCTCCTCTCCTCCTCCTCTCCTCCTCCTCCCCACCTCCTCTCCTCCTCCTCTCCTCCTCCTCCTCTCCTCCACCTCCTCCCCACCTCCTCCTCTCCTCCTCCCCACCTCCTCTCCTCCTCCTCTCCTCCTCCTCCCCACCTCCTCTCCTCCTCCTCCCCATCTCTTCTCCTCCTCCTCCCCACCGCCTCCTCTCCTCCTCTCCTCCTCCCCACCTCCTCTCCTCCTCCTCTCCTCCTCCTCCCCATCTCTTCTCCTCCTCCTCTCCTCCTCCTCCCCATCTCTTCTCCTCCTCCTCTCCTCCTCCTCCCCATCTCTTCTCCTCCTCCTCTCCACCTCCTCCACTCCTCTCTCCCCTCCTCCCCTCCTCTCTCCTCCTCCTCCCCACTTCTTCTCCTCCTCCTCCCCACCTCCTCTCCTCCTCTCCTCCTCCTCCCCACCTCCTCTCCTCCTCCTCTCCTCCTCCTCCCCATCTCTTCTCCTCCTCCTCTCCTCCTCCTCCCCATCTCTTCTCCTCCTCCTCTCCTCCTCCTCCCCATCTCTTCTCCTCCTCCTCTCCACCTCCTCCACTCCTCTCTCCCCTCCTCCCCTCCTCTCTCCTCCTCCTCCCCACTTCTTCTCCTCCTCCTCCCCACCTCCTCTCCTCCTCCTCCTCTCCTCCTCCCCACCTCCTCTCCTCCTCCTCTCCTCCTCCTCCCCACCTCCTCCTCTCCTCCTCTCCTCCTCCACTCCACTTCCTCTCCTCCTCCTCCCCACCTCCTCTCCTCCTCCTCCCCATCTCTTCTCCTCCTCCTCTCCACCTCCTCTCCTCTCCACCTCCTCCACTCCTCTCTCCCCCTCCTCCCCTCCTCTCTCCTCCTCCTCCTCACCTCCTCTCCTCCTCCCCACCTCCTCTCCTCCTCCTCCTCTCTCCTCCTCCTCCCCACCTCCTCTCCTCCTTCTCTCCACCTCCTCTCCTCCTCCTCATCTCCTCCTCTCCTCCTCCTCCCCACCTCCTCTCCTCCTCCACCTCTCCTCCTCTCCTCCTCCTCCCCACCTCCTCTCCTCCTCCTCCTCCTCTCCTCCGCTCCTCCTCCTCCCCACCTCCTCTCCTCCTCCTCCTCCTCTCCTCCTCTCCTCCTCCTCCTCTCCTCCTCTCCTCTTTCTCCCCACCTCCTCTCCTCCTCCTCCTCTCCTCCTCTCCTCTTTCTCCCCACCTCCTCTCCTCCTCCTCCTCTCCTCCTCTCCTCCTTCTCCCCACCTCCTCTCCTCCTCTCCTCCTCTCCTCCTCCTCCCCACCTCCTCCTCTCCTCCTCTCCTCCTCCTCCCCACCTCCTCCTCTCCTCCTCTCCTCCTCCTCTCCACTTCCTCTCCTCCTCCTCCCCACCTCCTCTCCTCCTCCTCCCCACCTCCTCTCCTCCTCCTCCTCTCTCCTCCTCCTCCCCACCTCCTCTCCTCCCCACCTCCTCTCCTCCTCCTCCTCTCCTCCTCCCCACCTCCTCTCCTCCTCCTCCCCACATCCTCTCCTCCTCCTCCTCTCTCCTCCTCCTCCCCACCTCCTCTCCTCCTCCTCCCCACCTCCTCTCCTCCTCCTCCTCCTCTCTCCTCCTCCTCCCCACCTCCTCTCCTCCTCCTCCTCTCTCCTCCTCCTCCCCACCTCCTCTCCTCCTCCTCCTCTCCTCCTCCTCCCACCTCCTCTCCTCCTCCTCCTCTCCTCCTCTCCTCCTCCTCCCCACCTCCTCTCCTCCTCCTCCTCTCCTCCTCCCCACCTCCTCTCCTCCTCCTCCTCTCCTCCTCCCCACCTCCTCTCCTCCTCCTCCCCTCCTCTCCTCCTCCTCCCCACCTCCTCTCCTCCTCCTCCCCACCTCCTCCTCTCCTCCTCCTCCCCACCTCCTCTTCCTCCTCTCCTCCTCCTCTCCTCCTCCTCTCCTCCTCCTCCCCACCTCCTCTCCTCCTCTGCCCCACCTCCTCTCTTCCTCCACTCCTCCTCCTCTCCCCCTCCTCCCCACCTCCTCTCTTCCTCCTCTCCTCTTCCTCACCAACCTCCTCTCCTCCCCGCTTCCTCTCCTGCTGCTCCCCACCTCCCCTCCTCCTCTCCTCCTCCTCCCTCCTCCTCTCGACCTCCTCCCTACCTCCTCTCCTCCTCCTCCTCTCCTCCTCTGCTCCTCCTCCCTACCTCCTCTCCTCCTCCTCCCCACCTCCCCTCCTCCTCCTCTCCTCCTCCCCACCTCCCCTCCTCCTCTCCTCCTCCTCCCTACCTCCTCTCCTCCTCCTCCCCACCTCCTCTCCTCCTCCTCTCCACCACCTCTCCTCCTTCCCACAATGCTAACCTAGGCTGAGCTAGCTGGTCTCAGCTCATGAAATGCTTGGCTTGTTGCAATTGGCCTCAGCAATGCCAGGCTGGGAATGTGGTTAATTCAGCCAGAGTTCTCACTCCAGGTCACTAGCCAGTGATTCATGCTAAAAGTGCATGTGTATAGATATTGAGGGAAGACTGAATCAGGACGGGACGAAAAAGCAAAATAAAGTTGAAGGAAAGTGCTAACTTTCCACTTGTAAAGCATTACTCAGTAACAGCAATTCATTCACCTTGCAAAATCAGAGAACAACCCCAGCTTCTCTAGTCTATCCTGTCATCTTGTCACTTAGCCAATTTCGTACCCAAGCTGCCACTGTCCCTTTTATTCCATGGGCTTCAACTTTGCTTGCAAGCCTATTATGTGTTTACATCTCTGGATTTGGGGCTTGTACCTACAACCTTCTGATGGAGAGGCAAGAGTGCTACTACTCAGTCAAGGCTGACACCAAACATTTAAACATGAATGTTCAGCAAAATGGAAGCAACTTTTTTTTAAATTCATTTATGGGATCAGGGCAATGCCAGAAATTATTGCCCATCCCTAGTTGCCCTTGAGAAGGTGGTGGTGAGCCGCCTTCTTGAACCGCTGCAGTCCGTGTGGTGAAGGTACTCCCACAGTGCTGTTAGGTAGGGAGTTCCAGGATTTTGACCCAGCGACAATGAAGGAACGGCGACATACTTCTAAGTCAGGATGGTGTGTGACTTGGAGGGGAACTTGGAGGTGGTGGTGTTCCCATGCGCCTGCTGCCCTTGTCCTTCTAGGTGGTAGAGATCGCGGGTTTGGGAGGTGCTGCCGAAGAAGCCTTGGCGAGTTGCTGCAGTGCATCTTGTAGATGGTACACACTGCAGCCACGGTACACCGGTGGTGGAGGGAGTGACTGTTTAAGGTGGTGGATGGGGTGCCAATCAAGCGGGCTGCTTTGTCCTGGATGATGTTGAGCTTCTTGAGTGTTGTTGGAGCTGCACTCATCCAGGCAAGTGGAGAGTATTCCATCACACTCCTTACTTGTGCCTTGTAGATGGTGGAAAGGCTTTGGGGAGTCAGGAGGTGAGACACTCGCCGTAGAATACCTAGCCTCTGACCTGCTCTTGTTGCCACAGTAATTATATGGCTGGTCCAGTTACGTTTCTGGTTAATGGTGACCCCCAGGATGTTGTTAGTGGGGGATTCGGTGATGGTAATGCCATTGAATGTCAAGGGGAGGTGGTTAGACTCTCACTTGTTGGAGATAGTCATTGCCTGGCATTTCTGTGGCGCGAATGTTACCTGCACTTATCAGCCCAAGCCTGAACGTCGTCCAGGTCTTGTTGCATGCGGGCATAGACTGCTTCATTATCTGAGGAGTTGTGAATGGCGCTGAACACTGTGCAGTCATCAGCGAACATCCCCATTTCTGACCTTATGTTGGAGGGAAGGTCATTGATGAAGTAGCTGAAGATGGTTGGGCCTAGGACACTGCCCTGAGAAACTCACGCAGCGATGTCCTAGGGCTGTGATGATTGACCTTCAACCACTACAACCATCTTCCTTTGTGCTAGGTATGACTCCAGCCAGTGGAGCGTTTTCCCCCTGATTCCCATCGACTTCTGTTTTACTAGGGCTCCTTGATGCCTGACTCGGTCAAATGCTGCCTTGATGTCAAGGGCAGTCACTCTCACCTCACCTCTGGAATTCAGCTCCTTTGTCCATGTTTGGACCAAGGCTGTAATGAGGTCAGGAGGCGAGTGGTCTTGGCGGAACCCAAACTGGGCATCAGTGAGCAGGTTATTGGTGAGCAAGTGCCGCTTGATAGCACGGTCGATGACACCTTCCATCACTTTGCTGATGACTGAAGGCTGTGAAATAATGTAATTCTTTTTGTCAGGTGGGTAACTGATGAGAAAACAGAATCATTGAAAATCACTCTCAATAATTTCCAGGCTATAGACTATTAGATTTGACATGTACTTTCTGTTTATCCTTAGCAGTTGTTAATTATAATTTATACACTATGTCTACCCTCTGAATTTGGTTAACACGTAATGTGGACAAACACTGGGACTTTCCGTTGAGGTGGTTGACAGGCAACCCGCTTCAAGGGATCTTCTGCAGTGTCTGGTGCCCTTAAGTGTTGACGTAGTGACTTGTGGTCCTCGCCTGGGACATCAAGAGAAGCTCTGCATGTGGAGCTCCGAGAGAACAGCCTGGGCTGACTTGTTGGTTGCTTCTCCCTCTGACAGCCCAGATGAAGACCAGAACTCACTAGGTGGGGAATTGGGAGCACCAACCCTCGCTCCCAGCTCTCCCTGGTTCCTCAATAGCAATACACCTGTGTGCTGTGCCACTAGAGCATTTGTATGTTTGCTTCTTAAACATCTATATCCATTCTTCTGAATTACAAGCAGTCCGGCCCAATCACCACAATAATGATACAGCAAGAGTTAAAATAAAAAGTCAGTGAAACCTAAAATAAACTCTGAACCACATACACCTTTGTAACATATATGCAACTGACTACTTCTGCAGCATCTTTTACTGGTTAAATGCCCCAAGATGCTTAATGGGAGAAGTGGAGATTTAACAGCAGTAGAAGAGTTACAGGAGGTTGGAGAGCTAAATTTTGAGGAAGCTTTTGAAGGAGGGGAGAGGGTAGCAAGGTGGAGGGGTTTAGGGAGCAGGTTCAAGAAAATAGGATCCCAGTGGCTCAAGGCTTTGCCACTGAGGTTGGGTCATGGATCTATTTGGACCAACATGTTCAGTCATTCCTCTTAAATGGAGCGGTGGTTGGCAGGGGCTTTGCTAGAGTGGCCCATTTTTAAGAGCATTTTGGAGGAAGAGACAGTGGCTGGGGGCCTGGTGGAGATTGGTGAAAGAGAATGGGCAATGGAAGGAGAGTGCGGTTTCAACGATGATCTCCAACAAATGGGAGATATGTGGAAGACGTGCTGGCAAAGAGACGTAGTGTAGAGCCGGCATCAAGATTAATGATGGGCTTAGTGTAAGAGGTTTAGGTTGAGTCAAAGGGAGGTAATGTCTGACCAGGAGGGCAAGGAGTTTGGCAGGGAGAGCATGGTGGAGTGGAAGTAGAAAGATGAAGATGGTTGGGGGGGCAGAGATAGAAGGAAGAAAGCTGGGGAGTAGAGAGAGGGCAGAGAGCAAGGCAAGGAGGATGAGGGTGTAGAGGCGGAAGAGCTCGGGTCTGCTGCAGCAGAAATTTTGCGTGTGCAGTAGAGAGAGGAGCAACTGAGATTAGAAACAATAACATTAAACAGCAGTGGTTGGAGTTCTGGTTTGAGAGTTTGTTTGTCAGGGAAACATTTTGGCCAGGAAGGGGGTTGGAGAGTAGTCCAGGATCTGCTTGGGGATCAGAAAGTCCATGGTGTGCACAGAGATTAGGAAGGCTGGGATCTACGTGGAGGTTGGAGAGTAATGTGCAATCAGTACGGAAGTTAAAGAGTGGCTAGGGTCAGTGCCTTGGTCAGACAATAGTCCAAGATTTGTACAGAGTGTAATCCAAGGTGCAATGTGTGGGGGAGTTGGAGAGTAATCAGAGGTTGGGGTGGAGCCCAGAGTACTCCAGTGTATGCGAAGAGTCAAAGAGTAGCCCAGAGTCACCATAGAGGTTTGTAGAGTAACCACAGTCTGTATGGAGACTGGAGAGTAGCCCAGGGTCTATGTGGATGTCAGAAACATGCATATATTTTCTACTGGCAGTACATATTTAGCTACCAAATGGAGATGTTTTCTGCATTCATTGTACAGTAAGCACCATTGTGCACTTTGCTAGAGAGCCAGTAAATGGTTAAAGCGCCAGTAAATAAATTGTAGCTTTTTATCTCTTCACTGCCTCTCAAGTGATTACGCAGTAATGTTATTGGCCACCTGGTACTTATCCTCTAACACAGGGAACATTCAGAAGTTCAGTGGCCTTCAGAGTAATGAAAGATCAACAGTATACTGAACATATCTAAACCCTCTTTTAAAATGAAGTATTTAACCAGTTCATTGTTAACCCTATTTGGATACACTGTAGTCACGCTCCATATTGTAAAGCAGTGAATCTTTCCTGTTGTGTTTGCTTTGGTTTGAGATTGATATACGACAAGCCACCTTCGGGACAGCCTTTTAAGGGAAAGTCCTTTCCAGATTTAGACTTCCAATACATTTTCAACTTGGACTTTTCAAAAGCAAGACTAATATTACTCAATGTAGCCATTGCAAAATGCCTGGATTAAAACTGAGTCTTCAGAGGTGAAGATCCTCATCAAACAGAATGCTTGCACCACTTTTACTTAAAATCACAGTTTAATTAAATGAAAAGTTGGTTTTCTGCTATACTAAAGGGACGTGCATTTTCCTCCTGGACATGATGTCACGATTTCCCAGTGCTGCTCGCAATTCTTCCATAGTTTCAGTTGTCTATTCTTGGTACAGTGGGCGATTGTAACAGGACATTCCATCCACATTTGCATCACTATCCCAAAAGAGAAGCCATTATCTTTTCCTACTTCAAAATAACTTTGAAGCCTAGAAGGCCTTATACGAACATAAGAAAATGACCGATACGAAAAGACCTACTGGTCCATCCAACCTGTCCCACACTGTTGTGATGCCTTGTACATCACCGTAGATACACTCCCCACCCATCCGCATCCATGCAATCTCCCGGGGAGGCAAAAAAAGATAGAAACTTTGGGCAATTAGGGGGGAGAAAAACTGGAAAATTCCTCTCCGACCTCCTTAGGGGATTGTAACTAGTCCACGAGATCACATTGGCACTGATTTGCATGACAGATGCCTGCCTCCTGTACTAGGTGATCTCCGATGCAGCCATAAAGAGGTCCAGCTCTCACTTGAAGGAATACCATTTCATTTAAACTTGGGAATTTAATCTGAATAATAAAGAAATCTGCCATAGATTGGGCTCCCCTCCTGCATTATTGACTGCTGGTCATCAGAATGGAGTTAATCTGAGCTAATTGCTCAGTTCATATAGTCTGGATCAGTCTGTGTCTCAGGGTTGGGTTCCTTTGACCTTTTTTCTGCCTTTCTGTTTCATTGGCATATACGAGGAAAAAGACCACTTTAGCAATTCAGTTCTGGCTGTTAGCTTAATGGACTTGGGTCAATGTCAATTTGAACTGAGCCGTCAAACCCAGGCCAGTTTATTGATTCCATATATAAGGCGCTCCAATAAATGAAGCTTTGATGCAAAATAGTGCGCAGTATCTTTGCTTCCTTTTGTATCAATGCTTATCTTAGTCATATCTTAAAACATAACACTTTCTCTGCCATATTGAAACAGTTTTCATTACTTAAGCATTCAGGATATATTCCCTTTTCCTTTAAGGAAATCTAACTAGGTTTAATTTTAACCCAGATCTCACCAAAGTAAGATTTCTTTTTGAAAACGTGGGAGGCACTTGTCATGACCTCTAAACTATTTTTCTTTTAAAAAGTGTGCTGGTGAAAGGGTTAATGCCTTTGCCTGTCTGCGGTTCCTGTACACACAAGCTTCAGCTTTTCTATGGAGCTCAATCCAACAATATCCATCTATGTAGGAACTGCTTATAACTCTCAAATCATGGCAACCGTACAGAATAAATAAGCCGCTCCATAAACACAAACAGTAACTGGAGAGACGGAGCTTTTCCGCAGTGCTAATTCAAAGAGGCAGTTTGCTTTAGGTGACCCTTATTAGACATTTATGTTCCATAAATAAGATCTGTGTGAAAATGCTCTGCGTGCGTCCTGAAAATACTAACCAATAGACAAGCACTCTTTAATTGGATCAAATTATGAGCGTCACCTCCTAAATTTCTGTTCTACATTACTTCGTACTTTGGGCAGGGCAGAGAGGGGAAAGGAACAGTGTGTCCCAATGCAGGAAGATGTGGCTTCCAGCCCGATTGATAGAGAATGAAGCAGCCATTCACAGACAACTTTTTTTTCCAAGCAGCTGTTTAGGGTTTGTTTGATCTCTAAACAATGATGAAAGACCCATTCTGATGGGAGTTTCGAGCACAATTAGTTTGTATTTTAGCTTTTACCCATTAGATGAGATCCTGCTTACTACGCAGATTCCTGCTGCCTATTATTTGATTAATACATAGTGTTGTCCCATTACAGGTCAACTTGACTTGAACCCTTCAAAGACTATGGCACCAGTTTTTAGACAAATGTATAACAAACAGATTTTTATTGATTCAGGCCAGCACTATGCCAATATTTCTGAAATGCCATTTTATATATCAGTGCTGGAGATGGAAAGGTAGCGTTGAAACTGACAACACCGGGGTAGATTTTGACTTTGTGCGATAGTGTAAAATGGGTGAAAGTGAGGCAGCCCGTTTTATATCTCTCCTGATTTTTATTTCCTTTGAAGTCAGTGGAAATAAAAATCGGGGGAGATGTAAAACGGGCTGCCTATTTGCTATCTCCCATTTTACAGAATCGCACAAAGTGCAATCTACCCCACCATGTTTGGACCGTTGAGTCGCTGAGCTCTGTGAACCAGGTAGGTCGTGGGTTTTGTTCCACAGTCTGTTCTGTGTTCACTCATCTCAGCTGGTACAGTTGCTTCAATTGGCCTCAGCACCTCTGGGTTAGCCATGGTTCCAGTTAGGAACATAGGAACAGGAGTAGGCCATTCAGCCCCTCGAGCCTGTTCTGCCATTCAATGAGATCATGGCTGATCTGCGATCTAACTCTATAAACCCGTCTTTGGCCCATATCCCTTAATACCTTTGGTTAACAAAAAGCTATCAATCTCTGACTTAAAATTAACAATTGATCTAGCATCAATTGCCATTTGCAGAAGAGAGTTCCAAGTTTCCTAATTTCACTCCTGAAAGACTATGCCCCCTAGTCCTATAATCCCCAAGCAGCGGAAATAGTTTCTCTCTATCTACCCTAGCTGTTCCCCTTAATATCCTGAAAACTTCGATCAGATCACTCCTTAACCTTCTAAATTCTAGGGAATACAACCCTAATTTGTGTAATCTCGTCTCATAACTTAACCCTTGAAGTCCTGGTATCATTCTGATAAACCTACGCTGCACTCCCTCCAACACCAATATATCCTTCCTAAGGTGTGGTGCCCAGAACTGCTCACAGTGCTCCAGGTGTGGTCTAACCAGGGTTTTGTACAGCTGCAGCATAACTTCTACCCCCTTGTACTCTAGTCCTCTTGATATAAAGGCCAGCATTCCATTAGCCGTTTTGATTATTTTCTGAACCTGTTCATGACATTTTAATGATCCATGTACCTGAACCCCCAAGACTCTTTGGATCTCCACTGTTTGTTAGCTTTTTACCATTTAGAAAGTACCCTGTTCTATCCTTTTTAGGTCCAAAGTGGATGACCTCACATTTGCTTACATTGAAATCTATTTGCCACAGTTTTGCCCATTCACTTAATCTATCAATATCCCTTTGTAATGTTATGCTTTCATCTACACTGCCTACAACGCCACCTAACTTTGTGTCATTGGCAAATCTGGATATATGACTTTATATGCCATCATCTAAGTCGTTAATAAATATTATGAATAGTTGAGGCCCCAGCACAGATCCCTGCGGGACATGTAGGGTTTGGCCGGTGCCAACATCAGTGGGTGCATGGGCCTGAAGGATATGTACCCCTTTAAAATGGAGACACACATGGGCTGCGTTCCAAAATGGAGTTTGGACTTCTCCACTTTTAAAACAAAAGGACCAACCTTTGGTTTCTGTGAAGATAGCAAGAACTGTCGTGGAGGAGGGACTCAGGGCCGGGATACACCCGACGGGCCGGGACATCTACGTGGATGGCGGGACACCCGAGACCAGAGACCACTTGGCAGCGGGTAGAAGAGGCAGGGTGGTGGCTGCAGCTAAGGGAGGATGTAAGGGGTTTCTGCACACATTGTTTAGCGTGTGCAGCTAACAATCCTGACCCTCAGTGCAGGAAGGCTCCTTTGGGACACACCAGGAGGGTAGAGGGACCATGGCGATCGGTGCAGATTGATTTTATTGGGCCCCTACCCACCACCAAATCCGGGAATAAGTACTGCTTAGTCCTGGTGGATGTGTTCTCCAAGTGGGTGGAAGCTTTTCCATGCCGGGCAGCTACAGCCCTGGCCACTGCTCGCATACTGGTCAAGGAAGTGTTCTCAAGGTGGGGGCTGCCCCAGGTAGTGGAATCCGACCAGGGGAACCATTTTACGGGGCAGGTCATGCAGACGACCCTCAAGCTCTTGGGGATAGAAGGGAAGTGGCATGTGGCTCACAACCCCCAGTCATCGGGGATTGTGGAGCGCATGAACCGGACCCTGAAGGAACGGTTGAGGAAGGAGGTGGGCCAGTTCCCAAAGTCATGGGACGAGGTCCTGCCTCTGATCCTCATGGGGGTCCGGGCCAGCCCTTCCAGGAGCACAGGGTATTCCCCATACGAGGTAATGACCGGGAGGACCATGCGTACCCCAACCCACGTGTTGGCGCCGGTCCTCACCGAGTCTCAGCTCCAGGAGGTCGAACGGGATAGGTTCGTTCAGAACTTGTACACGACCTTAAAACAGGTCTACGGGCGGGCAGCCCACAACGTGGGGATACAACATCACCAGAACAAATTGTTGTTAGAGCCTCAGCACACACACGAATGGAAGGTAGGGGATCAGGTCATGGTCCATAACTATGCTCGGGTAGGGGTGTTTGAGTCTTTATACATGGGACCATTCGCGATTGTGCACAAAGCCAGTCCTATGGTCTATGCCATAAAACTCCCTAGGAGCACGAAGTGGTTCCACATCAATCAGTGCAAGCTGTTTAAGCCCGAGGAGGGAACCACGCGGGCCGTGCGCCACAAGGGTACAATTATGAGCATGATTGAGATGAGTCTCCCTCCCTGGATGTGGGATGAGGGTGACCCGCTACCGGACGATCTGGTAGCAGGGGTAGTAAGAAGGGGCAGTCGAGTCCGGCGGCCGAGGGCGCCGTGGACGCCACCTTACTCACCCCCAGTCAGCCGCAAGAGGCCCCGGACGTAGGTCGTGGGGCTCTCTAAGGCTGGGACCAGCAGGCCCAGCTTTGTACATTTTCCGTTCTTTAAGGTTGCGTTTGCGGGTGTTTTGTTTGTTGTATGTTTTGTTTTGTGAACCTTCGGATCTGTGGAGGAAAAACACCGTCTCACAGGGCGGAATTGTTTGGTTGTTTGTTTTGCAGATTTTTAAAGGGAAGGAAGAAAGATGAACGTGTTCTCAGTGACAGTACTTGTGGGAATCTTCAGGCTGTGCAGCTTGGAGAGAGGGGACACAGAGGAATCCCTCCTGTACGGGTGCACAGGAGGGAAAGGACCCACCGTGGCGCAAGGGGGTAGGAATGGCATTACTGATGGTGTGGCGGCCTATTTCCACGAGGGTAAATGGCCGGGGTGGCTGGGGTCCAACTCAACCCGGTTCACCAGCAGCGAGGGGTTCACCTACGGGGAGGCGTCCCTACCGTGCCCTGAGCTGCAAGTTACGGCCACACAGGTAAGGGTGACCGAGGAAAGGCGAGTGTGCTTGCGATGCGAGGGACACATACCCCTGGAGCGATGGTGGTGGCTGAGGAAGTTGAGCCATGTTAAAGGCAATCGGTCCGCGGACTGGGAACGGCTAGGCAATGATGTGTACCGCGAGATCACGGGTGCGGAGGGAGGTGTTGTAGTGTGCTGGCATAAGTGGTGGAGAGAGGAGGAAGGCCTCTACGTATGTATGTGGGGTTCAGAAAGAATCTGCCCGACCGGCGTGTCAATCGCGTTCTCGAGGCGATGGCAGGATTCTGGGGCTGGGATGAGCTGGACTCCTGTGTCATCCCAGACCCCCCCAATACTATAAACGCCACTGAGCTGCTAGCGCGTGAGGTAAAGCCTCTTCCCACAGCCGTCCCAGTGCCGGAGGTGGAAGTTAGATGCCCCACCACAAACCCTGGGCCTAGAAATGGTTTAGTATTAGTCCCCACCGGTAAGGTCTTATACCACGATGTCCACTACTCGGTCGCCTCAGTGATTTTAAACCTGACCCGGGTACAAATGCCACGGTGGTGTCCGATGGAAACAGAGCGGTTGTATGAAGTATTGCTCAAGGAAATGTTTAAAAGGTTTTATGAATTGAGTTACGGTGGCGTGGATCGGGATGGTTTATACGATGTACATCACGGGGGTTCGGGGAGGTATAAGAGAGGGCTGGTGAATGATGCGGCAACGGCCTTCAGCACTGGCACGTCCATTATTAACAGTATGGACGATGCTCAGTTGCAAATGCAGGTAAATACCTTAAGGGACCGACTGTGAAAGATACTGGGAGAGGGTAACGCCATAGAGGGGTCAGAGTTGCGGGAAGACCAGGCCATGACCATTCACCTGAAGGAGGTCATAGCAGAGCTGGAGGCCCACGCTCAGACTATCAACAGTCTGATTCGTGAAGATCGAAACGCCTCAGCTCAGGCGGCACAAAATGATGTGTGTGTGTTGTACGGTGCTTGGTTGCTGAATGAAGGACGCAGTAATTTGGAGGACCTTCAGCAAGGCCGCGTTCCTTCATGGGTCAGCAACAGGCACCTCACCGCGCTCAGCCCGTACAAGGGGTCGATGAGCCCATGCCAACTCCGACTGGCCTCAGAGGCGTAACCGGTCCCGGTTGATTGCGGCCAATCGAATTTTACTGTGATGGGGATTGTGCTTAGGATGCCGGTGATGAGCGGTTTACCGCAGCCAGCTCTGGTATACCGGGTGCAAAATATTGGGGTGATAAGGGATGGAGTACATGTGCGGCACCATGGGGCTCCACCGTTTGTCGTTAAATGGGGGTCCACAATTGCAGGCACAGACTTTAATGGGTGCCAACACTGGGGAGCACACGTTGTACTCTGTCCCCAGAGATTACATTCGTTGAACCGAACGGTGTGTGGGTTTGAATCAGAGGGTGCGGAGGCCATTAATTGTACAATGGAGGTGATGACCCAGGGCCACGTTCCACCTCAGGTGGTGTACACAGGCAGGGGGACATACTGTATCACGACCAGCGTGACTCAGTACAGGGTCCACAACGAGACCTGGTGTCCTGTTCCCGATCCGACCTTCTGCTTTAAACCCCACACGGAGGTTCAGTTTGCTCAGGAACGGATTTTCCCATCACTGAGCCCTACCACGGTGCATCTTACTGTAAACGATTCCGTGACCAATTTATATAAATATGTAACACAGTTCGGGTCTGACATTCCACCTCTGCCAGAACATCTCACAAAGCTGCTCAAGGAGGTGGAATTGTCACAGAAGCACTTTTATACTTTGGAACAGCGTAACGGGGAGATCGAGGAGGAGATCAGCTGGTGTCTCCTCCATGGTGGGATGTTGGGCTCAGCATAGAAGTCCCACCGTGGATTCGAGTAGTCTCTCACATCTTAGTGATTGTACAGTGTGTAATAACTGCATATTTGCTTTACATGACCTGCAGGCAATGAGGGAAAGCAGTTCGAGATCGGTGGCTGAAACTGCTGCATTATCGGCCCCGGACTCCACAAGCTGTTCCAACGTTGCTATAAATGAGTTGTGCGATGTACTGTCGGATGTATGCGTTTTCGGGTGGACCGGCAGGGCCGACCCAGTCTGTTGTACATGTTGGGCGGGTTTTAATGCATTTACGGGAATGTACAAGGGTGCCCGAAGCCTGGTCGTCTAGTGTAATTAAAATTAGCAGCCGTGGGAGAGGGGACCCAGCGGGGGTGGGGGAGGGGACCCGCTTTCAGCTCATTTCTGAGAAATGCTGTGGGGAGAAACGACTGACCTTTTCCCTTGTATTGTTATGAATGTGGTCACAAATTACTCAGGGACACAGGTTTTTCTGTCTCCACCTTGTAACGAGTTTTAAAGATTTGGGGAAATTGTACTTTCAGGGAACTGTTTCATTGTCCAAGTTTTGGGAACAGTTTGTTTTAGTTTAGGAAACTCCCGGGAAGGAAATATGGTTTGGTCTGAAGACATACCGGGGCCTCCATACACACACCGGTTGCATGATAATTCTGCCGTAGGTTTGACGGTGTTATTATCACAGGGGGGTGTAGGGTTTGGCCGGTGCCAACATCAGTGGGTGCATGGGCCTGAAGGATATGCACCCTTTTAAAATGGAGACACACATGGGCTGCGTTCCAAAATGGAGTTTGGACTTCTCCACTTTTAAAAAAAAAGGACTGACTGTTGGTTTCGGTGAAGATAGCAAGAACTGTCTGTCTTTTGGGTTGCCATGGGACCAGTCTCAACGCGGACGTCATGAAAGGCAGGGGCCTTTTCATATTCGAACTTGTGTGATTTGTGGAAAAACACCTTTTGTCCATGGAGCCAGGATGTCTGGATGGACAATGAGGTTTGCAGGCCAAAAGTAACAACTCTGGACTCTTTCAATGAAGGAGCAGTCAAGAACTTAACAAACAGTTAGCACTTCGAGAACTGCTCATCTACAGTAATGGCCTACCATTGTTTTCATCAAGATGACCAATCCAGGACAGAAACATCACCAGGAAGACCAATTAGCGTCTCTGCGACCATGGTAACCAGGAATCGCTCAGCCAGTTTTGTGTATTATACGGGATATAAACATGCTGAACTTTGGGGGATTCGCGTTTACTTTTTTTTCTCTACCATCTGGAACGGGGTTCTCCGCGTAGCTACATGTCCGTCAACTCTGCAGGAACGCCCGAAGTGAGTGCCTTGCCGTACCGCCTGAACGTAACTCTCTAGGCCTCATCGCATGCCTCTGTTAGGCACGGTTTTGTCTCTGGAGTCGAATGGGCCCGGGACCGCGTGAATCAACGACAAGGGCTGGTAATTATATCCAGCATACACCTCTAGAAATCCCCAGGACCGCCCGCGTGTTTGGCTGCTGAGGAACTGCAAGCGTCCAAGACGCAGGCTAACACGTGTGTGTGTGTGAGGAGGCTTCCGAGTGTGGGTTCTGACCAAACCGGGAGAGGGGTTTAGTTAGAAGGGTTTTTCCATTATCTAGGCTTAGAATCTGGGAAGAGGTTGGTTCGGCGTAACCGACAGGGTGGGTATTTTAGTCTAAGGTTATAAGCTAGTGTCCATGGTCACCTACTCGCGAGGAGTAGGGGTTGTCGTTTTGTGAGTGTAATAAAAGGAATCGATCTTTGACCAACCTGAACCGTTTTGTTTCATCTGAGTCAATTATAATCTATCCATAGTAACTCCTTGGGTCCGAACTTGGGGGTTGTGGGGCTTGTGGTTCACGGTATAATTCGGAAGACCAACCGGGTGGCATCCGGTCACGGCCGGTTTACACAGTAATCCTGCTGAGGACGCTGTGCATCGGGCATAGGAGAAGACCTATCTGGCCTTGGTCTCTCTCTCTCTGTGGGATTACCCGCTAATCGATGGGCTAGTCAGGGACTATTGGCAATAGCTCCTGCCGTCCAAGGGAAGCACCCCAAACCGGGGAGTTTTTAATGCACGGGTCAACTCAAGGGAGAGTCATAGAAATGCGGGGCACGCAAAAACACCCTACAGACACCACTAGTCACATCCTGCCAATTTGAGTATCTACCAATTATCCCTACTGCCTGACTCCTGCCGCTCAGCCAATTTCCTAACCAGGTCCATAATTTGCCCTCAATTCCGTGGGCTTCTACCTTAGATAACAATCTCTTATGAGGGACTTTATAGGAACTTCCAGAAGACATTTGATAAAGTTGCAGATTAACTATCCAGTACCCCCTGCTGGAAGCACACCGGACAGGGCGTGGGGTGAGGGCAGAATCAGACTCGGTTATGATGCCCTCTGACTGCTGGCATTCCTGATTGAGGCATAAATAGTTGGATTAATGGGTGAGTTGCAAATCTTGGGGAGGTGAGAAAATTGGCAAGTTTTTTTTAAATGAACAAAAATGCTGTGTTCGTATTTTACAAGTTAACACTGATTGATGAATGGCAGAATGCTCATCAGACCCTATGAGTAATTTCTTAAGTCAAAAAGTTGTAGGTTCAAGCCCCATTTCAAGATTTGAGCACATAATTGGACTGACACTTTAGTACTGAGGGGAGTGCTGCACTGTCTGAAGTGCCATCATTCAGATGTGACGTTTTAAACCAAGGTCCTATCTGCCTGCTCCGGTGGATGTAAAGATCCCTTGGCACTATTCGAACTGGAGCAGGGAGTTCTCCCAGTATCCTGGCCAGCATCCATCCCTCAATCAACACTGTTTTTTTTAAAAAGGTCACATCATTCACAGTTGCTGTTTGAGGTACCGTGTTATGTGAAACTGGCTGCTCTGTCAGCCTACATAACAGGGATTGCGCTTCAAAACGAATCCATTGCAATTTGGGATATCCTGGGGACGGATCTACCCTTTCTCTCCTGTCTGTTCAGGACTCAATACCAGGAGTACATCAGTGACTACAATTCAAAAACATGTCACTGGCTGTAAAGCACTTTGAGACGTCCTGAGGTCGCGAAAGGTGTGATAAAAATGCAAGTCTTTCTTTTTTAACTGGAATAAAGGAACAATATATCTGACTAAAACTGAGAAGAGGATCAACACTGAAGTATGAAAAGGAAGAAAAGGTTCTGATTGCAATGGCTCCTGACTGTTTGACCATATTCTCCTTCCTTCTCATAATTCCTCATTCTACTCAATTTTGTTGAAACTGTCTGATGGGAGTACTGGACTCTGTAAACACGGAGTGATCCTGCAACACCTCCAGACTGCAGGAACCCCACAACCAAAACCAATTAGTTATGTTAAATTCATTGATTTGATTTCCCATCTTCCTTATATCATAGCTTAGAGTGTCTGCTGATTTTAACTATTTCCTTTCTGGTAAGATATATTTAACTTCTATGGCAGTCTATACTGGGTAGAGGGAGGATGGTTAGTGGTTGGTTTTGGTTGTGTGGTTCTGGAGGTGTTGGGGGTCACTCTGTGTTGACAGGTTCCAATACTAGCATCAGGCAGTTTGAACAAAATTGAGTAGAATGAGGAACAATGAGAAGGAAGGAGAGTTAAAATAGACACACAGACTGAAAACAGAAGAGGGAAAAATAGTTACAGAAACATAAATGTAGGAGAGGGCAAGGTGAGTGAGAGTCTGAGCTCTTTGGAGGGAATAAATAGCCATTGTTGTGCAAGTAGGCAAGGCCTGGGGCATGGATAGTCACATCCAAAATTAGTTCCAGCAGTGGCAGATAAGACCTTCTTTTGAAATAACTAGTTGGAGAGGTAAATCAACACCCTGACACAGACACATTGCCTCCCCTCCCCATTCCGTTATTTAGGTCGCACTTGTGACATTCATTTGACCGTGCAACAAAAGAGTACCATATCTGCCAGTAGCTGAGAGGTTTAACTCCCATCTGCATCTTTTTTTGACTGCTAGTCTAAATCGACATTGGAGTGGCCTCTTGGGCATTGCCAATGGACATTGCTAGGGTAAATTAGTAGAGTTAGGTTAATGAAACACAGATTAGCTACTGAAGAAGCTTCTTAACTCCATTTTCAGAATCGGTTTAGTCGTGCTGAACCGTATCAGATTATGTTAGACTGGTCAGCATGAAATGTGGCAGATTTCTACCTTGCCTTTAATGGCCATTGAAACAAATATGGACAGGAGATATTTAATGACTCAAGTGCTCAGCATGTTACTTTCTCGTAAGGTTTAGTTACTTTCCCATAAGGTTGAGTTTCTTCCGCTCTACAATGCGCCATTTTTCTGACCTTTATGAGTCAGTAACATGACGAGCAGATGCTTTAGTCCCGGTAACAAACTCAGAACTGAAAAAGTGCCATTTTGGATGTGTCGAATGTGTTTTTCTTTCAACACTGACACTGCAAAACAGCTGACTGTTTGCAGTGTACCAGGGAACAGGAGTCTGAAACAGATGCACATTGTCAAAAAATGAAATGGAAAGTTCTGATTTGGTTTTATTTTGTGGCTGGGGCATAAAATATTGCTGGTCTCACAGGTACAGGGTTACAGCAGAGTGATGTTTACATAACCAGATGTTGTGAATCTCAGCCCTTAGACTCTGGGCATTGGAGAGGAGCCTCATTGCCTCCCAGCTCCACCCAAAGCAAGCCAAGGCCATTTATCATTTAACTCTATGTGTAGCCATTTGTGTGTGTGTGTACAGGTGTGATAATGTGTATATATGTGTATATATACATATAAATATGTGTGTATATACATCTACAAAACTTTACTTCCTGTCGTCATATTTTTATCACACTTTTTGTCGACTTTTTCCATTAAAAATCCCTGGGGGTAATTTTGACTTTGTGTGATTGTGTAAAACGGCGATAGCGAATTGGCAGCCCATACATCTCTCCTGATTTTTATTTTCATTTTGGGAATGAAAATCATGAGCTATCTAAAACATTCTGCCAATTCACTATAACCTATTTTACACTATCACACAAAGTCAAAACAACCCCCCCCCAACTTTATATTTATAATGAAAAATGCCTATGTAAACTTGTCACACTGTAATTACACCCTCTCTCCAGCAGTGCCACTGCAGCACCAATGTTTTGCATTTCCCCAGCTCCTCAGCCTGCACTGCAATGAAAACTCTTATGTTTAAATCAACTCTTACTTCTCAGCTTCCCAAATTGCTATATTTTTACTATTTAACTATAAAAATAATAGAAAATCAAAGTATTATTGGAAAATAAGAATTCAATTACATCGTCATGCCCTTGTCCAATTGCCCCAGCACTCTAACCCTAAAGATTAGGTATCACCCTAGGGTCTGTAGCACTCTCATCTCTGAATCAGAAGTTTGTAGGCTCAAGTCCCATCCCAGAGACTTAAGCACATGATCTAGGCTTAAACTTCAGTGCAGTACTGAGGGAATGCTGCACTGTTGGAAGTGCCGTCTTTTGGATGAGACATTAAGCTGAGGCCCCATCTGCCCTCTCAGGTAGACATAGAAGATCCCATGACACTATTCAAAGAAAAGCAGGGAGTTCTCTCGGAGTCCTGGCTAATATCTATCCTCAACCAACATCACTAATAGAGTTTATCATTTTATCAGATTATCATTGCTGTTTGTGGGACCTTGCTGTACGCAGATTGGCTGTCATGCTTCAATACTTCAAAAGTACTTAAGCAAAATACTGCGGATGCTGGAAATCTGAAATATAAACAGAAAATGCTGGAAATACTCAGCAGGTCAGGCAGCATCTGTGGAGAGAGAAACAGAGTTAACGGGGGTGATTTTGCCAATGGGGGTGCGTTGGAGGTGGGACTGCTGCTTGTCGGGTTTTAGTCCCGCCTCCATCGATTGTGGCCAACCCACGCTATTTTCCCTTGATTGACCTTGTTAATCAGGTCAATTAAGGGGAAGCCGGTTACAGGGAACATCAGCGTATGACGTTTCATCTGTCAAAAATTTTTGACAGATGAATTGTCATCATTTGACAGCTTTGAGAAGCTGCCAAACACTGACATTCTCTGTTGTTTGCTGAGTTCTTGTACTCAAGGCTCACCAAGCCTATTTTCTGAGCAGAAAGCAGATGGCTGTTACATCGGAGAATGCAGCAGCCATTCTGTCATCTCTGCCATTGAGATGCCGGAGCCTCCGGATCCCCAACGATTGAAGCCTGCAGGAAGAAACAAAGGTAAGTAAACTTTTTCTAACACTTTTCACTCACCTCACATACTCACCTCTCCACACTTGCACCCATCACTCACCTCCACAGCGCACTTTTGGACCCCTCCGAACCCCTCCGACCCACTGCTCAACTCGGTGACCCTGGCGGGGTTCTCAGCCTTCGGGAAGCCCGCACTTGTGTGGGCAAAATGGGGATAATCCTTTTATCTGCCTGTTAACTACCTGTTAACAGGCAGTTAAGTGGCTGTAATCCCCTTCCCGCCTCCAGGAGACGGGACCCTGCGTGGGTTGGGTACCCGCCTCTTGGGAAGATGGCACAGAGGCGGGTTGGGGGCGGGATGGGTGCCCGCCCCCAGTTTCTGCCATTTTCCTGGCAGTCCCGCCTCCAAACCCGCTTCCCCAGGGCTGGCAAAATCGCCCCCAACGTTTCAGGTCGTTGACCTTTCATCAGAACTGGAAAAAGTTAGAGATGTAACAGGTTTTAAGCAAGTACAGAGGCAGGGAAAGGGGGAGGAGAGGAAAGAACAAAACAGAAGGTCTGTGATTAGGTGGAAGGCAGGAATGATTAAATGACAAAAGGGATGATGGTGCAAAGCAAAAGGAGATGGTAATGGGACAAGTAAAGAAACAAAAGATGGGTCCAGAGGAGCTGAAAAATGACAATATCAGAATCATCAGCAACAGCTGCTGTCTGAAAAAATGGGAGCGGTGGCTATGGTCTGAAATTGTTGACCTTCGTGTTGAGTCTGGAAGGCTGTAAAGTGCCTAATAGAAAGATGAGGTGCTGTTCCTCGAACTTACGTTGAGCTTCATTGGAACAGTGTAGAAGGCCAAGGACGGAAAGGTCTGAGTGGGAGTGGGGCGGAGAATTAAAGTGACAGGCGACCGGAAGCTGGGGTCATACTTACAGACTGACCGGAGGTGTTCTGCAAAACGGTCACCCAATCTGCGTTTGGTCTCCCCAATGTAGAGGAGACTATGTTGAAAAAAGTACAAGTAAATCGCTATTTCACCTGGAAGGAGTGTTTGTGGCCCTGGACGATGGGAAGGGAAGAGGTGAAAGGGCAGGTTTTGCTTTACTGCCTTCCGGACTCAACATTGATTTCAACAATTTGAGATCATAACCACCACTCCGTGGCTCAGTGGGACCTCCAACAGTGCAGCACCCCCTCAGCACTGCACTGGAGCGTCAGCTTAGAGTTTTGTGCTCAAGTCCTCTGGAGTGGGACTTGAACCCACAACCTTATCACTCTGGGCGAGAGCGCTTCAGACCTGAAACATTAACTCTGTTTCTCTCTCCACAGATGCTGCCTGACCTGCTGAGTATTTCCAGCATTTTCTGTTTTTATTTCAAATGTACTTAATTGGCTGTAAAGCACTTTGGGTCGTCCTGAGGTCATGAAAGTGGCTACATAAATGCAAGTTCTTTCTTTTCTTTCTTTTCTTTCTTCCTGTGTCCAATTCCGTGGGAGATTAAAATAATATAATAGCGGAATCTTAGCAATTGGGTTGAGCATTTATGCACTGTTATCCCATGGCATGATTTCAGCAGCTCGGTTTACATCACCCAGCTATTAGTCATAACCCTTACTTCAAGCAATTCTCCAATAATTAGCCGGGGCCTGACTTCTGCTGTCCAGTCCACCAAGACCAGGAATTTCCCTGGAGCTGCTCCAGCTCCGTTGCTGTGAATTGGTCGGAAATGCGGCGATAACCCAGTTTCCGCATGCAAACAAAGGTTTCTGCTGCACTAAGCGGAAGCGGCTCCAAGGAAATTCTTGGCCCAAGTCTGAGTAACAAAGCATGCTTTGAAGTCTACACTCATGCCAGCATCCCGAGAGAAATACTAAACTCTTCAAATGGCTTGTTTTTCTATTGCAGAATTCAGAAATGTTACTTTTAACAAAAAAAATGTAACTTTTTGGTAATATAATTTTTTCAGTTTCCAAAATCATAACTCCCTTCCATGAAATAGGTGCAAAAAAATTCTGGAAATTTGCAGTAATAGTGTGGCGGACGAATTCATGGAATGTATGCAAGATAGTTTTCTAGATCAGTATGTTGAGGAACTAATTAGGGAACAGGTTATTTTAGATCTAGTATTGTGCAACGAGAAAGAGTTAATTAATAACCTTGTAGTAAAGGGGCCTTTAGGGAAGGTGACTATAATATGATAGAATTTTATATTGAGTTTGAAAGTAATTTAGTTAAATCCGAAACTAGGGTCTTATATCTAAACAAAGCAAACTACGTAGGTATGAGGGGCGAGTTGGCTAAGGTAGATTGGGAAACTACATTAAAAGGTATGACAGTAGACAAGCAATGGCTTGCATTTAAAGAATTAATACATCATTTACAACAAATATACATTCCTTTAAGCACAAAAACCCCACAGGAAACGTGGTCCAACCGTGGCTAACAAGAGAAGTTAAAGATAGTATTAGATCAAAGGAAGAGGCTTATAAGGTTGGCAAAAAAGAGTAGTAAGCCTGAGGATTCGGAGAATTTTAGAATTCAGCAAAGGAGGACCAAGAAATTGATAAAGAAAGGGAAAATAGAATATTGGAGTAAACTAGCGAGAGACATAAAAAAAGACTGTAAAAGCTTCTATAGGTATGTAAAAAGGAAAAGATGAGCGAAAGTAAATGTGGGTCCCTTACAGGCTGAGACAGGAGAAATTATGATGGGGAATAAGGAAATGGCAGAGAAATTAAACAAATACTTTGGGCTGGATTTTGAATGACCCATGGAGTCAGGTTTGGAGGCGTGTGGGGGGTTAAATTTGCGGGGTCGGGGGTCCCGACCCCATCCCAACTCCATCCCGCCTCCATGCAACTTTGACAAAATCAGTCACGGGGTTCCCGACTCCGTCCCGCCTCCAAGAGGCAGGAGAGGCCATTAAAACCCTTAACAAGCCCTAAATTGGCTCTGTAATGCCATTTTGAAACGTTTTAGCTAGTTTAACCCTTTTCAGACGTGAAGTACGCCTGATGTGAAACACTCCAGTGAAACCTGGCGGGAGCACAAGTGGATAGCTGACTATCAGCTGCAGGTCCACTATTACAACGGAGATGTGATGAAGGTAGTATTAGATGTGAAAGTCACCTTTGATGCTGCTGCATTGAATGTCTTGAGAGACTGCATGGCCTTTGCTGTGAGAGGACTTGGATGCAAATCTCTCTCTTTCTCTCTCTCTCTCTCTCTCATCAGAGGCAACTTTCAGACTGAAACCACTAATTAGTTCATGGGTTCCCACATGCTGGAACTCAATTGCCCAATTAAGTGAAAATTGCAACATTCATCCACATTAATCTGGAGTCGCGGGGGGGAACACGAAATGCGGATGACACGACCCCAACCCAAGACAAAATCCAGCCCAAACTGTCTTCACGGAAGAAGATGCAAAAATCTTCCTGGAAATAGTGGTGAACCAAGACTCTAACGAGAATGAGGAACTGAAAGAAATTCGTAGTAGTAAAAAAAGTACTGTAGAAATTAATGGCACTGGAAGCCAATAACTCCCCTGGACCTGATTGCCTACAACCTAGGGTTTTGAAAGAGGTGGCTATAGAGATAATGGATGCATTGGTTGTTATTTCCAAAATTCCATAGATTTTAGAACGGTTCCCGTGAATTGGAAGGTAGCAAATATAACCCCATTATTTAAGAAAGGAGGGAGAGAGAAAATGGGGAACTACAGAACAGTTAGCCTGACATCAGTAGTAGGGAAAATGCTAGAATCTATTATTAAGGACATGGTAACACGGCACTTAGAAAATAATAATAGGATTGAGCAGAGTCAACACGGATTTATGAAAGGGAAATCGTGTTTGACAAATCTGTTAGAGTTTTTTGAGGTTGTAAATAGCAGAATAGATAAGGGGGAATCAGTGGATGTGGTGCATTTGGATTTTCAGAAGGCATTCGATAAGGTGCCACACAAAAGGTTATTAAACAAAATTAGGGCTCATGGGATTGGGGGTAATATACTAGCATGGATTGAGGATTGGTTAACGGACAGAAAACAGAGAGTAGGAATAAATGGGTCATTTTTGGGTTGGCAGGCTGTAACTAGTGGGGTACCGCAAGGATCAGTGCTCGGACCTCAGCTATTCACAATCTACATCAATGATTTGGATGAGGGGACCAAATGTAATATATCCAAGTTTGCTGATGATACAAAGCTGGATGGGAATGTAAGTTGTGAGGAGGATGCAAGAAGGCTTCAAGAGGATATAGACAAGCTAAGTGAATGGGCAAGAACATGGCAAATGGAATATAATGTGGAGAAATGTGAAGTTATCCACTTTGGTAGGAAAAATAGAAAAGCAGAGTATTTTTTAAATGGTCAGAGATTGGGAAATATTGGTGTTCAGAAGGACCTGGGTGTCCTTGTACACGTATCACTGAAAGTTAAAATGCAGGTACAGCAAGCAATTAGGAAAGCAAATGTTATGTTGGCCTTTATTACAAGAGAATTTGAGTATTTTTAAAATTCGTTCATGCATTTATTGCCCATCACTAATTGCACTTAAGAAGGTGGTGGTGAGCCACCTTCTTGAACTGCTGCAGTCCATGTGGTGACGGTACTCCCACAGTGCTGTTAGTGAGGGAGTTCCAGGATTTTGACCCAGCGATGATGAATGAACAGTGATACATTTCCAAGTCAGGATGGTGTATGACTTGGAGGTGATGGTGTTCCCATACACCTGCTGCCCTTGTCCTTCTAGGTGGTAGAGGTCACGGGTTTGAGAGGTGCTGTCGAAGAAGCCTTAGTGAGTTGCTGCAGTGCATTTTGTAGATGGTACACACTGCAGCCACGCTGCACCGGTGGTGGAGGGACTGAATGTTTAAGGTGGTGGATGATGCTTTGTCCTGGATGGTGTCGAGCTTCTTGAGTGTTGTTGGAGCTGCACTCATCCAGGCAAGTGGAGAGTATATCATCATATGCCTGACTTGTGCCTTGTAGGTGGTGGAAAGGCTTTGGGGAGTCAGGAGGAGAGTCACTCGCTGCAGAATTTCCAGCCTCTGACCTGCTCTTGTAGCCACAGTATTTATATGGCTGGTCTAGTTAAGTTTCTGATCAATGGTGATGCCCAGGATGTTGATGGTGAGAGATTCAACAATGGTAATGTCATTGAATGTCAAGGGGAGGTGGCTAGACTCTCTTTTGTTGGAAATGGTCATTGCCTGTGTCGTGAATGTTACTTGCTACTTATCAGCCCAAGGCTGAACGTCGTCCAGGTCTTGTTGCATGTGGGCATGGACTGCTTCATTATCTGAGGAATTGCGAATGGAACTGAACACTGTGCAGTCATCAGCGAATATCCCCACTTCTGACCTTATGTTTGAGGGAAGGTCGTTGATGAAGCAGCTGAAGATGGTTGGGCCTAGGACACTGCCATGAGGAACTCCTGCAGCGATGTCCTGGGGCTGTGATGATTGACCTCCAACAACCACAACCACTTTCCTTTGTGCTAGGTATGACTCCAGCCAGTGAAGAGTTTTCCCCCCGATTTCCATTGACTTCAGTTTTACTAGGGCTCCTTGATGCCACACTATTGCCTTGATGTCAAGGGTAGTCACTCTCACCTTACCTCTGCAATTCAGTTGTTTTGTCCATGTTTGGATCAAGGCTGTAGTGAGGTTGGGCGCCAAATGGTCCTGGCGGAACCCAAACTGAGCATCGGTAAGCAGGTTATTGGTGAGTAAATGCTGCTTGATAGCACTGTCTATGGCACCTTGCATCATTTTGCTGATGATTGAGAGCAGGCTTATGGGGCGGTAATTGGTCGGATTGGATTTGTCCTGCTTTTTGTGGACAGGACATACCTGGGCAGTTTTCCACATTGTTGGGCCGATGGCTGTGTTGTGGCTGTACAGGAACAGCTTGGCTAGAGGCGCGACTAGTTCTGGAGCACAAGCTTGGGTTAGTAGTCCAATCACCTAACCACTATTCCATCATTGCCATTTCCACCTCCTCTGGACCCATCTTTTGTTTTTCTTATTGTTCCATTATCACCCCCTTTTGCCTTGCATCAACATCCCTTTTGTCATTTAATCTCTCCTGCCTTTCACCCTATCACAGACCTTCCCCTTTGTTCTTTTCTTCCCCCCACACATTTCTTCCCTGGCTCTGTACTTGCTTAAAAACTGTTAAACCTCTAACTTCTTCCAATTCTAATGAAGGGTCATTGACCTGAAACGTTAACTCTGTTTCTCTCTCCACAGATGCTGCCTGGCCTGCTGAGTATTTCCAGCATTTCCTGCTTTTATTTTATGTAATAATTGGTAGTCTTTTTTCATTCATTTAAACAACAATATTGCGGTGTACGGTTGGAAATAAGTGGTGTGTGGTTGAAAATCCCGCTCCAAACTGAAGTTAAGACATATTCCGGGCGAGTGTGTGCGATGCAGTTGAGCTTCAAGCTCAACATTGTCCTCAACATTGACTCTGGACCCTATGAAGTCTCATGGCTTCAGGTCAAGCATGGGCAAGGAAACCTCCTGCTGATTACTACCTACCGCCCTCCCTCAGCTGATGAATCAGTACTCTTCCATGTTGAACACCACTTGGAAGAAGCACTGAGGGTAGCAAGGGCACAGAATGTACTCTGGGTGGGGGACTTCAATGTCCATCTGTACACACTGTTGCTGTACAGCATTGCTGGCCACTCAGTGTATCTGCCGGGAGAGGCTGCAGCTCCTATAACTATAGTTACAAAACAAAGCCTGGATCTGGCACTGACTCTCTGTTATCACATTAACTCCTATCTCACATTCTAAAATGTGTGGCAGCACAATAGAGTTAACAGCATCATCCTGATGACAGTGATAACCACTGTTGGATCCACCACTGCCTGCAATAGACGCCAAGCTTAATACGTTTTAATCGATACCTTTGTAATTGATTTCAGTAGTAATGGCAAACCGAACGGTCAATGCCATTTGCCTGCTATTTTTTTTATTCATTCATGGGATGTGGGCATCGCTGGCAAGGCCAGCATTTATTGCCCATCCCTAATTGCCCTTGAGAAAATGCTGGTGAGCCGCCTTCTTGAACCGCTGCAGTCCGTGTGGTGATGGTACTCCCACAGTGCTGTTAGGGAGGGAGTTCCAGGATTTTGACCCAGCGACCATGAAGGATCAGTGATATACTTCTAAGTCAGGATGGTGTGTGACTTGGAGGGGAACTTGGAGGTGGTGGTTTTCCCATGCGTCTGCTGCCCTTGTCCTTCTAGGTGGTAGAGGTTGCAGGTTTGGGAGGTGCTGCTGAAGAAGCCTTGGCGTGTTGCTGCAGTGCATCTTTTAGATGGTACACACTGCAGCCATGGTACGCTGGTGGTGGAGGGAGTGAATGTTTAAGGTGGTGGATGGGGCGCCAATCAAGCAGTCTGCTTTGTCCTGGAGGTTGTCCTCAGTGTGAAAACGGTGATCACTCCTACCAATACTGTCATGGACAGAAGCATCTGCGACAGGTAGATTGGTGAGGACGAGGTCAAGTAGGTTTTTCCCTTGTGTTGGTTCTCTCACCACCTGCCGCAGGCCCAGTGCGGCAGCTATGTCCTTCAGGACTCGGCCAGCAGTGGTGCTACCGAGCCACTCTTGGTGATGGTCATTGAAGTCCCCCACCCAGAGTATATTCTGTGCCCTTGCTACCTTCAGTGCTTCTTCCAAGTGGTGTTCAACATGGAAGAGTACTGATTCATCAGTTGAGGGAGGGTGGTAGGTAGTAATAAGCAGGGGGTTTCCTTGCCCATGCTTAACCTGAAGCCATGAGACTTCATAGGGTCCAGAGTCAATGTTGAGGACTCCCAGGGCCACTCCCTCCTGACTGTATACCACAGTACTGCCACCTCTGGTGGGTCTCTCCTGCCGGTGGGACAGGGCATACCCAGGGATGGTGATGGAGGAGCCTGGGACATTGGCTGAAAGGCTGTTGCTTGACTAGTCGATGGGACAGCTCTCCTAATTTTAGTACAAGTCCCCAGATGTTAGTGAGGAGGACTTTGCAGAGTAGACTGGGCTGGGTGTGCCATTGTCGTGTCTGAAGCTGGTGCCTAGGTCGATGCCGGGTGGTCCGTCTGGTTTTATTCTTATTATTGTTTTATGTAGTGGTTTATTACAACTGAGTGGCATGCTAGGCCATTTCAGAGGACAGTTAAGAGTCAACCACATTGCTGTGGGTCTGGAATCACATATAGGCCAGACCGGGTAAGGACGGTAGATTTCCTTCCCTAAAGGACATTAGTGAACCAAATGGGTTTTTACAACAATCCGATAGTTTCATGGTCACCATTACTGATACTAGCTTTTTATTCCAGATTTATTTAATTAACTGAATTTAAATTCCCCAGCTGCCGTGGTGGGATATGAACTTCACGTCTCTGGATCATTAGTCCAGGCCTCTGGATTACTAGTCCAGTAACATAACCGCTATGCTACCATTCACAGGCGGCTGCCTGTGATAAGCACAGATGATGTAAGTTGTGGGGACTGTATTTTATAACTTCCCTTTTCCCTTTATGAAACCTCCTAGAGCAGGCAAGTTGTCAAACCCTCTGGTGCCCCCCTGTTTCAATGGGTGAGGCCCGTTTTGTAGGCCGAGCTTAGTCCAAGCTCATAACAATTAGCACTAAACGTTATCTTTTGCATTTAAATGAGAGGCCGTGGAGCCTCATTCATTGTCGCTGAGCGAATCAGGCGTGTAAGGTTGCGCAACTTACTTTACCTCCCAAATTTAGCCTTGTACATCAGTTGGCTAGTCCACTTGCACTTTCTAACAGACATCACTCGATAGCAGCCAGAAGTGAAAACCTTGGCTGACCTTTCCCCTTTGATGAAGGGTCACATCCAAAATGTTAATCCCAAAATGTCCTCAGCTATGGACTGACTTAGTGTGAATTTCTAACATATTTTCTGTTTTTATTTCAGAATTTGTGGATTTTTTCTTTTTATCCCTCCATTTTAGAGTAAGGCTTAATACTAATGCTCTCAACAGCAGCAGACAAGCAGAATAACTGGACAGAACAACCTTGCGTATACATAGCACTTTGTTACATCTCTCAGAAATGTTCACATACATTCAGTCACTTTGAATTAATCGCCATCTTGTGGACAATATTCCACCAACAGCAACGGGATGAACGGGATTTGTTCATCTGTTTTGTTGGTGTTGGTTAAGGGAGGAACAATGGCCAGGGATCCTGGAGAATTCACTGCTCTTCTTTCAAAAAAAGTGCCATGGGTCCTTTGAATGCACAACTGAGCCATGGGAACAGTCTGACAGGATCTTGGTCTAACACCTGACCCAAAGGACAGAAGAACAAAATCAAACAAACTGTGAAAAAAATGGGAAAGGGAGAGAGAGAAATGGTGAAAAACTATGAAATGATCAGTGAGTTAAAAAGAACTTTTGGCGTATAAAAATTTCCACATGGGGTGGGGGGGGAAAAACATCAAAGGCAGATCGCTACTAAACTACGCTCACTACAATATTACTGATCAGTTTGATAAAAGGGATGGGAAGATTAAAGGGAGGGTGGGGTGGAGGCGGGGTGGGGGCAGCTCTCTGACTTGGGACAGTGGACATTCAATTCCCTTTCCAACAGCATTCTGGTTGAGCATTGGTGCTTGGCCTTTGCAAGGAGCTACGATGTAAAAACCATAATTCATGTATGACTTTTCTCCGCCCTTCAAATTAACATTACTTTGGGGAAACTCTCAACAAATTGTGAGGCAGAGCAGTTTTAAATATCAATTCCAAACCTTAGTATTCTTTTCCAAAAAAAAGAATATTCTACAAAGTAACAGTAAAACACAAAGCAAGATGCTCACAGTCATTTTGAAGCAGTGATGCTTATTTATCACTGGAAGGTTTTTGCTTTGATTTCTGGCTCCGTACTACAGTTAGTTAGGTGCTACAATTGCCCTCCGCACTCCTGAGCAGTGGCTCTGCTGCTGTTGTGAGTGTGTTACTTTTAAAGTAGAGAGATTTAAAAAAAGTGCAAATTCTGAAAATAAAAGCAGAAGAAATGTTGGAAATGCACAGTCCATATCTGAAGATAGATTAAAAATTGTGTGTAACCCAAAATGTTCATCTATCTTTCCTCTCAGGGTGCTGATTAACATATCTGTATGTTTCCTGTTTTTATTAACAGTTCAACCTCTGATTTCACAATTCTCTGCTTTAAGGAATCCTTTCACCAAATATGGAAAGACCCTTTTGCAACTGTCAATCCCTGTTGCCATAAATGGAACGGTGGTTCTGCCATTTCTTAAGAGACCAATTGAATTATATTCCAATAAATATGCGGGTGAATTGATTTTTAACTTTTAGTCCTCACAGTGCTAATATTTTTCTTTCCCCAATAGCAAATACACCTATCTGCATTGTAAAGGAATGAGCCAAACCTATTCAGAAAAATACACCATCCTATAAACAGAATTTTGATTTTATTAAAATAAGACAAACTGGGTTTAAAAATCTAAAAGCCTCAATGACACAGGCTGCAAACAGAACACAGGCTTCTGAGATAAGATGAAGAGTTAACACAAAGCTGTAAACACCATACAAGCTTTTGAAATGGGAAATGGTTATTGACACTAAGACAATGGCCTATTGAAGAAGCAAAGAGTTGGTTCCAAGGAGTCTGTAGTTTGGAACCAAAACAATAGCAATACCCAGTTTAAAGTGTTAAAAGCTAACACGTCGAACAAAAACACAGAACATTAAAAAACCATGGGGGAGAAATTCAGTATCGCCCCATTTGGGGCACAATTATCGGCCGGGCGCAAAGATTATCGCCTGGCGCTAATTATCGCCTCCGACTGCAAACTTGACTTTTATCACCCCTGAAGGTGATTGGAGCGCTAAATCAGGCGCTACACATTTGTCTTAAGGCGTAAAGGCCGAGGAGCGAGGCGCTAACTCAGAGCGCTGGTGAAGCTCATGTGGCATCAGTCAGCAATGGAACACAGACACAATGGCGCTGGCCAGTTCTTAAAGGGGAGGGTTGATCTTGCTTTCCATCCACATCCTTCTCATTGCAGCCTTGAATCTCGGCCTGGAGAGACCTGTACATTAAATCTGCTGGAAAGAACAATGGAGAGTACCAGGGAAAGAGCTCAGAGTGCAGCCCCCAAAGTCTCTTCTAAATCGATACAAGGAAGGGCAAATCAAAATGAACCTGCAAAGTTCTGCTCAGTACCCAAAACTCCTTCACACAGCGTTGAATCTCTCTAGAAGTCTCTCTCTTTCTCTCTCAGAATGCGTGGTTCAAAAATGCCACCAACAAAAAAAGGCAGGAAGCAGTCGCCTTTAAATAACGCTCCCCCAGTCCCTTCCTGACTGCAAAACGCTCCCCTCAACCTGTCGTTGCTAGCGGCAGGCAGTAAGGCAGGGGGCGCCACTCAATATCCGCACCGGGGCGCTACTGGGGCGTTGCACACTCACCTGACGTCACGATCTGCCGGTGCAGGAGATTGTGGCGGTAGTGTTTAGCGCCGCCGCAAAATGTCTAGTTAATTTCACGAGCGGCGCAAACATCGTCACGCCCGGGCGCAAGTTGCTTTGCGCCCCATTAGCGCCCTCTTAAGGCGCTAACAGGAGGCGCAACCAACTGAATTTTCCCCCCCATGTGCCTTTGTAAAAGTAACATCAAATGAAACAGGAACACGATTATATATATAACCAACTAAGATGGCTAGGAAAACAAACACCCTGGTTGAAGTGGTTTTGATTTACATATTGTAAAAGGTACAAACAGGACACTTTGAAAATATTACATCAATAGATGACACCAAGCAATCACATTGTTTATGTGTTGAACTTGGAACACACGGAGACACAACGTCTGTAATACAAGCAGCTAAAGTGATTTAACAATTCAATGGAAAACCTTCCTAAGAATGGCATCAAATAGATAAATCTGTTATACCATATTTTATGATAAGTTTTTGAAACACCTATACAGCAGACAGGATTCTAAAAGTTGGCAGCTGAAATGACAGTAAGAATAGAAAAGAATTCAATAGAGAATGACTAAAGATAATTAGCTTACATCAGCAGAAAACTTCAAAGAATATATCAATGGCCTAGAAATTCATGTGGCCGGCTTGCCGCGGGGGTAAGGATCGCGCGCGCTCTTACCCACCGCGCCTGCCGTTGTGTTTTGGGACCACAGGAACTTCGGGTCCCGGGCCTCTCCCAAGAGCCGGCGCACAGTGCTTGCGTGTTCCAGGGGCGCAGTTAGTGCGATGCGACCCCATGGATCACGTGGGCCATGGAGAGCCAATGGCAGCAGACCATCTTTCATTCATAGATTTGACAGGACCTGTCAAATCTGTGAATTGAAATTGGCCCCAAAAGAACAGCTAAACCTCAAATAAATTTAAAAAAAACCATCACATTTATAAAATAACTATAATTAAATAAATTAACCACTTTAAACAAAAATTAAAATTTTTGAAAAAGTTAAAATACTTTTTAAAAGTTATAAAAATAAACTTACCTTTCTTTAAAGTATCTAAAAAAGATAAACCTGTTGAAAAATTTTTAAATTATACTTAATTAACTACTTACCTTGTTCAAAAGGGGTCTTACGCCTCCTTTTTACTAGCGTAGAATCTTCAATACTTACCCTTGCATTGAAACCTGAAAAAAATCTAAGTGTGCTACGTGCGCGCAGCCTCTAGCGCGCACGCGGTTCACCTAGGAACCGCCCCCTTCACCATACTGGAAGTGCCGGTTTCCCGCACATGCGCAGTGCATGCAGGAAAACCGGCACTTCGGGAATGAATACGGGTGAGTACACAGTGCGTACTCACCCGAGAATGGCCAAATTTTTGAGCCACTAAAAAAAGGGATAAAAATAGAGCTTTTCAGATAGAGAGAAGAAGTCGCTGGGAAGGGGCAGAGTGATTCTCGCCTTCAGAACCACTCTGTAGGCCTACAACTCTTTGAGTCTCGGGTAATCAAGGTATTTGATTTTGGTGGATATTCTGGATTAAGAATAAGTAGAAAGGTGGAAATGTAACGAAGTTAAGATTTGAGAATAAGGATCTCTGATAAGAAATGTAAGCTATTTGTATTTTTTAAGTTGCAATGAAATCAACAGCTGTTAGCTGAATGTCGGTTCTTTAATAAATCTATATATTTTTAAAATTGTCTCACAGAGTATTTCTGTATCAACTCACAAACTCAATTTCTGTACACTCTTCTGTAAGGAGTTGCAGAATTCTGGGAGGTTTTCCGGACCCTCATAATATCCGGAAGGTTACAGTCTAGTTAAACTTGTTAAAAGTGCTATCCGGAGGACGGTAACATCTTCAGGCCGTTCCTTTCCTTTAGGGAGAGATAGTCTGAACCTTTAGACCCAATTAAGCATCTGTAGGATTCGGCTACCGCTAACTTTAGTTGAAGGTGAACGTCAGGGGAATACACCTGATCTGGGGTAACCCGAAAAGGGCTAGGACTTGTAATTATCCCTTCAGCATCTGCATGTCCATCCTATCCTGAATATAAAAATCTAACTCTCCATCTCTCAGATGTACCCGACAGCTCTCTACTGTTTCACTCCTAGCCTTCCCAGGGAGATTGCCAGTGTCAGTAACTGTTTTAATTCATGTTATTTTGGTAACAGCCCAATCCAAATACATGACCCGTTCGATCCTTTTTAAAACTATCTTGTCATCCCCATAATCAACTTGGTGCCAAAGGCTTCATTTTTCTTGATGCGTCCACTGGGCTTAGCAATCGCTGTCAGTGCATCACCGTGATAATAAAAGGTGTTAATTTCTGAGCTTTGGCTTGGGCCAAACCAAACTGGGTAACGCTCAATAAACCAAGTACCAACAGCGATGTCGGAAAATTTATTTCGTATAGATCAGAAATGAGTTGGGTAATTCTCTGTCTCACTCTGCATGCAATATTCTCTAGTCCGGTAGCACTCCAAACCAAACCAGCAACAGTTGTCTGCCTTCTGTACGGAATGTAAAGCATTGCAAGGTGTTAACTTACCCTGTACAAGTACTGCTGGCTGTCCTCTACTATCTCATTTATAGCTGCAATCAAGCAACTTAGTTTATCCCTTTCCGGCACTTATGCTGCATATTAGTAGATGCAGAGATTAGATGACAGAAGCTCAATTTACGGTAAGTATAAATGATCTGTAATAACAGCATGCAATTATATAGCACTTCTTAACATGAAATCGCAAGGAGCTTCACAAAGGGGTACATAAGGGAACAGGTGCCGAGCCATGAAAGGAGAGATTAGGGGCAGTAACTGAGAGCTTGGTCAAAAAGATGGGTTTTTGAAAAGGTTTTAATTAGCGGAGAGAGAAGTAGAAGGGTTTTGGGTAGGAATTCCAGAGACTGAGGCTGAGGTGGCCGAAGGCTCTGCCACCAGTGGTGGGAGGGAGAGAGGGGCAATGCACCCAAATCCGCAACCACCAAGAAGGAGGACACAGCGGTTGCAGGAGGGTCCCCATAACATTTGTGGCTATATCTTCCCATCTGTTCATGAATCTGAGCATCTGTTGGGGCAGTTTCACAAGTAGCGGCCAATGTTTCTGAAGGCAGACACCCCTGGCTCCAGGTCCAATCAAGGGCAAGGATTTGGACTGTTTCCCCCTCCCCCCATAACTAAAGGAAGAAATCGTAGCTAAACTTCAATGGAAGTAACTTTAAGACTTATTATACTCTGCACCGTGTAATATTTTGTACATGTTTAAATATTTTGGAAACAATCCAATCCGAGTCGGTGGCGACACCCTGTATTACAGCTTAGATTAGCCCATCCCAGTTCATTAATGATGCTACCCGCCAGCTTCAGACTACAGGGGAGATTTAACCTTCTCTCCCCTCCCACCTTATGTCTGTTTATCCTTTTACAGCACAAATATGGAACCTCTCTTCCTCATGCTGAGTGCAGATGTATTGATTAAAGTGATACAGAGTAAATAACTGACTAGCACAATAGGCACACAGATCTTGGCTAATGGGTTTTGTGGCATGATTATAATACAACTATCATGTGAAAATAAACCAGTTAAAAAGGTGCAATGCAGAATGACATTTTGTGCCATTGCTGAGATTACCACCCCCACGTCCCCCGCCACCCCCCCCCCACCCCCGCACCTTCCGAGGGAGGGTGCTCCAGAAGGCCAGGACTTCTGCCCACCCCTCCGACACCACGATTCCTGCCGATAATAGGGAGCCGCCATTGTCCAGCCACAAAACTCCAATGTGCTGCAGCAGGATCATCACATCAGAACCACAGAGGTGACTGGGCAGTTAAAGGAGCCATGGTTCAGTGGTAGCACTCTTGCCTCTGAGTCAGAAGGTTGTGGGTTCATAGTACCACTCCAGAGCCTTGAGTACATAATCCAGGCTGACACTCCAGTGCAGGACTGAGGGAGTGCTGCACTGTCGGAGGTGCCATCTTTCGGACAAGACGTTAAACCAAGGCCTTGTCTGCCCTCTCAGATGAACGTAAAAGATACCATGCCACTATTCAAAGAAGAGCAGGGGAGTTCTCTCCAGTGTTCTGGCCAATATTTAACCCACAACATCACTTTTAAAAAACAGATTATTTGGTCAATACCACATTGATATTCATGGGATCTTGCTGTGTGCAAATTTGTGGCCGTGTTTCCTACATTACAACAATGACTACACTTCAAAAAAGTACTTAATTGGCTGTACTTAAGTGCTTTAGGATGTGCTGAGGTTGTGAAAGGCACTATATAAATGTAAGTCTTTCTTTTAATGTGGCGGGGGAGTGGGGCTAGTTGAAGTGTTCTTGCAGAGAGCTGGCACAGGGCTCGACGGGCCGAATGGCCTCCTTCTGTGCTGTAACCATTCTATGATTCTATGGTTCTATGCTACACCTATACGAATCATTAGAATATTGTGTTGTTTTGGGGACTTTACTTTAGGAAAGATGTCACGGCCACAGAGGGGGTGAAAAAAGAGATTCACCTAAGATGATGCCAGGGCTGTGAGGCTTTAATTATGAGGAGGTACCAGAGAATCTGGGGATTTATTCATCAGACCACAGGAGGCTAAGATCTTTTTTTATTTGTTTATGAGATGTGAGCGTCACTGCCAAGGCCAGCATTTATTGCCCATCCCTAATTGCCCTTGAGAAAGTGGTGGTGAGCCGCCTTCTTGAACCGCTGCAGTCCGTGTGGTGAAGGTACTCCCACAGTGCTGTTAGGGAGGGAGTTCCAGGATTTTGACCCAGCGACGATGAAGGAACAACAATATATTTACAAGTCAGGATGGTGTGTAACTTGTAGGGGTACTTGCAGGTGATGGTGTTTCCATGTGTTTGCTGCCCTTGTCCTTCTAGGTGGTAGAGGTCGCGGGTTTGGGAGGTGCTGCCGAAGAAGCCTTAACGAGATGCTGCAGTGCATCTTGTAGATGGTACACACTGCAGCCACGGTGCGCCAGTGGTGGACGGAGTGAATGTTTAAGGTGTTGGATGAGGTGTCAGTCAATCAGGCTGCTTTGTCCTGGATGGTGTCGAGCTTCTTGAGTGTTGTTGGAGCTGCACTCATCCAGGCAAGTGGAGAGTATTCATCACACTCCTTACTTGTGCCTTGTGGAAAGGCTTTTGGGAGTAAGGAGGTGAGACACTCACTGCAGAATACCCAGCCTCTGACCTGCTCTTGTTGCCGCAGTATTTATGTGGCTGGTCCAGTTAAGTTTCTGGTCAATGGGTACCCCCAGGATGTTGATGGTGGGGGATTGGGCGATGGGAATGCCGTTGAATGTCAAGGGGTGGTGGTTAGACTCTCGCTTGTTGGAGATAGTCATTGCCTGGCACTTGTGAGGCGCAAAAGTTACTTGCCACTTATCAGCCCAAGCCTGAATGTCGTCCAGGTCTTGTTGCATGCGGGCATGGACTGCCTTATTATCTGAGGAGTTGTGAATGGCACTGGACACTGTGCAGTCATCAACGAACTTCCCCACTTCTGACCTTATGATGGAGGGAAGGTCATTGATGAAGCAGCTGAAGATGGTTGGACCTAGGACACTGCCCTGAGGAACTCCTGCAGCGATGTCCTTGGGCTGAGATGATTGACCTCCAACAACCACAACCATCTTCCTTTGTGCTAGGTATGACTCCAGCCAGTGGAGAGCTTTCCCCCTGATTCCCATTGACTTCAATTTTACTAGGGCTCCATTTTTTAAAATTCGTTTTTATGGGATGTGGGCGTCGCTGGCAAAGCCAGCATTTATTGCCCATCCCTAATTTTTCTTGAGAAGGTGGTGGTGAGCCGCCTTCTTGAACCGCTGCAGTCCGTGTGGTGAAGGTGCCACACTCCTTGATGCCACACTCGGTCAAATGCTTCCTTGATGTCAAGGGCAGTCACTCTCAGCTCACCTCTGGAATTCAGCTCCTTTGTCCATGTTTGGACCAAGTCTGTAATGAGGTCTGGAGCCGACTGCTCCTGGCAGAACCCAAACTGGGCATCAGTGAGCAGGTTATTGGTGAGTAAGTGCTACTTGATAACACTGTCATTGACGCCTTTCATCACTTTGCTGATGATTGAGAGTTGACTGATGGGGCGGTAATTGGCTGGATTAGATTTTTCCTGCTTTTTGTGGACAGGACATACCTGGGCAGTTTTCCACATTATTGGATAGATGCCAGTGTTGTAGCTGTACTGGAACAGCTTGGCTAGAGGCGTGGCTAGTTCTGATGCACAAGTCTTCAGCACGACAACCGGGATGTTGTCGGGGCCCATAGCCTTTGCTGTATCCAGTGCGCTCAGCTGTTTCTTGCTATCACGTGGCGTGAATCGAATTGGCTGAAGACTGGCTTCTGTGATGGTGGGGACCTCAGGAGGAGGCCGATATGGATCATCCATTCGGCACTTCTGACTGAAGATGGTTGGAAATGCTTCAGTCTTGTCTTTTACACTCGCGTGCTGTTCTCTGCCATCATTGAGGATGGGAATATTCATGGAGCCTCCTCCTCCCGTTAGTTGTTTAATTGTCCACCACCAATCATGACTGGATGTGGCAGGACTGCAGAGCTTTGATCTGGTCTGTTGATTATGGGATTGCTTAGCTGTGTCTATAGCATGCTGCTTCCGCTGTTTAGCTTGAATGTGGTCCTGTGTTGCAACTTCCCCAATGAGGTTGGCACCTCATTTTTAGGTATGCCTTCTGCTGCTCCTGGCATGCTCTTCTGCGCTCCTCATTGAACCAGGGTTGGTCCCATGGCTTGATGGTAATGGTAGAGTGAGGGCCATGAGGTTACAGATTGTGGTGGAATACAATTCTGCTTCTGCTGATGGCCCACAGCGCCTCATGGATGCCCATTTTTGAGCTGCTAGATCTGTTTTGAATCTATCCCATTTATATGGTGGTAGTGCCACACAACATGATGGAGGGTGTCCTCAGTGTGAAGATGGGACTTTGGCTCCACAAGGACTGTGCGGTGGTCACTGTTACCAATACTGTCATGGACAGATGCATCTGCGGCAGGTAGACTGGTGAGGACGAGGTCAAGTAGGTTTTTCCCTTGTATTGGTTCTTTCACCACCTGCGGCAGGCACAGTCTGGCAGCTATGCCCTTCAGGACTTGACCAGCTCAGTCAGTAGTGCTGCTACCAAGCCACTCTTGGTGATGGACCTTGAAGTCCCCCACATTCTGTGCCCTTGCCACCTTCAATGCTTCTTCCAAGTGGTGTTCAACATGGAGGAGCACTGATTCATCAGCTGAGGGAGGGCGGTAATCAGCAGGAGGTTGCCTTCATGGGGTTCAGAGTCAATGTTGACGACACAGGGCCACTCCCTCCCAACTGTATACCACTTGCTGCTACCTCTGGTGGGACAAGACATACCCAGGGATGGTGATGGAGGAGTCTTGGACATTGGCTGAAAGGTATGATACTGTGATTATGACTACTAGCTTTTTATTCCAGATTTATTTAATTAACTGAATTTAAATTCTCCAGCTGCCGTGATATGGAGAATTCTTTTATGCTAGGGGTTGCTAGGATATGGAATACCCTACCAGAAACAATGGTGGAAGCAGAATCTATGATAGCTGTTAAAAGGAAAGTGGGTAAATACCTGAAAAAGAAAAATTCTGAAAGTATAGAGAAAGGGCTAGATAATGGGACTAAGTGAACAGCTATTTCAGAGAGCCTAGGACAGGACAATGGACTGAATGGCCTCCTTTTCTGTTATAATAGTCTTTGATTCTACTTAACCAAAGTAAAAGATTGCTCCCCGCCTCTCTCAACATTTAAATTCTATTCACAACAGACTCCCTTTTATTGCCACCATTTGCCCTCCTCCCTACCAGAGTCTAGCTGCAGCACTGCACCAAGTCTCCCTCTCTTCTCAGTACTGCTCCCAGCACTAATAATGGGAATGCAGCCTCTGGAAACTATAGGCAGGGACTTCAGTTCTTGAGAGCTGCTGCCTACAGCATACAGTATACAGAAGCCACAATCCCAAACGTTAGCCCGTGGCAAGAAAAGAGAGGGAGCCTGGTCTGGTGCATTAGCTCAGTAGGTGGGCTAAGGGCCTAGTCCATGCTGATTTTTTTTGTCAGCAAACATTGACTGCCTTGTCTCCTGAAACATTAATGCTTCGCTAGTGAGCAACTGAAATGTAAATGCAGTCTTATGTGAATTGTAGGATGTGGTCAGTGAATACAAAGTATGAATTCTACTTCCAAAATAGTCATGCTTCACTTTTTAGACATACGGCATATCTTCTGGTGCGTGTGTGCCTGCATTTGCATGCAATACTTTAGTATGTGGTTGTATTGTCGAGCACTGTAAGTGACATTGGAGAGACTTGTGACCTTGTTCCGAAAATGTATGTTGATGATTGCAGTTCAGTGGAAGCATAAACTGCTTCCCGCTCTCTCTTTTTCTCTCTTCCCACCCTCACCCCCGATTCAGGCATGTCACCTCCAGGCCCAACTTCTCCAATGCTCTCCTTGATAGGCCCTGAATTCAATCCTATGTCAACTCCAATTTGTCCAGAACACTGCTATCACAACCTACCTTGCACCATGTCCTGCTCTCCTGTAACCCTGCCTTTGCCAGCCTCAATTGGCTCTCTGCCCTCCAATGCATCAATCTCAAAATACTTGTCATTTACAAATCCCTCCATCGCCACACTCCTACCCATCTCTTTAACCTTCTGTCTCTTGCTCCTGTGTATCCCCGTTCTGCACCCCGTTCTCCGTCCCTTTAGCTCTATCTCCGATAGTGGAGTCTTCAGTCATCTCGGCCCCACACTTTGGAAAGCTCTTCCTAAACCACATTCCCGGCTACTCCTTCAAAAACCTCCTCTAGACCTATCACTTTGGATGTGCCTTCAGTCGCCTGTCCTACTCTTCTTCTACCACTTCTCATCATCTGTATTCACCATGTAAAGAGATGTAGGATGCCTTGCTATCATAAGTGGTACTGTGTAAATGCAAGTTGTTTATGAATAATTGACCAGCATTTCAACAGACCTTTAAAATATTTAAAGTTGAGATGCAAGTTTAGTCAAGCTATGAAATGGATGTTTTCAAAACTTAAAAGAAACCTACCTCATCTCCATCAGCACTGAAACACAGTCATGCTGTCTTCACCTTCGAGCTCTACATTTTTCACCCTCCCAAAACTGCAACTCGCTCAGCCTCCCTTGGCAGTATCCTATCCTGTATGAAGTGCTACTCATTTATTGGCCGTGTCCTCAATGACCTCTGCTCGGACCTCCACTTTGTCTTAGTTTGTCCTGGCTGTGTGATATCTGCAAGTAATTTGCACAAAGGAAAATGTGCTGCAAATAAACTCTTTAATAAGATGAGGGGAGGAAGTATCTGATCCCAGTGCGATGGGAGCTTTTGACCACTCCAGCTTGCACGCTTTTACACTCCACAAATGAAGTTAGCTGGTATACTCACTCCATCCCACCCCATTTCCAATTGGGCAGAGTTTCCATTCAGTAGTGTTGTGCAAATGGTATTTACGCTAAAGAACAGGTAATGGGTGTGTTCAACAATATCTGTAAAAGCCTGGTACTGCCCATGAGGGTCTTTCCCCCCTCCACTCCGAACCAGGGAGGAGGGTGGGGTGGAGGGACAGTTAAAATCTGGGTGATCTGGCAATCCTCTCTGGTGGATTTAGCTCGCACATCGACAAGTGTGCTAGAGTCCAGCTCATCAAGAACGGCAAGAAAGACACAGGCCGGAATTTTGCCTATCTCAGCGGGTCCGGTGCGTGCGGTATCTGTGGGAGAGTCGCGACCCCTCTGCTGGCTCCATCCTGCTGTTGAAAATGAATTTACCTTAATGGGGCCTATTAAGCCCACCCAGCGTGTTACCCAACCCAATTAGATGGAGCGGGTCTGGTGACGTCATTCATGACGTGTTTTCAGCCAGGATATTTAAAGGGACCAGGGCCACATTAGATTTGAAGTTTAATCTAACAAAGTGCTGTCAGTGCTGTAAACACTGACAATAACTACACAGAGGCAGAGGACTGCACTCAGGTTCTCCGATGACTCCCTCCATATGCTTATGGAGGGAGTCACAGCACGCAGAGAGGTCCTCTTCCCTTCTGATGGGCGGAAGAGACCTCCCCAGGAGACCAAAAGCGCTTGGTTGGAGATTGCAGAGGAGGTCACAAGCAGGGATGTGGTCAGGAGAACCTGGGTGCAGTGCCGCAAATGTTTCAATGATCTCAGTAGGTCAGGAAATGTTAATACAAAGCCACACTCAACCTCATCCTGCTGTGCCTCTCATCACATCCCCATCACCCTACCTTACCTACCCTACTCCTGCACATCCTTACTCACCTCCACCCATCCCAATCTATCTCTATTTACATTATCACATCCCCATCTCACTAGCCACCCCTTACACTCACCCTCATCCAAGTGCAATCATACCAACTAACAACACACAAGGGTAGGTACTTGGGTGTTTTATGCAATATTTATGTAAGGTTTCTGTTAATGTGGTGTCAAACATAAAAATCTTTATTTTCAACACTTTGTGGTCTTGGACAGATTTGTGTGCACTTTTGGAAGTGGCTTAGTGAGTTGCAGTGAATGGTGAGACATAACGTTACCACCCCCCCTCCCCCACTCCCCACAATGGTGATGAGTGTGAAAGGAATGACTTGGTCATTGTAGGGATGCTTTATGGTGTTGGTGTGGGGTGGTGCCAACCTGGCGCATCATGTGGCAGCCATATGGGTGTACAGCATAAAGTTAACTAAATCTGGCCATGGTGAGGCCATCGCTGGCCTTCCGGGCAACAAAGTAGTTGGGTGCTGATGAACTCTGTTCTGTGCAGCATCAGGTGATTGCGGAGAAGGTTGGTGTTGTTGTTGGTGCTGCTGGTAATAGGGCTCATCGTGGTCTGATTCTGAGGACCAAGCTGAGACAGTATAAAGGGCACCGATGTTGATGGAATAGATGGCAAGTGAAGTCAAGATGACAGAAGCATTCTGTCACTGGTGAGAGAGTTCTTCCAATGAGGTGACACTGGATGGAGACTTTGCTGGAAAGACTTGCAGCCTGCAGAATCTGTGCTGGAAATGGACTGAGCAACAGCTTCTGCCTGAGGAAAGTGATCATCTGCCAGGTGGGAGCTTTTACTGTACATTTGATGCTGTCAAGTAATCAGCTGGAGCAATGGCCACTGAACTCCCACCTCAGGTTGACAGACATGGTTCCCAAGCTGTGTGAATTCCGTGGCCATTCAGGGAAATTTAAAAAGTGGAAAAAGGCTCTTAAATGCCTGTAAACTACCTGATAATGATTTCAATTGGGTCACCCGCCACAGCCGGTCGGGTCGGCTCCGTGATGACAGACGTGCCTGGGGGAAAGGCGCGTGGGGGTGGGATGACAGTGAGTTCCCGAACCGCTGTCAAAAATAACAACTTTCCCACCCGACCTGCCACCGATCGCGCCCGCTACCACCTCGCAAAATTCCGGCCAGAGCCTTTGTTCCAGACGATGGTTGCTTGAATTTCATTGTGGAAATCAATGATGTTCTGGTTGCAGGGTTTTAGTTGTAAGGACCATTGGCGTTATTCCTGATGCCACCTCCATGTGGTCAAAGTGTCTCTGTTGGTCCTGTACAAAGGCAAGAAGGAGAGACCAAGTTGTTAAGCTTTTCAGTGTATAAATAAAGATTAAAAATAAAACATTTTAAAATGAGGGGAAAAAAACTATATTGAAGCACAGAAATGGATGCCTCTCTGTGCAGTGTCAGGAAATCATAAATTATAGATATTAAATTAATCAACCACACAACTTGAATAAATTCAATGAAAACTGCCTGGGCTGGATATTAACTTGGAGGTGGGGAGGGAGTCAGGGGGCTGGAAAACCTGGAAGAACGGGTTTCCCTCAAGCCCTGTCGATTTTAACGGCGGGACCTGACTACCATTTTTTGTCTCCGTTTCCTGGCCGCAGCCAAGGAGCGGAGAGGAGGGAGGGAGGGATCAGGAAGGCCGGGGCAGGGGGGAAGGAAGATCGGGAGTCGTGAGCCGGGCAACATTGGTGAAATCGGAGGCCGGGATGATCAGAGTCCGGAGGCCACAAGGAAAATCGGAGGCCAGAGCTGGAGGGAGATCGGAAGGGTCAGGGAGTGAGATTGGAGGCCTCGTGGAGGAGATCGGAAGGGTTGGGGGTGGGGTGTCCGATCGCGAGGGGGTTGGTGCAGCAGGTAAGCTGGATCCAGCAGTAAGTGGAAGAGCACTTACCTCCTGGATCCAGCAGTAAGTGGAAGGGCACTTACCTCCTGATCCAGCAGTCCTCGCCTCCCTTTAGCCGTCAGGTATCCTGAGGCATGGGAAACACGGCCGGCCAGGTTTAAATTTAAATTGGTGATTAAATGTGAGACTCCCAGCCTCATTATAATATTTAAATTGCCAACCTGGCTCCTGCGAGTGGGTTGATTGCCCACCCCCCCGTCCCACCTCTGTTAAAGCCAGAAGTGGGCGAGTTGGAGGCAGGTTGGGGTCAGGATTCAGATTTTTAACATCCCACCCGAACCCAACCAGCCGTTTTTTGGGGGTAAAATCTCCACCCATGTCTTTTGGCGGGGGTGGGGGGGGGAAAGCCTTAACCAGGTGTAAAATTCATGAATTGGTCATTGGAAAGTCTATTTTCTTTTTTCTCCACTGTTCTTTGCCAGCACACAAGTCAGACATCCAATACGATGGAAGTTACTGAGAGTGACTGTTATGCAACCCCAATCCTCGGTTTGGCAAATACTGGCCTGTAAGAACAAAGATACATCAGCTCAGAATAAAACGGCAAACTTTTAACAGCCTATCAAAGAAACTCCTAAAGCAATAAGGTGGGCAGCACATCAAGGGCTGATGGGCTTTTCCACACCAGCAAGTACTGGATAAGGTTGTTACCGCAGAGGCCTTGGGCTTTGAAGAGCCCTGCAGCTGCCTGATGACATGGGCGAACCCTTCTTTTGTCAATTATCTTAAATCTGTGTCCTCTACTTACCCACCCTCCTGCCAGTGGAAGCAGTAGAAGGAAGGAAGCAAGTTATTAAAACATTAATATAATGCAGTTTCTGTGTGTCTTTTTTTGTTGAGGGGATAGGGCATCAGTTTCCTTAAAATATCTTCAGCAAATGAATGAGAAAACCATTAATATTTGACAATACCATGTAATGCAGGACACAGTTGCCACAGTGACATCAATTCCTGTTGGGTGAGCAGCACCATGCATGTGCTGCCCTCCTCAGGACTGATGGTAACTGTGCAGCCACAGCTTTCTTTTAATGGAGAGATGGGTGTAGCCCACTTAACCTGCACTTATCATTCCACCTTTTAAAAATAATTTGGCTCCAAACTGTCATCCACAAACCAAAATTGGTGATGAGCAGAAATTAAGCCAAGCCTTGCTAAATGATTGTAAATGTATTTCTGATACAATTGTTAAATGTTAGGATCTTTTGCTTGAAGGGATAATTACTAGTCCTAGCCCCTTTAGGGCTACCCCGGATCAGGCGTATTCCTCAGATGTTCACTTTCAACTAAAGTTTGAGGTAGCCGAATCCTAAAGATGCTTAATTGGGTCTAAAGGTCTGGACCACCTCTCCCTAAAGGAAAGGAACAACCTGAAAATGTTACCGTCCTCCAGATAGCACTTTTAATAAGTTTTGCTAGACTGTAACATTCCAGATATTATGAGGGTCTGGAAAACTCCCCCAGAATTCTGCAACTCCTCACCAAAGAGTGTACAGAAATTGAGTTTGCGAGTTTGATACAGAAGTACTATGTGAGACAATTCTAAAAATATATAGATTTATTAAAGAACCGACATGCAGTTTACAGTTGGTGAGTCAATCGCAACATTAACAATTCCAAAAAGAGAAAGCTTACAATTCTATTATCAGAGAACCTTACTCTCAAATCTTAACTTCGCTACAGTTTTACAGTTCTTAAAGTTCTACAGGATATCCACCAAAATCAAATACCTTTGTTCCCGAGGTACAAAGAGTTGGAGACTTACAGAGCCACCTCTGAAGCCGAGAATCGCTTTGCCCCTTTAATGCGAGTCTACTATCCCATTTGAGAGTTCAATATTTATACCCTTTTCCAGTGGTATTTCCTTTAAGGTTTTCTGCTGATGTAAGCTAATTATCTCTAGTCATTTTTCTGCTGACCCCTGCAATTCTTACAGTCACCTCAGCTGGTAGCATTACAGAATTATGTCTCTTCTCTAGGTGTTCTAAGTTTACCATAAAAAACAGTGTAACGGCAGGTGTGTTTTACTTGATGTCATTTTTACGAAGGCAGATGTTTCTTACTTTTATGTGCTTCTTTATGAAGTGTAAATTAGAACACCTTAACCAGGGTGAACCATTGTTTTGTTCCCAAAGGTCAGCCTGTCGGGAGCCTTTAACCTTCTGTTTCAATAAGGTTATTGATCCAGTGTCAACAACTATCTTATCTCTATAGCCAGAATGCTTTCACAGCTTTTTCATAGTTAGGTTTCTAGATTTCCAAACCCAGTTTGTCATGTTTTAATAAGACCAGAATTCTTTCATAGAATGGTATATTTTTCTGAATAGGTTATATGGCTTATTCCTTCACATGCTGATATATTTCTTTCAGCACCCAAGACTTCTCCTGTAAACAAACCTTCACTCCCTATAAACTGGAGTGTACCTTTTTATATGTACAGCCATCTGGTAATGTAGAGCGCACGGGGCCGAAGAGAACCCCTCGTCACTGTACTTAGCTCTCTGGATCTGTCCGTGCCTCCACCTATAACAACAACTTGCATTTATATCGTGCCTTTAACATAGTAAAATGTTCCAAGGCGCTTCACAGGAGTGTAATCAGATAATTCTAGATTTCACAAAGCAGTAGAACATTCTATCAGACAGTGGCGTAGGATATAAACTACAGAACTGGTCTATTAAAAATGTAATAACTAGTAGCAAAGACCATACAGCAGCTTACACTATTTGTACTGAACTTTTAACTTTTATTGCTTCTTCGGATACAAAAAGTAATAAATGCGATGTTTCACTAACCCTCCTGATACTAAACCTAGAGTGACACCCGCATCAGACCATACATCGGTATTCGCACAGCCCATAGAGTCTGGATGGGTCTCCTCCAGACACTTGTAATAGTACAGTGCTACGAGAGGAACTGCGAGCATGGTCCATGAGATTAACGCTCGGTACCCTTTGAGATTCGACCAGGAGCATAGGAAATACAATATGTGTTTTTCAAAATCAAATAAAACTGCCAATCAATGGAAAAGAACGTCTGCAGACCAAAGTCTTCCACCTGGCGTCTTGGCAAATTCCATCTAATAGGTGCTTGGTATAAATTCATTTGTCAGCTCATTGTAAAACCCCTTCCACCTGAATAGACCACTCACAGAATAAAGCAAGCTGTTTAACAAAATAGTTTCCAATCGAAGGGCATCTACTCTTAACCGGTTTTGTAAGCAAAATGTTCAGTTGAATATGAAAACCACGGATCTCATCAGCAGTGACTTCTTTATTTCAAGCTGAATACTGACTGGCAAAAAAATCAAGGCCATAAAATTTCTCCCTCTTGTCGCCGGCATTTAAGGCCGCCTCCCTTCCGGCCACTTCTGGCGTGGGCTGCGGCGATCGCCATTTTGGGCAGGTCAGTAGCGCGGCCGTTGCCTGCGTTCGCCAGAAGAATGCTCATGAGGCAGATTGTGAGGTCAATCAGCGTGCAATGCTGATTTGAAGCATGAGAAGTCGCACAACACCAGGTTATAGTCCAACAGTTTTATTTAAAATTACGAGCTTTCGGAGCTCCGCTCCTTCTTCAGGTAAAGGTACAGTGAGGGAATCGATTACACAGTATATATACACAGAGAACAATTTGTCTGCAGAGATACAATCTGTTAGGGAGGCATTACATCAAAGACACATCAGAGTACAGCTAAGACAATGAGATGGGTCACAGGGGGTCCAACGTGTCAAATGCTGCCGTCTGCAGTTAAGCTTTTAACTTTTTTTTTAAACGGGAAAAACAGACAACGATGTCGAGTCACGTTCTGTAGCGTGACATGAACCCGAGATCCTGGTTGAGGCCATCCTCATGGGTGCGGAACTTGGCTATCAGTTTCTGCTCGATGATTTTGCGTTGTCGTGTGTCTCGAAGGCCGCCTTGGAGAACGCTAACCCAGCAGATCTGAAGCATGACTTACTATTTTGGACGTTCCTGCTCGACTGCACGCCCTCTCCAATGCACACACAGCTGAACATGCGTTCAGCTGCACAAGGGACCCCCCCCCCCCACCACCAGCGGTATTTAAAGGGATCATCAACAACTTTCAGGTGACTTGCTTTTTGATTTCTACTGGCTCTGTGCAAGTTTGTGCAACTGTTTGGAGCTTTCTACAGTTATTTAAAGTTGGTGAAGTGATAGGGAGTGGTGCTGCAAGTGGAGAAGGCCTTGCTTCTGAATTCAAGGGGCTCAGACTCTACTTGCAGTCCCCCTCACGCTGCAGCATGACAGGGAGATGAAGCAAAGGCTCAAAGAAGATGATAAGCTGCTCGCAGAGGGAGAAGGAGGAGTAGGGGCAGAAGGGCTCTCAGCAGGAGGTCTTACCCACCTAGGGGCCTCGAGATCACTTCCACCCGCACTTAAGCCAGGAGCAGTGTATTTGGAGGCTCCGCTTCACCAAGGAGGTGGTCACAGAACTCTGCCACCTCTTGGAACCTGCAGCCTCAGAGCAGAGCGACGACGGCGCTGCCAGTGGCCCACAAGGTCACCGTGGCCCTGAATCCTTCCAGTCTGGAGCAGGTGACGTAGATAACATCTCTCAGTTCACCATCCATCGCTGCATCTGGGAGGTCACAGAGGCTGTACTCCAGGAGAAGGGACTTCATTGTCTTCTTTCTGAACAGAGAGAAGCAGGAGGAGCAGGCATGTGGCTTTTCCAGGATATGGGCCTTCCCCATGGTGCAGAGCGCCTTCGTCTGCACACACGTGGCTTTGCGAGCGCCGCAAATCAATCCTGAGATGTACCGCAACCGAAAAGGCTACCATTCACTTAATGTGCAGTTGGCGTGCGACCACGCCCAGCGCTTCCTGATGGTCAATGCCCGGTATCCTGGCAGCAGTCATGATGCCTTCATCGTGTGCCAGTCCGGTATGCCAGCAATCTTCCAGCCACCATGTTGAACCCGAGGGTGGCTGCTTGCAGACAAGAGCTATCCGCTCTACACCTGGCTGATGAATCCCCTCCGCAACCCCACCAGTCATGGCCAGCAGTCATATAATGACAGCTATGCTGCCACGAGGAACCTCATCGAGCAGACCATTGGGGTGCTAAAGCAACGGTTCCGCTGCCTTGGCCGCTTGGGAGGAGCCCTCCAGTACATGCTGGAGCGGGTGACCCATTTTGTGGTGGTCTGCTGCATGTTCCACAACTTGGTTATCATGAGGGCACAGCCCTCGCCACCATGCTTCCTCGACCACCTCAGGAGGAGAAGGAAGAGGAGGAGAAAGAGGAGGAAGAGGAAAAGGAGGAGGAGGAGGAAGGGAGGAATCAGGCAGCAGATTCCTGATCTGGATGGGCTGTCTGTGAGCGCCTCATCAGACTCCGGTTCCAATGAATGATGCTCCAGATCCCCATTGCTCAACACTTCCTCACCTTACCATCCCCCTTTCACGTAACATCACAACGTCCTCTTGGGCACAAAGCTGAAATGACAGCCACCACAAAACAAACATTCCAAACACAATTTATAAATGATTCAATCCAATACTATGTAACAAAGTCAACTGATCAAGCTTGTGCATTCCCTTAGTGTCTGTCTTTCATGCTCCTTTGCCTACATTAGCGCTCCTACGCAGTGCTACCCTAGTGGCTGCAGCATGGCTGGTGGAAGACTGCTGACTTTCCATGGGGGGCTCTGCAGATGGCCTTGCAGGATGACCTCGAGCAGCTCTGGGCCTAGAAGGCCCGGCTGTAGACTGCACCACCTCGGCATGGGCGGAAGTAGTCTGGGCTGGCTGGCTGACAAATGGCAGCAAGGGCACTGGCGGAGTGGCAGTTGTGGGAGTTTGAATTCTAGCAACCTGAGAAAGGACACCAAGTTCTTGCTCCGCTTGGCCACTGCCACTCCCCGGGTTGGCACCTCAGCATTCCTAGCCATTTGTTGGAGCACAGATTGCTGGACTGCTGTGAGACCCTGCAAGTCCCTCTCCACATTCGCAAACCCAGCCACGATGGCATCAGTCTGAGCTTGTGTGGCAGCAAGCTGAGACTGCATGAGAGCAGTCTGAGCTTCCACTGTAGCACTCAGACGTTGGGTCGCTTACGCTTGTGTTGCAATGGAAGCTGCAACATCGCACATCACACCCAGGGTCGTGGTTGGGTCCACAAGTGCTCTGATGGAGTTGCCCATCACTTCCATCCTGGAAATCATGGGCTCCAAACTCCACACAAAGCCGCATGCAATGTTGGAGCCGGACTCTTCCATGCTCCTCAACACTGACAAGAGGCTCTCTAGCAGGTCTGCCATTGCACCTAGCATTTCTGTGTACATGCCCATCACCCTTCTTCTGAAGGCCGCCCCATCAAACTCCTCACCTGAATCCTGTGCAGCAGAACTCGTGTGCGAACTCGCCCTCCGGGGAGCTGGAACCTGAGCTACCCTTTCCCCCTGGCCTGGCTGCAGCCCACTCGTGCCCGGTGACTCATCACGTGCAGATCCCACCTCTATACTACCCTCTAAAGTACGCACAGTGCCATTTTCTGAGCTGGTGCCTGGGAGTGTCAGATCGAGTGACGGTGCCTCTTCTTCTCCATCATTCTCCTCCTCTACTAGGTCAGGACAGGCTGGGCTGCTGGCAGTTCTTGGGTATCTGAAAGGAGAAAGGCACAAGGGTCGGGTTGTGGTGAGGGGAGGGGCCAAAAGCAAGATGTGCATGCTTACACCATCAGCAGCTTGTAAGTGAGAAAAGATTGTACGTTGAGGGGGAAGTGAGATGTGAGAAGAAGGATTAGTTATGAGCATACCGTCATCAGCAATGCTTTCAGCCTCGCTGCTCACACGGCCTCAGTGATGGCCCCTCCAATGATCTCCAGAACCGTCACATCTAGCGCAGTAAGGTTCTGCAGACGTGCTTCACCCCCACCTGTCTGCTGCTGCTCATGGCGGTTGTAAGCCACCTTGGCTTGCAAGAGAAAGGGAAGTGTGTCAGTGAGTGTGGTGCAATGTGTTTTGGTGATGTGCCTGTCATGGTTGAATAGCTGACATTGTGTGCAAGGTGTGAGATGTGGGTGTGAGGCTTGCAGCAATGGTAAGTGTGTGAGGGTGAGATGAAACTATGATTGTGAGGCATGAGTCGTGATTGCTAGAGATTCTTGGTAGGTGAGCGATGGGCGTGTGGTGTGGCATTGAACAGTGTGTGAGGCTAGTGGTGCAGTTGGTGGGATATGGCACTTGACGATGCATTCACTGACCTTGACCACTCGTGTGAGGTCATTAAACTTCTTGTGGCATTGGATCCAGGTCCTGGAGACAACACTCATAGCACTGACGGCTTGGGCTATCTCCTCCCACTGCCTTCTGGCTTTCTGTCTGGATGGCCTCCTGCCCACCTGTAGGTAGAGGACCTGTCTTCTTCTGTGTACCCCCAGGACCAAGGCCTCCAGTGCTGCATCTGAGAAGCACGTGCCCCTTCTCTTCACTGTTGCGACATGGCTGCATCCACAGTGACAATGAGGTGCTTCTGCAACAAAGCACCTCCCCTTTAAGAAGTGCAGAGTGCCTAGGCAAAATTTTATTGGCCAGTAGACTGAACCCGATATTGGCCTCCCTGTGGAGTGCTGAGCCAATCAGCAGCGTGGTTAGCGCTGGGCTCAGCACTCCAATCATTATAATGGGCAGGGAGCACGAATTTTGTGCGCTGCCTCCACCACTTTGAACGAGCGTGGCCACATTGTGCTTCGTGATCCCTGCACCCGTTTTCGGGCCTTATCCAATTTTACCCACAAAATTTAAAATCACTGCTTATTTCCTACAACAGTGACTACACTTCAAAAGGACTTCATTGGCTCTACATAAAGGCAAGTTTTTTTTTCTGTACATATAGAAATTAAACTTACGATTAGAATTGAGACTGAGTCCCTATTCACCACAACTACTGCATTTGATATATCCCATTTACAAAACTAAATCTATTATTTAAGTAATAGTCTTAGACGTCATTCCATGGTGCAACGCCCTTGGGGCACCCCGGAGCAGAAATTGAGTGGCGCCCCCTGCCTTACCGCCTGGCGCTTCCAACGACCAGAAGACTGGAACGCTATCAATCGCTGTGGGGCTGGGGGGGCGCTATTTAAAGGGGGCCTCTTCCTGTCTTTTTCTGTGGTCGACATTTATGCACCACTTGTTCTGAGAGAGAGAGAGAGATTCGGAGAGAGAGAGAGAGAGATTTCTACATTGACTCAAGGCTTTGTGAGGTAGTTTTGCCTATTCATCCTAACTTTGTTGCTACTTTAGTTGCTGTCCCTCATTACTTTTCTGGCAAAGAGAATATGGGGGCTGCACTGATTGGGGGCGTCGTCCTGCTCCAGCTGAATCGGAGGATACAGAGACACAGACAGAGAGTGGCAATGATGGCCAGATGGAGGAGGGCCATCAGGCGCATGTACAGGAGAGCTTACCCTCCCAGGGTATATCGTGAACAGCTCTCCTACATCCATATGTCCGAGGAGCTGTGTTTGCGAAGGCTGCGATTCAGCAAGGAGGTGGTCACTGAGCTCTGCCACCTGCTGCAGCCAGATCTGCAGCCTCAGCTGAGGTCCAGGACGTCTCTGTCGGTGGCAGTGAAGGTCACAGTGGCTTTGAACTTCTACGCCACTGGCTCATTCCAAGCTGCTGTTGGGGACCTCGCCAATATCTCCCAGTTCGCGGTGCATCGCTGCATCCGGCAGGTCACCAATGCCCTCTTCAGAAGGAGACGAGAGTTCATCTCTTTCCCTATGACCCCAGACAAGCAGCGTGACCGCGCTCTGGGCTTTGCGAGGGTAGCGGGCTTCCCCATGGTGCAGGGCGCCATTGACTGCACGCATGTGGCTTTGCGTGTTCCGCGTGAGAATGCAGAGGAATTCAGGAACAGAAAGGGGTTCCATTCCTTGAATGTCCAGTTGGTCTGTGACCACAGACAGGTGATACTCGCTGTCAATGCCCACTATCCTGGCAGCTGCCACGATGCTTTTATCCTGCGCCAGACTACTGTGGCAGAAGTTTTCGAGGCACCGCATCAGCCAGTTGATTGGCTTCTCGGGGACAAGGGGTACGCATTGAGCACCTGGCTGATGACACCGCTCCGTACGCCAAACACCCCTGCTGAGCTGCGGTACAATGAAAGCCATCAAGCAACCAGGAACATTATTGAGCGCACAATCGGCGTGCTGAAACAACGGTTCCGCTGTCTGGACCATTCCGGAGGAGCCCTGCAGTACTCGCCTGAGCAAGTATCGAACTTCGTAGTCGTGTGCTGCATGTTGCACAACATGGCAATCCTCAGGACCCAGCCAATGCCACCAGGCCTTGTAGCACCACCAGAGGAGGAGGAGGAAGAGGAGGAGGACGATGATCAGCAGCAGCACCAAGGCGGGAGGGCGGCCCACAATGGTCAAACTGCAAGGGCCGTCCGTCAACGGCTAATAGCAAGCCGCTTCTAGGGCCCCTGCCATTGCTACCAACATTAATCAACCCAGCACGCAACCCCTAAGCCGGCCAAGGCACCAATAATTCCAACCACTAGCCATGTATATTTTGAATACAGAAACTTATTTATTTTACAAACTCTGTGTGTGTCAATTCCTCATGACAAACTCATAGAAATAAACACAAAAAAACAGTCAATAACATAACTGGTTCTCACAACCTGGAGATAATGTCCAAAACACTAAACAAAAGTTGGACCATGAACCTCGGCCTTTAATAAAAAAATGACCAGCATTTTGTCACACCTCCTACTTTTTGCCCTTCGAGGGTGATCTCCTTCCCTTGCGCACTTCCCCCCTTCTAACCCTACTGCTCCTCCGTAATGGGACCTCAGTGGCTGCAGCAAGGCTGGTGGAAGGCTGCTGCTCGTCAGACCCTGACACTGCAGATGCCCCTGAAGGACGGCCTCGACCACTTCTGGGCCTGGAGGGCCCGGCTGCAGACTGCACCAACTCTGCATGGGCGGCAGCAGTCTGTCCTACAGGCGGTGGCAAGTGCAGTGGAGAAGTGACAGTGTTGGCAGCAGGAATGCTGTCATCGTGAGAGAGGACAGCAACTCCCTGCTCGCCCGACACACTGGCACTCCCACGGGGCAGCACTTCAGCATCCGGAGCAATCTGCCGGAGAACAGATTGCTGGCCTGCTGTGGCGCGGTGACAGCCCCGGGGACATGTGCACAAACCATCGAGGTTGGCAGCAGTCTGTGCTCGCGTGGCCTCCATCTGAGTCTGTATGAGAGCAGTCAGAGATGGGATCACGGCAGCCAGTGACTGAATTGCAGCACTAAGCGTTAGTGTGGCATCCGCCTGTGCTACAACGAAGTGCTCCACACTCCTTGCCAGTGACTCAATGCATTCGGGCACCCTTCCCACTGCACCCATGAGCTCAGTGTGCATGCCCACCGCCTGGGTGTTCATTTCTGCAATCAGCCGCTCCTCCTCTGCGTCCATTGCAGTAGGAGTGTCTGGCATACTCTCCCTCTGGGGAGAAGGCCCCCGTTCTTCCCTACCCCCCCCATGGCGTTGCTGCAGCCCGCTGGGTCCTGGAGCTTCACCCTCATCAGCCCCTTCCCCCCTGCTCCCCTCCGGGGAAGGCGTGTTCCCAGTGTGGGCATGGGCTTCCTCGGGAGAGGGTGGCACTGATGCTCTGGCTTCCTCTTCCTCCTCAGCTGCAGCATCACTCCCAGTGGCAGCTTCAGGGCCCGTCTCCTCAGCTGGTGAATCTCCATCTGAAAGCAGGGAGGTACAAGAGTGGCTTTAGCGTGAGGACAGGGTGGCAGTAAGGGAGGAATAAGTGCAGCGAGTTAGCAAGTTGGATTGAAAGTGTCAAAGGCTGGTGTTGTGAGGGACAAGTGGAAGGACAGAGGACAAAAAGGTGATGACCTTACCATTGCTGTCCAGAACGGGGTCGGCGTCTCCAGTGGCGACGGGACCGATCACCCGGCTTGCCACAATCCTGTGGACGCGCTCCTCCAGATCGCTGAGGGGTTGCAGCTGAGGCCGCCCTCCACCTGTCCGTTGCTGCTGTCTCCTATTATGAGCCAGCTTAGCCTGCAAGAAAAAGGACAGCATCTGAGTAAATATACAGCCATGGTCTTGCCTGATGTGCCTCCCATAGGTGAATAGCCCTTACAATATACAGCCATGGTGTTGCCTGATGTGCCTTCCATAGGTGAATAGCCCTTACTGTATGCAAAGTGTGGAATGTGTGTGTGTGTTTGATGAAAGGGCCATAGGTGTTGGATGAGTGTTGTGCATTGGGGTTTTAAGACCCTCTGGCCATAGAGTGAGGTTGAGATGGAGGGATGGAGAGGTATTGAGAAAAAGCCACTCACCCTGACGACCCGAGTGAGGTCGTTGAACTTTTTGCGGCATTGAGTATGGGTCCTGGGCACCATGCTCCTGGAGGAGACGCTCTGAGCCACCTCCCTCCACACTCTTCTGAACTCGCGTCGCAAAGGCCTCCTGCCACTCTCAGGGAACAGCATACATCGTCTGCGCTCCACTGCGCCAACCAGAGCATCCAAGGCCCGCTCAGTGAAGCGATGAGCGCGTTCTCTCACCCTCTCCATGCTTGGCAGCAAAATGGATTCACAGGTCTCTCCAGGCTGAGATTCAAGGCTGCAATGAGCAGGGTGTGGCTGGGCAGCAAGTGGCCCCCCCCGCTTTAAGAAGTGTCCGGCGCCAGTGTGTCTATGTTCCCTCGCTAACTGGCAGCAGCTGCGCTGCGCTCGCGCGCTGAGTTAGCACCTCACTCCTTGGCCTTTGCGCCTTAAGACAGGTGTGCAGCGCCTGCTTTAGCGCTCCACTCACCTCCCGGGGCGGTAAAAGTGAAGTTTCCTGTCAGTGCCGATAATTAGCGCCAGGCGCTAATATTTGCGTCCAGACGATATTTGCGCCCCAAATGGGGCGCGACCTAATTTCTACCCCTTAGTGTTGGTCTCTTATTGCAATATCATATTAGTTTAAAAGCTGCTGTAAAATATTGCAGTCATACAGCATATTTAGTACAACAGGAATGATATAACTAATGTCATAGATTATTTAAAAAGGGTTAAATTATTTACAATTGACTGCCGCATTTCCTACAACAGTAACTACACTTCAAAAATACTTCATTGGCTGTAAAACACTTTGGAACGTCCTGAGGTCATGAAAGCACTATATAAGTGCAAGTTTTTTTCTTTCTTCATTGCTAAGTTGTAGAAATCACTAAACCCACTAACCATTTTCTACCTCGAATACTAATATCACACATGTTTCAATCATGCTTGACTAATCTACTGGAAATTTTTGAGATGTAACTGGTAGAACAGATAAGGGAGAACCAGTGGATGTGGTGTATTTGGACTTTCAGAAGGCTTTCGATAAGGTCCCGCATAAGAGATTAGCGTGCAAAGTTAAAGCACATGGGATTGGGGGTAAGGTACTGATTTGGATAGAGAACTGGTTGGCAGACAGGAAGCAAAGAGTTGGAATAAACAGGTCTTTTTCCGAGTGGCAGGCGGTGACTAGTGGGGTACCGCAGGGATCGGTGCTAGGACCCCAGCTATTCACAATATATATAAATGATCTAGACGAGGGAACTAGATGTAATATCTCCAAGTTTGCAGACGACACAAAGCTGGGTGGACGTCTGTGCTGTCAGGAGGATGCAGAGAAACTCCAGTATGATTTGGACAGGTTGGGTGATTGGGCAGATGCATGGCAAATGCAGTATAATGTGGATAAATGCGAGGTTATCCACTTTGGTGGCAAAAACAGGAAGGCAGATTATTATCTGAACGGCAATAGATTGGGAAAAGGGCAAGTGCAACGAGATCTGGGAGTCCTTGTGCACCAGTCGCTGAAGGTAAGCATGCAGGTGCAGCAGGCAGTTAAGAAGGCAAATGGTATGTTGGCCTTCATAGCGAGAGGATTCGAGTACAGGAGCAAGAATGTCTTGCTGCAGTTGTACAGGGCCTTGGTGAGACCACACCTTGAGTACTGTGTGCAGTTTTGGTCACCTTATCTGAGGAAGGATGTTCTTGCCATGGAGAGAGTGCAGCGAAGATTCACCAGACTGATACCTAGGATGGCAGGAATGACAGTATGAAGAGAGATTGGGTCGATTAGGCTTATATTCACTAGAGTTTAGAAGAATGAGAGGGGATCTCATTGAAACTTATAAAATTCTAGCAGGACTAGACAGACTAGATGCAGGAAGGATGTTCCCAATGGCGGGAGAGTCCAGAATCAGGGGTCACAGTCTAAGGATAAGGAGTAAACCATTTAGAACTGAGCTAAGGAGGAATTTCTTCACCCAGAGAGTGGTGAACCTGTGGAATTCTCTACCACAGAAGGCAGTTGAGGCCAATTCATTGAATATATTCAAGAAGGATTTAGATATATTTCTTAAGGCTAAAGGGATCAAGGGATATGGGGAGAAAGCAGGGACAGGGTACTGAATTTGGATGATCAGCCATGATCTCATTAAATGGCGGAGCAGGCTCGAGGGGCTGAATGGCCTACTCCTGCTCCTATCTTCTATGTTTCTATGTTTCTATGTTTCAAATTACAATGAATTGTTCATAGTACTCACAAACAACTTTCACACACATTCAAAGCTTCGTGTTAGTGGGATCTCATTTTGGGAGCAGCTGCTGTACAGCAGGAGGGGAATAACTGAAGGATCCATGGAACATGTGGAGGATGAAGTGTTGTCCTTTCCAAAGAATATTCTGCACTGACAAAAAGATAATCACTTGGCCTTAACCTGAAAGTAGTGCCTGTATTGATTTATTTTGGCTCAGTGGAGAGTTTCTCACTGGTGTATGCTATCAGTTGCTTACAGACTCAGTTAGTCCTCCTTTGTAATTGCACTTGCTTTACATGTAGCGATAATGGTCACCAGGACAATGAACTTCTATAATCCTGATGCGTTCCCTGCCCCAGTGGTTGATTTATAGAGGGAGATCTCCATTAACCACACCGGAGGTCACTGATCCATGACTAATGAAGCTTCCTTAATATCTACTTTCCTAAGGCAGAGAGCCAGCAGCTGCCCAACCAATGTTTTATGTCCTCACTGTCTTCCATAGGGTATTTTATGTCACCAACTGCACGATTCTTGAGAGGATGAGTATTTTGAAAATGATGCATTTAGGGATTGGGGGCGAGGAAGATAAGTGAGGTGAACGCAATAAGGGATAGGGTCAGCCAGCAGAGTTCAGGATAAGTTTGCGTAAGAGGGAACTCAGGAGGCTGATGAGGAGCGCATTGGAGAAATAGATCCTGACGCTAACAAAGGCATGGGTGAGTGGCGGTGGGGTGAAGTAGGTATGGAGTTGGCGATTTGTCAATGTGAAATTGGGCGGTGTTGATGATGGGTTGGATAGGCTCAGGGTGGTGCACTGTTTAGTCTGAGTGGGCAGCTGGGGCGAGAATTCAGGGACATGTGACAAAGTCAGAGTTTCTGCTGAGAACCAAATAGGATGATCTGCTATTGTCAGTGCTTGTTTCTGTGTAACATCCACAAATAGCGTTTCTTTTTTAGAGGGAAACTGGAAGTCTGTTTATAGAAAAACTGATATTGTATTGTTTGCTCTAAGCAGGTTATACCTTATGAGAGACTGGACAGTCCAACAACAGTAGCAGAAGGTTCTGTAAAAATGAATTTACTAGTAGCATTTCCGCCCATGAGTCAGGAGGTCTAGGGTTCGAACCGCATTCCAGACAGTCCTGGTGAGTGGAGACTGGAGATTCACCTCTGGATTCTGGGTTGATATCCAGTGGGATACTTGCGTCTGGTGGGTGTGGGTGCCCCCCTCCCGCTCATTGTATGGGTTGTGGGAGCCCATAAAACTCTCCCACCATATAGGACTAACCACCCTATCGGCTGGTATAAAGAGGGTTGCAGCCATGGAAGGAGTGTTCATGTCGCAGCCTGTCAGACCGTTAATCCTTCCACTACTGCACACTGTTCTCCAAGGAAAGAGTGTGAAGATACGAAAACATCGACCTTCATCCTGTTGATAAATATAATTTTAAAAACTTAACCACGCCTCAGGATTACAGTACTATCTTTACGTAATGACATGTAAATTAAGAGATTTTCTTTAACGTATTTCCATCTATTAATCTAATCAATCATTGTGTGGTTGAGTATCCTGTAATTAGGACACCAACATTTGCCTCTGTATCCTTGGAGTGAGGGGAGGAAAAATAAGCCAGGGTTCCCATTCCTGAACACGACCCCTGACCCCTGCTGGAAAATGAACATGTGTTAAAATAGGCGAGGACAAGTGAAGACATATCGACGGTTTGAGGACTAACTCCCACAACTGCACCGAGAAACCTACTACTAGTACATCACTGAGTTCAGGAATCTGTATCTGTGCAGTTAAATGAGAGATTTCTTCTCCAAGACAATGGCGATATCGTTGGCATGAGTTTGTTCTTCACTTCATGACTGGTAATAACTATAATATTCCGTTATGCACAAAGTCCTGTTCTCAGTAGAAGTACCCTTTGGATATGGCTTTGACATGGTAAAGACCAGCTTGAGGGTGGGGTTTGGGGGTCAGGAGCCAGGGTCTGTTCATGAGGGGAATTCAAGCTGTGTTTGGCAGCAAAATCCAAGTGAGTGGCCCAGCCTTTAATCTGAATAGCATGACCAAAGTAAATATTGACTGCAATCAAAATAGTTAACTTCTAAATGAATTTGGCAGGGTAACACAAGATTGTGAGAATGCCACAATTTGGTGCTGACATGATTGTGTATATTTTTAAAGGGTATGATTGCTCTATTCAGCTACATTACAAGATGATTCCCATTGCCTCACTATCTGCGCTTGGCTAGATCCCTTTGATCAGGAATTATTTAAAATTATAAAACTTCCATTGAAACTAGGGTTCAAAATACGCATTTTTTTCTCAGATAGAATTGTGATTTGTGACTATTGTGATGCTAAAGAATTCTCAATAATACTTGTACTGGACCATAATACAAAATATGCCAAAGATCATAGATGAGAAGTCGCACAACACCAGGTTATAGTCCAACAGTTTTATTTGAAATTACGAGCTTTCGGAGCTCTGCTCCTTCTTCAGGTACAGGTACAGTGAGGGAATACAAATCGATTACACAGTATATAGAGACAGAGAACAATGTGTCTGCAGAGATACAATCCATCAGGGACACATCAAAGACACATCAGAGTACAGCTAAGAAAATGAGGTGGGTCACAGGGGGTCCAACGTGTCAAATGCTGCCGTCTGCAGTTAAGCCTTTAACTTTTTTTTTAAAACTGAAAAACAGACAGCGATGTCGAGTCACGTTCTGTAGTGTGACATGAACCCGAGATCCCGGTTGAGGCCGTCCTCATGGGTGCGAACTTGGCTATCAGTTTCTGCTCGATGATTTTGCGTTCTCCAAGGCGACCTTCGAGACACACGACAACGCAAAATCATCGAGCAGAAACTGATAGCCAAGTTCCGCACCCATGAGGACGGCCTCAACCGGGATCTCGGGTTCATGTCACGCTACAGGACGTGACTCGACATCGCTGTCTGTTTTTCCAGTTTTAAAAAAAAAGTTAAAGGCTTAACTGCAGACGGCAGCATTTGACACGTTGGACCCCTGTGACCCACCTCATTGTCTTAGCTGTACTCTGATGTGTCTTTGATGTGAATCTATCAGCTGTAAGTGATTGCCTGAATAGGTGGTAATTACTGTGAGCTAGAAGCTGACTGAGCAGTTCGAACTTGGATGTGGCTCAGAAGGCGTATAAAAGTAGAAGGTGTCTGCTCAGGCACTGAGCTGAGGCACAGAGTGTAAGGGTTCGGACTGGTGCGAGGTGAGGCTTTCATTGCCTATACTATTGCTTGCTCTGGTCTCTGGCCAGACTTTTGCAATAAGCACCTGTGAGTGGTTCGACCCACTCGCCCTTACGGTTCTGACACCTGGACTTAGATGCAAGGAGCAGTAATGCAGAGAAAAGACTCAAATAGACCTGGTTGAATAGCACGAAATGAATGTCTTTATTGCATGGCGTCTAAAATCATGAAATACATGTCATAGGCGCAGATCAAAGAGAGTACCAGTATACACACGTTTATAAAACTTGGTCTATGGAAATGGGGAACACACGACACATCGTAAAAGGGGGAACACATTATACCTTAACCTTATAAACCACCCTCCCTTAATATACCTAAACTACGTCTGGATTTGTAGGATCGGGAAACATGCTCACCACTCGGCTCACTTCGGAAATTTAAAATGAGGCTCTCAGCTCATTTCGCTGCAGCGCCTGGCTGTCACGTGGCTGTAAGGGTTTCTGCCCCCGACTTGTTTACTCTCGCTGCCGCGAATGGGTCCACTGGAGACGGCGCCGGTAAAGTTCGTCGCGGATGGCTCAGGCTATCCGCTCAAAGAGCCGGAGGGTAAGCCAGACTCCCTGATGTCATGAAGTAGTTTGTGGATTCAAACTGGATCGTGAAGTAGTTCGTAGAATTCAAAACTGGTGGACTCCGCCGTTTATCTTCGGGCGTGGTCGGGGTTTACTGACCGTGGCGGCACGTGGAATTTCTTCTCGTCTTTCTTCTCGTCTTTCTTCTCGTCACTCGGGCCTTGCTCGGGAACACACCGCTGTGTTGCCCTGATGGGTCCGGACACCGTTTACCGACGATCGGGGTGGTGTACCCTACTGCCTGCCGTGTCGAGGTGGCTCGTTCCGATTGAACTCCACCCAACACTCGAATAACCGACCAGCACAGCCACGCCGAAGGAACCAGCGCAAGAGAAAGAGTGAAGAGTCAAGCGCCAAGAGCCAAGAGACCGATTCCTCTTTTCTCCGTAACTGACCGTAACTCGTCACTGTAACTGCTTCATCTCCAACTCGTAACTGTGTCTGTGTCTGTTTCAAAACTCACTCCCGATGAACATTTGTCCTCTATAGTTATACTGGTTTGTCGGCCTTATCTCCCGCTCAAATCAAAGTGTTATCCTTTGTATGATTTTGGCGCCCAAAACTCCCAGCATGGGGCGATTATCTTCTTAACAGGTTTCGGTATCACCTGAAACTGGCCAACTATCTGTTAATGCCTTCTCCATTGTTGGGCCAGCCAGGGCGTGTATGAATCATCTCCTCGACTGGTTTTCGGGCCCCCCGAATACTGGCTTAATCACCCGCCAATGTCTCTCTCATTGTTGAGCCGGGGGGGGTATTTGTGTATTGATGTGTCTGGATGGGTTTTCGATGGCCCAGTTCAATGATTCTTACTGTGCGTATGAAACGATTCAAGCACTTATATCATTGCTATTGTCCAGGATGCAAACGGGTTGCATCCTGCCTTTTCAATTCGTACCGGGTATGGTCTCATAATGAATGTATATTCAACGCCATCTTGTCTGCCCACTGTGTCTCTGGAAAACTTCTGCCACGATGCTCGGCGGCCATTTTACAGGCTTCTGTACCCTTTATTTTAAAAGCAGCTTTCCGTTCAATAAAAATGTTCAATTGAACCTGCTTCTCTCATATTATTAGAATCGCGATAATTGCAAAACTCTACAAGAGTGCATCTTGATCAGGGTGGGAAGCTAAGAATTTGGTGAGAGTGGGAATTCGGTGCAGAAGGGGAAGGAAGCAAATTGGCAAAAGTAGCTTGGAGAATGAGTTCATGGAATACATTCAAGACAGTTTTCTAGAACAATATGTCAAGGAACCAACTAGGGAACAGGCTATTTTAGATCTAGTATTGTGAAATGAGACGGGGTTAATTAATAATCTTTTATAGTAAAGGGATCCTCTGGGGTAGAGTGATCGTAATGTAATAAAATATCATATTACATTTGAGAATGATGTGGTTCAGTCTGAAACTAGGGTCTTAAATTTAAACAAAGCCAATTACGGAGGAATAAGAGGCGAGTTGGCTGAGGTAGACAGGGAACTTAGATTGAAAGATATGATAGTAGATAAGCAATGGCAAACATTTAAATAAATCATTCATAAATCTCAATGAATATACATTCCCTTGAGGAATAAAAAATCCACTGGAGAGGTGGTACAGCCATGGCTAACTCGAAAAGTTAAGGATAGTATTAGATTAAAAGAAGAAGCTTATAATGTTGCCAAAAAGAGTAGCAGTAAGCCTGAAGATTGGGAGGGTTTTAAAAATCAGCAAAGGATGACCAAGAAATCGATCAAGTGAGAGAAAATAGAATATCAGAGTAAACTAGCAGGAAATATAAAAACAGATTGTAAGAGCTTTTACAATTATGTAAAAAGGAAGAGATTACTAAAAGTGAACGTGGGTCCCTTACAGGCAGAGACAGGAGAAATTATAATGGAGAATAAGGAAATGGCAGAGATGTTAAACAAATATTTTGTGTTTGTCTTCACAGTAGAAGACACAAAGAACATATTGGAAAGGGTCTAATGAGAGTGAGGAACTTAAAGTAATTAATATTAGTAAAGAAAAAGTATTAAGATAAGTATAAAGATATTAATGGGACTAAAAACTGACAAATCCCCTGGGGGAAAAATTTGTGTTTGTCAGAAAAGTTGCCGGGCACTTAATGGCCGCTAGAAATGGCTGCAACGCTAAACGAGTGAAATTGGTCTGGGAGGCATGGAGATAGTGGGCGCAGTGCTCACCTTCCGTGTAATGCAATCCTGGTGGCATTGCTGGAGGGATCCGGGATGAAATTTGTGTCCAGGTCCGGCGTAGCAGCTTCCCACAGCCTCTGTGAGTGAAGCTGTGGAGCTCGCAGGGAATTGGGGGTAATGAAGAGGTCTGAGAATTAAAGGGGCCATGCACACTGAAGCAATACAAAATAAAATGCAGTGAATCAATATATTTTTCAATCCTTTCTGCCTTTTAAGAAATATTCAATATTTAAAAGAAGTTCCAAATGTGAATATTCAGCCATTAAAGCTGAATTACCTTCCTAACCGCAACAAATGGGAAAACTGCCTCAGCACTAACACAAATGGCTCAGCAAGCCAGGGAAGGGGCACTGAGGATCTCACATGCAGCACTCCAGCTTTGTGAAGGGGGTAAGCACTGCAAGAGCAGCCTCTACCCACAGGGGTCAGGAGGCCCTCCAGAAAGAATGATGTGGGAGTACATCATTAAGGCCATCACTGCCAGCAGTGTTGCCCCCACCTCCTGGCTCCAGTGCATAAAGAAGCTTCATGACCTCAGACCACTGGTCAAGGTCAGTGAATGCATCTTCAAAAGCTGTCTCCTACGAACTGCACCACTAGCCTCACACAATGCTCAATGCACAACCCCCAATCATTCACCTACCAACAATCTGCACCAATGATGAGGCACATCTCCCATTCCTAGCCTCACCTCACCCCCTTGGAGGAGACAGTGCAGGCCATTCTTGCAGGGGCATGATTGAGCCATTGGCCAGCGACGGGGCTGAAAGGATACAAGATGCTGGTATCCTCGTACGTTATCCTCCTTCTGGCATGCACCTCTTGCTTTCTCGCCCTCCCATCAGCACAACTCCACCCTTGTGCCTTCCTCATTTCACACACTCAAGAAATGCAGTCTGCCCAGCCAATGGGTCAACAAGAAGAGGCAGCCAGCCCAGCCAGTGGGACCGCAGGCGGATGATTCCATCCTGGATATCCCGGCCACAAAGGCACTATCTGGGATGCACCCTTCCATCTGATTCCTCCTCTTCGGCTTCCTCCTCTTCTGCATCTTCTTCTTCTGCGTCTTCCTCTTCCCTCTGCGAGTGGCTGCTGTAAATGTGAAATGACAGCATAAAATGCTGGAAATACTCAGTTGGTCAGGCAGCATGTCGACCTGAGACGTGAACTCTGTTTTTCTCTCCACGATGTTGCCTGACCTGCTGAGTACTCGCAGCATGTTCTGTCTTCTCAAGACCTTAATTTACCATCCGAGCCCTTGCAAGCATCCAGCAGCACTCCCTACACACTTAAAACACTTTTCACATCTATTGCAGCAAGCCACCATTCAATAAAATCAAAAAAAATAGTGCAAACCCTTAAATTCAAACTTACCTGAATGATGTGTGTGTCCCTTTAAGAGCTGCAGACATCGCCACTGTCAGCCTGCTTGCACGGCAGGTTAGCCTGGCATGCTTAGGACCCAGTGGGTTAAAGTTCGCGTTGCACATCGATTGACACCACCACGCCGCCATTTTTTTGCAGGGCGCTGCCAGTTACCGGCAGCACAAAGGGGAAGGGCAATATGGCAGCCGGCGTGGGACCCACCACCAGCTGACAAAAGAGAAGCGGCCGCCATTTTATCGCCATTTCATGGCGTGACGGAGTGGCACTCAACAGATGAATTTCTAGCCCCTGATGGCCTACACCCTAGGGCCGCGATTTTATTTACCTCGGTGAGTCTGTGGCGGGCGATGTCAGAGGCAGGTCGCGGCCCCGCTGCTGGTTCCATCCCACTGTGTAAAATGACTTTCCGTTGATTGGGTTGTTAAGTCTGCCCAGCACATTACCCAGCCCAATTAGAGGAAGCGGGTCTGGTGATGTCATTTCATGACACATCATCAGTCAGTTTCCTTAAAGGGACCAAGTCCAAACTTATTTTGACATTTGTGCTGTCAGTGTTACACAGCATTGAAGTGCTGCAAACAGTGACAACGACATTGGTAGAAAGAGGGATGAGGTCCTGCAGGCAGATTTTAGGAAGCTAGGAAAGAGATTAAAAAGCAGGACCTCAAAGGTAGTAATCTCTGGATTACTCCTGTGCCACGAGTGAGTATAGAAATAGGAGGATAGAGCAGAGATAGTGGCTGGAGAGATGGTGCAGGAGGGAGGGCTTCAGATTCCTGGGGCATTGGGGCCGGTTCTAGGGGAGGTGGGACCTGTACAGGCCGGACGAGTTGCACCTCAACAGAGCCGGGACCAATATCTTCACAGGGAGGTGTGCTCGTGCTGTTGGGGAATGTTTAAAATAAGTTGGCAGGGGGTGGGCACCAGGATGTAGCATTAGAAAGGAGAAACAAAATGCACAAAGGATTGGGAGGGACAGATAGCACTAAAGTAAGAAATAGTAAGGTATTAGGTGGGGTCAGACTAAGAGGGAACACAGGATGGTCTAAGATAGGTTTGCAGTGTATGTATGTGAACTCACGAAGCATAGTAAGCAAGGTTGGTGAGCTGCAGGCACAAATAGCCACATGGGAATATGATGTTGTGGCAATAACGGAGACCTGGCTCAAAAAAGGGCAGGATTGGGTATTAAATATTCCTGGATATAAGGGGTTCAGGAAAGATAGGGAAGGAAAGATAGGAGGTGGTGTGGCAATATTAGTTAAGGAGAATGTTACAGTGCTGGAGAGGGAGGATGTCCTGGAGGGGTCAAGGACAGAATCTATATTAAGAAACAATAGAGGTGCCATTACACTACTAGGTGTATTCTATAGGCCACCAACTAGTGGGAAAAATATGGAGGAGCAAATTTGCAGAGAAATTACAGAGAGATGCAAGAACTATACAGTACTGACAATGGGGGACATCAACTATCCTAAAATAGACTGGGATAATAATAGTGTAAAGGGCAGAGAGGGGGAAGAATTTCTAAAGTGCGTTCAGGAGAACTTTCTTAATCAGTAGGTTTCTGGCCCAATGAGGAAGGAGGCATTGCTGGATCTGGTTCTGGGGAATGAGATAGGTCAAGTGGAGCAAGTGTCAGTAGGTGAACATTTAGGGAACAGTGATCACAGTATCATAAGGTTTAGACTAGCTATGGAAAAGGACAGGGAGCAATCTAGAGTAAAAATACTTAATTGGAGGAAGGCCAATTTCAGTGGGTTGAGAATGGATCTGGCCCGGGTAAATTGTAACCAAAGATTGGCAGGCAAAACTGTGTTGGAACAATGGGCTGCCTTTAAAGAGGAAATAGTTTCGGTACAGTCGAGGTACATTCCCACTAGGGGGAAAGGTAGTGCAACTAAAGTCAGAGCTCCCTGGGTAACGAAAGAGATATAGAGTAAGATGAAGCAGAAAAAGAGCACGTATGACAGATGTCAGCTCAAGAATACATCTGAGAATCAGGCTAAATATAAAAAGGTCAGAGGAGAAGTGAAAAAGAAAATAAGACAGGCAAAGAGAGTGTATGAGAATAGAATGGCAGCTAACATAAAAGGCAATCCAAAAGTCTTCTATAGGCATATAAATAGTAAACGGATAGTAAGAGGAGGGGTGGGGCCGATTAGGGACCAAAAAGGAGACCTACGCATGGAGGCAGAGGGTATGGCTGAGGTGCTAAATGAGTACTTCAACAAGGAAGAAGATGCTGCCATAGACATAGTGAAGGAGGAGGTAGAGGAGATACTGGATGGGATAAAAATTAATAAAGAGGAGGTACTAGAAAGGCTGGCTGTACTTAAAGTAGATAAGTCACCAGGACCACATTGGATGCATCCTAGGATGCTGAGGGTAGTGAAGGAAGTAATCGTGGAGGTACTGGCCATAATCTTCCAATCCTCATTAGAACCAGGGTGGTGCCAGAGGACTGGAGAATTGCAAATATTAAACCCTTGTTCAAAAAAGGGTGTAAGGATAAACCCAGTCAGTTTAACCTCAGTAGTGGGGAAGCTTTAAGAAACAATAATCAGAGACAAAATTAACAGTCACTTGGACAAGTGTGGATTAATTATGGAAAGCCAGCACAGATTTGTTAAAGGCAAATCGTATTTAACCAACTTGATCGAGTTTTTTGATGAGGTAACAGAGAGGGCTGATGAGGGCAATGCGGTTGATATGGATTTCCAAAAGGCATTCGACAAAGTGCCACATAATAAGAACATAAGAACATAAGAAATAGGAGCAGGAATAGGCCGCTTGGCCCCTCGAGCCTGCTCCGCCATTCAATAAGATCATGGCTGATCTTGGGCTCAAAGCCACGTCCCCGCCCGCTCCCCATAACCCTTCACTCCTTTATCTTGCCAGGCTTGCCAGCAAAGTTGAAGCCCATGGAATAAAAAGGACAGTGGTAGCATGGATACGAAATTGGCTAAGTGACAGGAAACAGAGAGTAGTGGTGAACGGTTGTTTTTCGGACTGGAGTTTTCTTTTATTTGTTCACGGGATCTGGGTGTCGCTGACAAGGCCAGCATTTATTGCTCATCCCTAATTGCCCTTGAGAAGGTGGTGGTGAGCCGCCTTCTTGAACCACTGCTGTCCGTGTGGTGAAGGTACTCCCACAGTGCTGTTAGGGAGGGAATTCCAGGATTTTGACCCAGCGATGATGAAGGAACGGCTGATATATTTCCAAGTCAGGATGGTGTGTGACTTGGAGGGGAACTTGGAGGTGGTGGTGTTCCCATGTGCCTGCTGCCCTTGTCCTTCTAGGTGGAAGAGGTCACGGGTTTGGGAGGTGCTGATGAAGAAGCCTTGGTGAGTTGCTGCAGTGCATCTTGTAGATGGTACACACTGCAACCACGGTACGCCGGTGGTGGAGGGAGTGAATGTTTAAGGTGGTGGATGGGGTGCCAATCAAGTGGGCTGCTTTGTCTTAGATGATGTCGAGCTTATTGAGTGTTGTTGGAGCTGCACTCATCCAGGCAAGTGGAGAATATTCCATCACACTCCTTACTTTTGCCTTGTAGATGGTGGAAAGGCTTTGGGGAGTCAGGAGGTGAGACACTCGCCGTAGAATACCTAGCCTCTGACCTGCTCTTGTTGCCACAGTATTTATGTGGCTGGTCCAGTTAAGTTTCTGGTCAATAGTGACCCCCAGGATGTTGATGGTGGGGGGTTCGGTGATGGTAATGCCGTTGAATGTCAAGGGGCGGTGGTTAGACTCTCGCTTGTTGGAGATAGTCATTGCCTGGCACTTGTGTGGCAGGTATAGAGTGGTGTTCCCCAGGGGTCGGTTCTAGGACCGTTGCTTTTCTTGATATATATTAATGACTTGTATGTGGGTGTACAATTTCAAAATTTGCAGATGGCACAAATGTATAGTGAACAGTGAGGATAGTGATAGACTTCATGAGGACATAGACAGGCAGAATGGGCAGACACGTGGCAGATGAAATTTAACGCAGAAAAGTGCGACGTGATACATTTTTGGTAGAAAGAATGAGGAGAGAAAATATAAACTAAAGTGTACAATCCTAAAGGGGGTGCATGAACAGAGAGAACTGGGGGTATATGTGCACAAATCGTTGAAGGTGGCAGGGCAGGTTGAGAAAGCAGTTAAAAAAGCTTACGCGGTCCTGGGCTTCATGAATAGAGGTATGAGTACAAAAGCATGGAAATTATGATGAACCTGTATAAAACACTGGTTCGGCCTCAACTGAAGTACTGTGTCCAATTCTGTGTACCGTACTTTTGGTAGGATGTGAAGGCCTTGGAAAGGGTGCAGAAAAGATTTATGAGAATGATTCCAGGGATGAGGGACTTCAGTTACGTGGATAGACTGGAGAAGCTGGGGTTGTTCTCCTTAGAGCAGAGAAGATTGAGAGGAGATTTGATAGAGGTGTTCAAAATCATGAGGGGTCTGGACAGAGTAGATAGAGAGAAACTGTTCCCATTGGCAGAAGGGTCGAGAACCAGAGGACACAGATTTAAGGTGATTGGCAGAAGAATCAAAGGCAACATGAGAAAAAACCTTTTTATTCAGCGAGTGGTTAGAATCTGGAATGCAATGCCTGAAAGGGTGGGGGAGGCAGACTCAATCTTATCTTTCAAAAGGCAGTTGGATAATTATCTGAAGGAAAAAAAATTGCAGGACTATGGTGAACGAGTGGGACTAGCTGAAATGCTCTTGCAGAGAGCCGGCACAGGCTCGACGGGCCGAATGGCCTTCTTCCGTGCTGTAACCATTCTATGATTATATGATTCTATGGGAGTGGAGGTAATATATTAGCACGGATTGAGGATTGTTTAATGGACAGAAAACAGAGAGTAGGAATAAACGGATCATTTTGGCATGCCGCAAGGTTCAATGCTTGGACCTCAGCTATTTACAATCTATATCAATGACTTAGATGAGGGGACTGAGTGTAATATATCAAGTTTGCTGACAATACAAAGCTAGGTGGGAAAGTAAGCTGTGAGGAGGATGCAAAGGGGCTGCAAAGGGATATAGACCGATTAAGTGATTGGGCAAGAAGGTGGCAGATGGAGTATAATGTGGGGAAGTGTGAAATTATCCACTTTTGTAGGAAGAATGGAAAAGCATAATATTTTTTAAAAGATGAGAGACTAGTAAATGTTGAGATTCAGAGGGATTTGGGTGTCCTTGTACAAGAATCACAGAAAGTTAACATGCAGGTACAGCAAGCAATTAGGAAGGCAAATGGTATGCTAGCCTTTATTACAAGGGGTTTGCAGTATAAGAGTAAGGAAGTCTTGCTGCAATTATATAGGGCTTTGGTGAGACCACATCAGGGCCTATATTTTCTGGAGTTTAGAAGAATGAGAGGTGATCTCATTGAAACGTATAGCATTCTTAGAGGGCTTAACAGGGTAAATGCTGAGAGGCTGTCTCCCCTGGCTGGAGAATCTAGAACTAGGGGTCATAGTCTCAGGATAAGGGCTGGGCCATTTACGACTGAAATGAGGAGAAATTTCTTCACTCAGAGGGTTGCGAATGTTTGGAATTCTTTACCCCAGAGCTCAGTCGATGAGTATATTCAAGACAGAGATCGATAGATTTTTGAGCGCTAAGAGAATCAAGGGATATGAGGCAATGTCCCCCCTAATTTTCTTTTGGGTGCACGGCCCCCTTAAGATGCTGCGCGACTCGTTCACAGTTTCGCGCATGCATGAAACCTAACATTGAAAAGCCGGTCCCAGGCTTTGTGGGATTGGCAGCGAGCTGCACAATTGCGTGGCCGCGCAGCATATAGGGAATATTGATATGGGGATAGGACAGGAAAATGGAGTTGATGTAGAAGTTCAGCCATGATCTTATTGGATGGTGGAGCAGGCGCGATGGGCTGTATGGCCTACTCCTGCTCCTAATTCTTACGTTCTTATGTTCTTAAAACTTCCCAAGGCACTTCACAGGAGTGTTATCAGACAAAAGTTTCCACCGAGCCACTTAAGGAGATATTAGGACAGGTGACCAAAAGCTTGGTCAAAGAGGTCGGTTTTACGGATCATCTTAAAGGAGGAGAGAGGTGTAGAGAGCTGGAGAGGTTTAGGGAGGGAATTCCAGAGCTTAAGGAACATAGGTACAGGAGTAGGCTATTTACCCCCTTGAGCCTGTTCCTCCATTGAATGAGATTATGGCTGATCCGTGACCTAACTCCATATACCCGCCTTTGCCCCATATCCCTGAATAACTTTGGTTAACAAATATCTATCAATCTCAGATTTAAAATGAACAATTGATCTAGCATCAATTGCCATTTGTGGAAGAGAGTTCCAAACTTTTACCACCCTTTGCGTGTAGAAGTGTTTCCTAACTTCACTCCTGAAAGGCCTGGCTCTAATTTTTAGGCTATGCCCCCTGGTCCTAGAATCCCCAACCAGCGGAAATAGTTTCTCTCTGTCGACCCTATCAGTTCCCCTTAATATCTTGGAAACTTCAATCAAATCACCCCTTAACCATCTAAATTCCAGGGAATTGAACCCTAGTTTGTGTAATCTCTCCTCATAACTTAACCCTTGGAGACCATGTATCATTTTGGTAAATCTATGCTGCACTCCCTCCAAGGCCAATATAACCTTCCTAAGTTGTGGTATCCAGAACTGAACACAGTACTCCAGGTCTGGTCTAACTAGGGCTCTGTATAGCTGTAGCATAACTTCTACCTCCTTGTATTCTAGACCTCTAGGTATAAAGCCAAGCATTCCATTAGCCTTTTTGATTATTTTCTGTACCTGTCCATGTCAATTTAATGATCTAATGTAGGGCCTAGATAGCTGAAGGCACAGCCGCCAATGGAGGGGCGAAGGAAATTGGGGATGCACAAGAGGTCAGATCTGGAGGAATGCAGAGTTCTTGGAGGGTTATAGAGCTGGAGGAGGTTACAGAAATAGGGAGGGGTGAGGCCATAGAGGGATTTGAAAATAAGAATGAGAATTTTAAAATCGAAGCATTGCTGGACCGGGAGTCAATGTAAGTCAGCAAGCACAGGGGTGATGGGTCGACGGAACCTACTGCGAGTCAGGATAAGGGCAGCAGAGTTTTGGAGGATGGAAAATGGGAGGCCGGCCAGGAGTGCATTGGAATAGTCGAGTCTGGAGGTAACAAAAGCATGAATGAGGGTTTCAGCAACAGATGGGCTTAGGTAGGGGCAGAGACAGGCAAGATTAACATTGAAGTGCTACTGTCGGGGCCGGACAAGAGGTTTTGTGATCGCTCACATAGGAGAAAATCACATTAGGAGTTAAAGAAATATATGTGTGGATCACCTCAAAACTCCGGGTAATGTTCTCTGGTATCGGTCTGATTTTTGTTGAAGGAGACACTACCCCGAAACACTGAAGATGCAAATAAATGGCTGGTACACAATTTGGCGTAAAAATAATATTGGCACTTTAATAAGAACTGGGACTGTTTTCAAGCCACATGGGCTGGTATAAGGGAGATGAACTACACTGGTACAGGGCAAGAACGATGAGACTGGAGAGGGTGAGGGTGAAGAGGTGCTGTGGTAGTAAGCATGATGAGTTACAGTAGTTCATTCTGTAGATGGTACATTCTGTAGCCACAGTGCACCAGTAGGGAGAGGATGGATACTGTGTCCAGTAGCATCTGATCTATCCTGGGTGATGTTGATCTTTTTCGGTGTTGATGCAGATGCACCAATTCAGGCGTGTAGAGAGTATTCCATCACACTCCCAAATTGAGCCTTCTGGATATTGTAGCGGCTTAGAGGGATCAGGAGCAACATTCCCTCTAAGCTGCATGGCCGGTCCCACGCAGCCCAGGACCGGCTATCTTGCGTGCACGAAACTCTGAATGGGCCACGTAGCCCCTTAAAGGGGCTGCGCACCCAAAAAAAAAATTAGGGGGAACACTGATCAGGAGGTGAGCTACTCATTGCACAGTACCCATCCCTTGCCCTGCTCTTGTAACCATGTTGTTAAGCTTCTGGTCCATGGTGACCCTCAGGATGCTTATTGTTGCGGACTCAGAGATAGTGATGCTCCTGAAGGTTGCGGGAGGTGGTTTGGTCCATTCTTATTGGAGATGGTCATTGCCTGTCACTTGTGTGGCACAGATGTTACCAGCCACTGGTCAGCCAGAGCCTGGATGTTATCCAGGTCTTGACGTCGCCTGGTATGAGCTGCTTTATTATCGGAAAGTGTTGCGAATTGAGCTGAACATTGTAGAATAGTCAACAAACAATCCCAGTCCTGAACTAATGATGGGGAGAATGGCATTGAGGAAGCAGCTGAAGGTGGTTAATCCAAGGATGCAACCCTGAGGAACTCAATGTCCTGGGACTGCAATAATTGACCTTCAGCAACCATGACCATTTTTCTTTGTGTCAGTTATGACTTTGCCACTGGATAGATTTCCTATGCACCGCATCCCCGACCCCCCAACCCCCAATCCAACTGACTTCAATTTTGCTATGGGTTCTTGTGTGTTACTCCATCAAATGCTGCCTTGATGTCTAGGGCAGTTACTCACACTTCTCCTCTGGCGTTCAGCTTCTGTGTCTATGTCTATTGAGTATTATTTAAACTGGACAGGATGGAGAGACAACAGGGAGGAAATTGAATCCCAAACATGACTGATGAAAGAGTAGATGTTAGCCAAGTGGATGTTAGCCAACAGCCATCATGCATGAACACAGCGACCTGGAACTAGCTAACAGTCAATGGCAGACAACAAGGGCTAAAGGATGAGGCAAATTTACCATAAGGTGTAGGAAGTTGAATGTCAGAAACATTAGAAATAGGATGCGTGAACTTGAGTCTGTTGTAGTAGTAGGGGCATCAAGTTTTCAGGAAAGAAAGTAGACCACATTCGAGGTCGCCCTTCATTCAGGGATACCTCAGAGGTTAAAGAAGTTGATCCTGTTACATGGTGAAAATCTACAGAACAAATTATTTTGGCTGGACATCAAAAGGGAGTTAGGGTACAGGTTGCCAAGAGTGAAAAAGAGTGCAAAACAGTTTGGTCTATGAAGAAATAAGAAATGCATGTAAAACAGGAAGGTTAATTAATGGGAAATGTCAACCAATGAATTGGGGATGATCGCAAATGGTTTAGAGAATGGCACCATCACTTTCCGTGGGGATTCTCCCAATCGCCCACTGTAATTTCGGAAGATCCGCGGAAACGCTGTTTCTCCAGGGTTTGTGTGGATCTTCCATCGAAATTACGGCGGACGATTCAGGAGAGTTTCCACGGAAATTCAACCCCCGAGTTAGTAAATGAAATGCATGGCTGCTTCATAACTTAAGGGGGGCAATTTTGACCTATCTTGCCTGACAGGAAACGAATGGTTTTCGATGCAATGCTAGTTTTACACCCCGCCCGAGTGAAATGGAGAGTAATATTGGGTGGGGTGTAAAAACCGACATTCCACCCAATCCCATCACCCCCACGGTGTTTGGAAGACCACAAGAGGAAGCACACATCTTGACTTGCAATTGTCAATGATGCAGAAAACAAACAGGGATTGCAAGTCATGGCATCGTAGTGCGTTGGCAACCACAGAATGAGGAAGTGCAGCATGATCTGTGATTCAGTAATACTGAGGGCCAAAAGCCAGGTAGATCATTTTAATGAGCCAAGAGCTTAAATAAGCAAATAGGGAAGATTTTTCAATCGCACTTCAGTAGGAGACAAAAGGATTACGTTTTTAAAGGCATACTGCTGAATCAGCAGGACAAATAGATCATTGGAATTCATCCCAGGTGTCTTCAGGTTAATTGTAGCATGCCAGCTGCTGCCCCACCTCAGAGCATCTGACTCAGCAGAGACCAAGAGTCAAACTTGGGACCTCCCTAGTTTGTATGACAGGTGCATTTACTTACTAAAAGCTGACTAAGGCATTGAGTAAGCTCCAAATAAAGTCTCTTGTGTGCGAAGAGAGCATTACACAATAGCATTAAAAGGCTTGCATAAGTACAGTGAAGCATCACCGTAACTGTTAAATGCTTGCATACTGCTTCAGCACAGACAGCAGCACCCGCACTGTGAGGGTAGCAATAGTGAAGAGGAGAAAATTAAGGTTGCACAGGCTGTTTTTATTGAGCTGTGACTGCGCAAGAGAGAAGTGCGTATGTTGAATACATATTGAGAAGGCAATATTATCTCCATCACTTGCATTGATTCTCATTGGAATTCTTGGGGGAAGGGGGAAGTGCAAGTGATAATAGCACATACTGGGAAAATCATCTGATTTGGTGGTTAAATAGAAAACCATCTACCTAAATTCCACCCTTTCAACACACTGCAGATTAAAGAATAGGTCCCACTGCTGTGATCATCTTGATGGATGTGGACACATGAGTTGCCTGTGTCAACAACAGTTCAGTCTGTTGGCCAACTAAGTGAATTATGCTGCTACATCTCAGTAAAAATATTGGCCCTGGAATTACACTGTGAGACACATTCGCACCATCTCCATGAAAAGATCTATGATTGGGCAAACGTGTTTTCCATGTATATAAAAGCAGGTCACATAATACAGTAAGTTGAATACAACCAATTGTGTACAGATCTGTATGAAATTATTGAGATGAAACAACTTTTCTCCTTTCTCTAACAAAAAAAAGGCCTGCCAAATATTTTTCATAATCTCAGTGCCCTTTTACGCTGCGCCCGCACCCTGTTTTGATGCTGCCAACTTGTCCTTAAATAAATTGTTTGAACTTCTTCAAAGAAACTCTGTTCTTCCAGTGTGTTTCTGTGGTTTGAATTGGGCAATAATGAATTGCACCATGTTTAAATTTTTGTTTTAAGAACTTGCCATGTATCAAACAAGCTGCAATGCTGTAGAGGATCTTGTTTGTTTTTTTAAAAAAAGTCTTGGCTGTTGCTGAAGCTCCTTTCGCAATGAATCATGTCACTTCCCAATGTGAAATTAAATGCTGTTCCTGAGCAGTAATCTACTGTATCTATTTAGCTGTTTGTTTTAAGAAATAGTTCTACTGCCTAGCGGAATTGTTTGAGTGGTGAGTTCAGATTAAAGGGCTCTGGTCCCAGAAAGAACAATTAGCACTTAAGGCTCAACTGGTCCGTTAGTTATAGTAGCAAATAGGACCCATATGAAAGCATTGTTTGGCTCGCGATCCCTGCTATAAGTGTTACAAGTTCTAAAAGGCCAACTTTTTGGAAAACTACCTTTTTGGGGGGAGTGTTTAAGGGGGGGAATTTTAACCTTAAAAAACAGGTGGGTTTGGAGTGTGGGGGTAGTTAAAGTGTTAAAACTCTGGTTCCCGACCTGATACCGCCTCCAACTCACCCACTGCTGGTTTTAACAGAGGAGGGATGGGGACGGGGGTGGGCAGCCAACCCGCTCCCAGGAGGCGCAACATCAATTTAAATATTATAATAAGGCTGGAAGCCTCTTTTTTAACCTCCATTTTGTTTTTAATTGCATGTGGACGGGTTTCACACAATTCGTGAAACCCGGAAGTTAGAGCAAGACAGGGACCGCTAGATCCAGGAGGTAAGTGCCTTTATACCAACCTCCTGGATCCAGAGAGCCTACCCAGACCAACCCCCATGATCAGAGACCCCCTCACGAGGCCGCCGATTAACCCCCCCCCGCTTCCAGGCCTCTCGCCCACCCACCGCTACCGATGATGCCGAAGCCGACCACGATCCTCCGGTGGCTGGCCACGATCTTCCCTTCACCCTCCGCCCCCCCTTCATCTGGCCCCGATCCTCTCTCCCCCCGATCCTCTGCCCTCCCCCCCCGATCCATTTAACGGCCCGGCCCCCCATGTAAACCCTTTTCTGTGCGGCCGCAGGCCTACCTGCCCGCAGCCAGCCAGCCTCTCAATCTGGCTGGCTGCGGGCTGGAAACCCAGGCCTCACGTGCAAATCAGGCCCTGCTGTTCCCAACTGCCTCGGAGACCTTCCCCCCCGCCCCCAACCCGACTTCCTCCTCAAAATTCCGGCCTAAAAGTCCAACGCCCCACCAGACTCTGGCACCATTTGGTTCATGCTGGGCAAAGCAGTTAAAGCAAGGTCAACAGCAACCAATGAAATGAGTCCGCTAGCAACTTGTGTTCCACAAGTCCTCCCATTTTACTCTCTCTCATTGGGTGATGTAGAAGTTTTACCAAAGCTTGTTGGTGCATTACTTCATCCATAGCTGTACACGAGTTGATGCGCAGACAGCCCGCATTTCTTTTAAAAATAGAAGACTTACTTTACCTCATCATTTTTGTGGCTATTGCTTTAACTCCCCTGTCGCTGGAGATCCCCACATATAAACAGGGAATCTTAAGCAGGAGAGTGGCCAAAATCTGAAGTCCCAAGGCAGAAAGGCTAAGGGAGGGAGGTCTGAGGCAACTAAATGCTCTGCTATTGACGGCGAAGTAGAGGGAGTATATTGTGGCGGGGGGAGGAGGGGAATGCATAGTTAGTCAACATTGGAGAACTAAAGAGCAAAGGTTGGGAGTTCATGTTTGTAACACCTGGAAGTATGTAATTTGTATCATTATGTAGGTCATTTTGACTGTGATATTTTATGATTCAGTTCTTAGTTACACCAGTTGAGAATGAGTTCTTTGGAAAACATTGCTAACTTCCCTGGTATCCAGTGTCCATATAATGAAATCATTGTGTGTATTTATGATAGACTTGTCCAAAAAGAGAGATTGTTAATGTTGCGTGATCTCTAATATGGCAAATGTTGTTTGCCTCCCTTACTAATCAAGAGCCTACTCAAATGTTCTTTACAAGGTTCTTTCTATACCCATGTTTAGTGCAGCTCTGAACACAGCCTTATAACAGAGGTTACATGTGTGCCTCTGTATGCAATATATATCAGATTTGTATATCACTTTTACATTTATGTGTATAAGAAATTTCAGTCTTCCTTTGTTTCCCAATTTGAGCTGGAAAGAGTTACTATGATTAAGTTTTTGATACCAGGTCAGAGGCTGGGTATTCTGTGTCTCACCTCCTGACTCCCCAAAGCCTTTCCACCATCTACAAGGCACAAGTAAGGAGTGTGATGGAATACTCTCCACTTGCCTGGATGAGTGCAACTCCAACAACACTCAAGAAGCTTGACACCATCCAGGACAAAACAGCCCACTTGATTGACACCCCATCCACCACCTTAAACATTCACTCCCTCCACCACCGGCGTACCGTGGCTGCAGTGTGTACCATCTACAAGATGCACTGCAGCAACTCGTCAAGGCTTCTTCGGCAGCACCTCCCAAACCCACAACCTCTACCACCTAGAAGGACAAGGGCAGCAGGCGCATGGGAACACCACCACCTCCAAGTTCCCCTCAGAGTCACTCACCATCCTGACTTGGAAATATATCGCCGATCCTTCATCGTCGCTGGGTCAAAATCCTGGAACTCCCTCCCTAACAGTATTGTGGGAGTACCTTCCCAACATGGACTGCAGTAGTTCAAGAAGTTGGCTCACCACCACCATCTCAAGGGCAGCTAGGGATGGGCAATAAATGCTGGCCTTGCTAACGATGCCCGCTATACTGTCTATCATTGATACATATTGCTATATTGAACAACGAGTTGTAGCAACAAACACTTCAGTATAGTTGCCTCAGATTAGATGAAAGAAGATAAGCAGCCAGTGCCTCTCTTACACACATATGCCAACTGCAAGCAATGCTCAAAGGAAAGTAAATCGTTGATGGACTTCACCATTCTGGGAAGTCACTACTGGCTAAACACGTTTCATCAATGATAGTGTAAAATATGTGTGTGTATTCTTGCGTACAGCGTGCACTTCCTCTAGGTGTCACACTTAATTCATGTCACAACTTCCCCACCACACTTGGTTGCTAACACCACTCTTGTGAAAAACAATTATAATCATTTAAAGTTCTAACTAACATTGGATTCTTTAATTTCTGATATTGCTGCTGTGATTAAATTCAGCTTATTAAATTTAACTCCCAAGGCAATGCCACATTATGCCTTACCATTAAAGCCAGAAGACACGGAATGCAGACTGCCACACTAACTTGTAATATTGATTAGTAAACAAAGAAGGTTGTTGGTACTGTTTGATAACTTAATTGGCCGGTTGTTGGTTAATTTAATGTACCAGCAGGGGACCTAGCTAAACAGATACTTGGATGTCTTGAGGCCCCCAAATCAGAAAAGAGGCATTTTAATCAGCGGTAATTTTGATATTTCATTGGGCTGACCCCTTTCCACCTGACTTTACGCTCTTAATGGGATAACTTTTTTCTGCATCTCTTTCTCTTCCTCACAGAAACAGCAGAATGGAACAGTGAACCCAGCTGCTTGTAACACAAATACAGCACCATTTAACTTGATTCTGGCTAGCTTTAAAGTGGGCTTTTAACCAGAGCATTAGTAGAGTTTGCATCTTTATTTACATGGAATGAGAATAGATGGAAAATTGATGGATCACACTGTGAAAACGGTATTCTGCTCACACATATATCTTATATAAAATAAACCTCTATTAGATCTTCTCTACTTTTTCTGCTCTAATGAAAAGAGCCCCAATTTTTCTAGTATCTTCATGACTGAAACCTCTTGGGGGGAATTTTCCCAGCCCTGAGGAGGCGGGTTTGGAGGCGGGACTGCCGTGAAAATGGCAGAAACTGGGAGCGGGTACCGACCCCGCTCCCAACCCGCCTCCGTACCATCTTCCCGGGAGGCGGGTCCCTGAGTCGAGCAGGGACCCGTCTCCTCGAGGCAGGATGGGGATTAGAGTCAATTAACTGCCTGTTAACTGATAGTTAACAGGCAGTTTTGAGGCTTTTCCCCATTTTGCCCCTACAAGCGCGGGCTCCCCGACGGCTGCGAACCTCGCCAGGGTCAGCGAGGCGAGCAGTGGGTCAGCGGGGGTGAGAGGGATCGAAAAGTGCACAGTGGAGGTGAGTGATTGGTGCAAATGTGGAGAGGTAAGTATGAGAGGTGAGTGTAAAGTGTTAGAAATAGTTTACTTACCTTTGTTTCTTCCTGCAGGCTTCAACCCTTGGGGATCCGGAGGTGCCTCATCTCAATGGTAGAGATGACAGAATGGCTGCTGCATTCTCAGATATGATATTACAGTAGCCATTTTGAGATTGATATATTTCTTAAAGTAATCTATTTATATGCCAATAAACACAGTACAGAGAAATAAACACATAAACATGGGACAAAACTATTCCATTTCTGTTACAAATATGTCTTCTTGACCACCGGCCAGGGGAAACCTTGATGGAATTTCTGCTGAGGAAAGAGGTTTTTGTGAGTCTTTGTGCAAGGACTTACCATAGAACAGAGATTGTCAGTGTTTGACAACTTCTCATACGGTGACGTCGTCTGTCACCGGCTGTTCCTTAATTGGCCGGCTAAGCCCGCAGGACGGGCCTAACAAGGTCAATCAAGGGAAAAGAGCATGGGTTGGCCAGACGTCGTTGGGGGCGGGACTAAAACCCTACAACCAGCAGACCCGCCCCCACTGCGCCCCCATTGATAAAATCCAGCCCAAACTTGTCTCTGATAGTAAATCTCTCGATGACTTTGACATCCTTCTTAAAGTAGGGTGCCCTAAACTGGGCACAATGTTCAGACTTCCTCTTGGAAAAAGTCCATTCCTTTCTCTCATTTTCGCTGTGTCAAATCTGCTCCAGTGACTCCACTTTCTTTACCAGAGATTGTGTAATGCACTTTTTTAATTCCATCAAGGTTTCCCCTGGCCGGTGGTCAAGAAGACATATTTGTAACAGAAATGGAATAGTTTTGTCCCATGTTTATGTGTTTATTTCTCTGTACTGTGTTTATTGGCATATAAATAGATTACTTTAAGAAATATATCAATCTCAAAATGGCTACTGTAATATCATACTGGGAGAATGGCTTTTGTTGGTTTTTTCCTTTAGCTCTGCATGAAGTACCTAAAAATATAATTACTTACCAATAGACACATATACAGCTGAAGAAAGTAGGTTAGCAAAATAATAGAAACAACCAACATGTGACAATTCAGGATTTTTTGACTAATTTTCCACAGATTGGATTTGAAAGTAATTGCTTTTAATATGTTTTTTAAGCAATATGTATGAAAAAGGCACTAAGATGAAAAGTGATTAACGTGCTAAATGGAAGTTGTTTTCTCCATAGACTAAACAATGAGCAATTTGTTAGCTAATCTAGGTAATCAAAGAACGCCTCATACCCAATGTGTTGGAAACATAGAAAGAAACATAGAAAAAATAGGAGCAGGAGTCGGCCATTCGGCCCTTTGAGCCTGCTCCGCCATTCAATATGATCATGGCTGATCCTCTATCTCAATACCATATTCCCGCTCTCTCCCCATACCCCTTGATGCCTTGAGAGTGTTTTGATATCTGTCTGTGAAGAGGAAGGTAAAAAGAGGCAGATGAGCTGATTGAAATGGGCTGCAAGGGCATTCAAGCTTTTAAACAGAGTTTTGAAAGATTTAGGCAGTTTTAGGAAATCAGAAATAGAAGAAAAGAAAGGCCCCCTCCTATTTCTCATCTACATGCTGCCCCTCAGTGGCATCATCCGGCAATATGTGAGTTTCACATGTACGCTGATGATACCCAGCTCTACCTCTCCTCCACCTGTCTCAAACCCTTCACCTTATCTATACTATCAGACTGCTTGTCCGACATCCAGCACTGGATGAGCAGAAATTTCCTCCAATTAAATATCGGGAAGATCGAAGCCATTGTCTTCAGTTCACGCCACAAATTCCGTTCCCTTTCCACTGATTCGCTCTCTCTCCCCGGCAACTGTCTAAAGCTGACCAAGTCTGGTGTCATATTTGATCAAGAATTGAGCTTCCTACCTCAAATCCTTTCTATCACTAAGACTGCCCATTTCCACCTTTGTAATATCGCCCATCTCTGCCCTTACCTCAACTTATCTGCTGCTGAAACCCTCATCCGTGCCTTTATCACCTCTAGACTTGACTATTCCAACGCACTCCTGGCCGGCCTCCCTAGTTCTACTCTCCATAAACTTGAGGTCATCCAAAACTGTGCCGCCTGCATACTAACTCGCACCAAGTCCCGCTCACCCATCTCTCCTGTGCTTGCTGACCTACATTGGCTCCCAGTTAAGCAACGCCTCGATTTTAAAATTCTCATCCTTGTTTTCAAATCCCTCCATGGCCTCACCCCTCCTTCTCTCTGTAATCTCCTCCAGCTCTATAATCCCCCTAGACCTCTGCGCTCCACCTATTCTGGAATTTGAACATCCCCGATTTTAAATGCACCACCATTGGTGGTTGAGCTTACAGCTGCCTAGGTCCTAAGCTCTGGAATTCCATCCCTAAATCTCTCCTTCTCTTTACTTCTCTTTCATCCTTTAAGACTCTCCTTAAAACCTACCTCTTCAACCAAGCTTTTGGTCATCTGCCCTAACATCTCCTTATATGGCTCTGTGTCAATTTTTTTTTAATATAACACTCCTGTGAAGCACCTTGGGACGTTTTATTACTTTAAAGGTGCTATATAAACATAAGTTGTTGTTGTAATACAAGCCTAGTTTATGTAATCTCTCCTCATAATCTAACTCTTGGAGCCCTGGTAACATTCTGGGCTCCTTCCAAGGCTCCTTCTAAGGTGCGGTGCCCAGAACTGTACTGTCCTCCAAATGTGGTCTAACCAGGGCTTTGTATAGCTGTAACAAAACTTACTCTCCTTTATATTCTAGTCCTCTAGTTATAAAGGCTAACATTCCATCAGCCTTTTTGATTATTTTTTGTTCCTGCCTACTACATTTTAGTGATCTGTGTACATAGACCCCTAAATCTCTTTGGGCTTCCACTGTTGTAGCTTTTCACCATTTAAATAATACTTGGATCTATACAATTTTGGTCCAAAATAGATGACCTCACAATTGAAATCCATCTGCCACAGTTTCGCCCACTCACTTAATCAATCAATGTCTCTTTGTAATTTTATGCTCCCATCTACGCTACTTACTACGCCACTAATCTTTGTGTCATCGGCAAACATGGATATTCGGCTCTCTATTGTGTTACCTAAGTGATTAATAAATATAGTGAATAGTTGAGGCCCCAGCACAGATCCTTGTGGAACATCACTAGTCATGGAGTGACTGACACCACTAAACCTGAGAAGCTATCTACGGCAGATCCGAATGTGCCACTGCATCACCTTGCAAATTACTCAGGATAGTTCTGGTATTGACAGGCTTTTGTATTATAGGGTTTGCTGATCATTGTTCAAGCAAGCTACCTTTGTCGCATGGACTGACTTCTCACAGGCAGAGCTGTATTTCAATGGGTGTTATGGATATAAGAATCAGGACACTTCTGAGCTACCAATTAGTTATACAGTAAATTCTTTCGTATCCGGCACCGACGGGACCGGGATGGTGCCGGTTGATTAAAAATTGTGGATAACAGAGAGGTAGGCAATTTTTAACACAAAAAAATAAAAACCAGTGACTAACTCGGCCACCGTGGGAAACTCGGACTTGGAAAAACGAAAGATGGATGGATTCGGCAAGATTACCGGTTATCTATTTTGCTGGTTATTAAAGAATTCCGGTTGATTAGGTGCCATTTAAACAAGAGTTTACTGTAGTTTTGATTTCGCTGCAACAAGCTGAGACAAGCGCAGCCTTGTAGGTAGAAACACCTAAAGAATTCTGAGAAAGACTGGACAGTAGGGATCTACAAAGAAAGCTAATCAAAGGAAGGTCAACTATCTGTGTCTGTTAAGCCTTTTCATGAACTGCTTTAAAGATGCTGGGGGGAATTTTCCCATCCCTGGGGAGGTGTGTATGGAGGCGAGACTGCCGGGAAAATGGCAGAAAGTGGGAGCGGGTACTGACCCCACTCCCAACCCGCCTCTGTGCCATCTTCCTGGGAGGTGGGTCCCCGACTCGCGCAGGGACCCGTTTCCTCAAGGCGGGAAGGGGATTAGAGCCAATTAACTGCCTGTTAACAGGTAGTTAACAGGCAGTTTTGAGGCTTATCCCTATTTTACCCCTGCAATTGCGGGCTTCCTGACGGCTGCGAACCTCGCTAGGGTAAGCGAGGCGAGCAGTGGGTCTGCGGGGATGAGAGGGATCGAAAAGTGCGCAGTGGAGGTGAGTGATGGGTGCAAGTGTGGAGAGGTAAGTATGAGAGGTGAGTGTAAGGTGTTGGAAAAAGTTTACTTACCTTTGCTTCTTCCTGCAGGCTTCAACTCTTGAGGATCCGGAGGTGCCTCATCTCAACGGCAGAGATGACAGAATGGCTGCTGCATTCTCAGATGCAGCAGCCATCTGATTTCTGCTGAGGAAATAGGTTGTGATGAGTCTTCAGTGCAAGGGCTCACCATACAACAGAGATTGTCAGTGTTTGACAGCTTCTCAAAGCTGTCAAATGCTGACAATTCATCTGTCAAAAATTTTCGACAGATGAAACGTCATACGCTGACGTCCTCTGTCACCGGCTTTCCCTTAATTGGTCGGCTAAGCCCGCAGGGCGGGCTTAACAAGGTCAATCAAGGGAAAATAGCGTGGGTTGGCCAGATGTCGTTGAGGGCGGAACTGAAACCCGACAACCAGGAGTCCCGCCCCCAACGCGTCCCCATTGACAAAATCCAGCCCGCTGTGTTAGTTGAGCTGACTTCAACAAGTGGCCTGTAACTACTCCTTCTCTTACTGGTTCCCTCTGTGAATAAACCTGTTTGAGAACTTTACCTATTACGGAAATATCTGGTGTGCCCAATTATCACCTGCTGGCATGATCTGACTATATATAGCCCAAGCCCATGCGTTCGCTGTTATTACCCCTTTGAAACAGACCGCAACTTCAGGATGTAGCGTAATTGCATCCTAACGCGGAAATCCTGAAGTTGCGGCCATTCACTGCTCCGACACTGGCTGCGTTGTGCCACCCACCCCCTCCCCCCCTCACACCATAGCCAGCAATCAGTGTAATCAATGAAATCAGGGAAACTGACGAAAACTTGGCCTTTTCCCTGGCAATGCCGCTGTTAAGTATGCCATTAAAATTTAGACCCTTTTGGATTAGGTGTAACTGGGGTTTTAACAGCGTATTGACTGCTAAACAAACGTTATGCCCCTGAAAAACTAATTTTAATTTTGTGGAGTGTCCAATTGATCCATTTTAATAACAATTAACATTTTTAAGAAACTTTATTTATTTAAAAAAAATGTTTGTTCATCTTTATTTCAGATTTACCTTTTCCCCATGTGAGAGCCCCAATCTTTGTTTTGCTCTCTATAACATTTTTAAAAAGTTAGAATCAAAGGAGCTTACTCCCTTCCTGGTTCCCAGTCTGTGAGAATTCTGCATTATGATTGGCTGCTTAGACAGCTTGTTGACGTCACAGCAGCTCACGCTAAACTACGTTGATTTTAATCTGTCACATTAACACCACCTCTAGCCTTGCATATCTCTTAATGTCTCTTAATGTCTCTTCATCTCCTCTTTTGTTCCTTTATCCCCTCCCCCTTTTCCCAGCTTTACCCTGGCCTTAAATCTATTTGATTTCCAGCTCTTCCCAGTTCTGATGAAAGGTCATCGACCTGAAACGTCAACTCTCTTTCTCTCTCCACGGATGCTGCCTGGCCTGCTGAGTTTTTCCAGCGTTTTCTGTTGTTATGTCAGAAAAGCAGAACGTCTCACAAGATCTTCGTGGGAAGCTTACTTCGGGGAAAGCGGCGAACGCTAATTACAGGTCAATAAATCGCGTGGATTCACTGCACATGTAGTACAGTACTGGCAGAGGATTAAAAGTCCATGTGAGGGCGAAACTGATCCATGAGATTTCATGGTCTGTCCAGGTACATGCCATGTTTAATATGAATACATACATTAATATTTTATTGCATCAACAAACGTGTTCTTTTTATCACCATAATGAAGGAATTAAAATAAAGCTTTTAACTTCTGAAGAGGCTTTGAAACTCCTAAATCAACTATGACAGATATGCAACAGTAACTGACTCCACAATCCAGAGCTGTGTGCAAAATCTCCAATCTTCCGCTTCCGTTTAAAAAAACGGAGTGACTCCGTTTTGTGAGACTGATGACTGTCTGGAAACTGTCAGAAACCTGCGAGACTCCTTTTGACCTGCTGCTTTTAGACATAAGAATACAGTGACGTTTTTATACTTGGAAGCACTAATTCATCCCAACAGACTTCGAAAGGTCAGGCCTGCTCTGAATCACTGATGGCAAGATCTCGCTCACATTCCTTCCAGGATGATTCAGCAGTGAGGTCATTGGGGAATGCATCACAGAAAAATTAGACATTGACAAAGTATCTGCAGTCACAGGTTTCATCAATTTAATTTTCAGATGCATGTCGTCAAATAATAAATATTTAATTATAAATATTTCATTGGCTGTATTTCTACATAAAATACTAAATAAATTACAATCTTTTAAATTAACACAGCATGATAGTCTTGCATGTTAAGAACAGGGACCTATTCTTTTTGAGAAATGCCTAGAATAGGATTTGGTGATGTAAACTTTGTAGTAAAAGAATACATTAACAAACCTGAAGCAGATGACTAGATTGTCAAACAGTACTCTAACAACAGGAGCTATCAGCAGAAAATACTGGAATAACCCCGAGAGAGGGGCTATCTCAAAGCCTAAAGCAGCAATGTCATAACTGGTGATGTATTCAGTTTGTAAAATAATACATTCTGTGAGCACGGCAATCCAGACAAGCATGCAAGTTTTTCTAGCCTGTCTTACAGTCCTTATGTAACGTGACTGCACAGGGAATTGAGTTATGAGAAAAGCTTCCAGGCTGATGCAGCTTAAGACTAGAGAGCTGACGTGGGCATTCACTGTCAGGAAATTGTGAATAAGGCCACTGATGAAGTCGTCCGATGCGAGTTTGACATCAATGACTTGGTGACAAACCTTGACCAGGATGGCAGGCACCAGCATTGCATCGGCTGCTGCCAGGTGAGAAATGAAGACTGAAGTGCACTTCCTGGACACAACCTGAGACAAGAGCAAGACTGAGATGTAGAGTGTTCCAAAGGCTCCCGCAGCCAATACCACAACATTTGTAGAAGGCAGGATCATGTACTGAATGTATTTCAGAACCAGGTATCTCTTCAAGACAGGCATGTAATCTGCGTCCTGGGGACCCTTTGGCCGTACAGAAGTTCTGTGAGAGAGAAAAGAAGTTAATTTCTTCTCGAAGCGACGTTTGATTATAGATGACCGTGTTTATAAGCTCTAAGCTCGAAAGCAACTTTTCCGAAGAAAACCACATCCCCTGTTGTTCTGCAGACCTAAGCAGAAGAAGTTGAAGTAAAGAGACCAATCGTGACAACACCCCACATTATAGATTTCGCAACAGCTTTTCAGGGCTAGTGTGCAATAAGATTTCTCAAAGTTTATGAAGAGACCAGAAGATTTACGTAATGTACGCAAGACGGTGAAATCGCCTGTATTTTGGCAAAGGAATTAGTCCTGCAGGTTCTGTTACATCATCCTTGAAGCCATCAGGTCCAATATCATCAAATCATTTAATCCCCTTTGTCAAAGACCCTGCAATGTTTTCTTCATGGTATCAGCCATGGCTCAGTGGTACCGCTCTCGCCTCTGAGTCAGAAGGTTGTGGGTTCAAGTCCTACGCCACCTGAGCACAAAATCTAAGCTGACACTCTAGTGCAGTACTGAGGGAGTGTTGCAGGGTCGGAGGTGCCATCTTTCAGATGAGACATTAAGCTGAGGCCCCATATGCCCTCTCAGGTAGACGGAAAAGATCCCACTGCACTATTTCAAAGAAGAGCAGGGTATCCTAGCCAATATTTATCCCTCAACCAACATCACTAAAACCAATTATCTGGTCATTATCACATTGCTGTTTGTGGGACCTTGCTGTGTGCAAATTGGCTGCTTCATTTCCTGTATTACAACAGTGACTACACGTCAAAAGGAATTCATTGGTTGTAAAGTGCCTTGTGACATACTGAGGTTGTGAAAGGTGCTATATAAGTTTTCTTTTCTGTCTTTCTTTTCTGTCTCAGACAACACCAGGAAACATCTATTCCAACCCTGGGGTTCAGAGGATAAACCACTCAAGTTTAATATCTCTCACTTGACATTAAGGGACATTCATTGTCCAGCAGTAAAGGATGAAGCCATGAGGGTGTTCTTGCGGCACACTTCTTTAATCTGTAGGGTTCTTACTGTGCATAGTTTGAGAAGATCAAGCTTTTTAGCTAGTGCTGATTCTAAGGGTTTTGTGGCACTTTGTACAATGCGTCTGGGGAATTGCAATCCACTTGTGCATCTTTTCCGTCTTGAACTAATCTGTAAGCATTCAAACTTATTTATAAATATTTCAATGTTACAAACTCAAGCCATTCCAGTAAAAGTGTAAGAAATGCTCTCTCCTACTGAAAAAACAAGGAGTTAACCATTCATACTGAAATGGTTGAAAATTATTTTTATTTCCCGATGTGAGTCCTCAGGTAATACAAACTCAAACTTCTTTTCACAACCCTTGCATATATACCTTCCAAATGGGGGAAACCCACTCGAAAGGCTGGATTTTCCCTGCGGAGGTGGGATGGCGACAGGAGAGCTGGTTGGCGGTTTCTGGTCCCACTCCCGTCTGCAGCTGCTCTCGAAAAATGATTTTCCGTAGATTGGCCTTGTTAAGCTCGCCCTAGCCAATTAACAGGAAGCGGGTCTGATGACGTCATTTGATGACACGTCATCAGCCGGTTTCCTTAAAGGGACCACGGCCACATTGATTTTGACAATTGTGCTGTCAGTGTTCCGCAGCATTGAGGTGCTGCAAACACTGACAAGCACTGCACAGAGGTGCACGTCTGCACCCAGGCTCATGCATGACTCCCTCCATGGGCGGAAGAGACCTCCCCAGGAGATCAACGCAGCCTGGTTGCACATTACACAGGAGGACACAAGCAGGCATGTCGTCAGGAGGACCAGGCTGCAGTAGTGCCAACCTTTCAATTATCTCAGTAGATCACATAATGTTACAGCAATGCCACACTCAAACCCACCCTGCTGAGCCACTCATCGCATCCCCATTACTCTGCCTTCCATACCCTACTCCTGCACATTCTTACTCACACCAATTTACCTTGCACCTCCACCCATCCCCCTCTATCTACATTATCACTTCCCCATCTCACTAGCCACCACTCACCCTCATCCTACTGCAAGCATACCAACTAACAACACACAAGGGTAGGCACTTGAGAGGTTTAGCCAATGTTCATGTGAAGTTTCTGGTAATGTGTTGTCATATAGTGAAATCTATATGTTCAACACTTCACCTTATTGGACAGATCTGTTTGCACCTTGAGAAGTGTCTTACTGAGTTCCAGTGAATGTTGAGACATAACTTCCCTCCCACTATAGTGATGAGTGTGAATGGAATGGCTTGGACATTATAGGGATGCTTTACATTGCTGGTGTGGGATGGTGTCAACCTGGTGCATCATGTGGCAGCCAGGTGTACAGCATCAAGTGAAGTAAATCTGGCCATGATGATGCCATCACTGGCCTCCCGGGCAGCAATGTTGTTAGGGGCTGATGCCCTGTGTCCTGTGCAGCTTCAGATGATGGCGGAGAAGGTTGGTGATGTTGTTGGTGATGTTGGTGTACCTGGTGATGTTGGTGTTGGGGCTGATCGTGGAAGGATTCAGAGGACCAAGGTGTGATTTTTCCAAGGGCACCGATGTTGCTGCAATAGATGGCAAGTGCAGGTGAGATGACAGAAGTGATCTGTCAATGGTGAGCGAGGTTGTTCCAATAAGGTGGCACTGGATATATAGTTGGCTCTAAACACTTGCAAGCTAAAGAAATCTCTATATGTAATAAAAATGCAGTAACCAACAGTTTCTGAGCTCTGAAACTGAACATCTGCAACATGGCATCCTTTATACCACTTCTGCAGCTGTCAGCTTATCAGATACATCAAAGCAGACTCAACTCACGCCAGGGTGAGCTGGCGTGCTCCCTGAGCAGCAGGTAACCCGTGGGGGAGAACGTAAAATTGCAAGGTAGGCTCAAAATAGCATTAAATTGGCTGTTAACAAGCCATTTAATGATATAAATTGTCTCCCTGCCGCTTGGTGTCGGGTCAATTCTCCACAGACAGACCCGACACCTGGGAGACTCGCGTGGAGACGGGTTGACAGCGGGTTTCCTACCCATTGTCAATCTTTGCCATTTTGACAGCGGACCCGCCTCCAAACCCGCACTCTGAGCGCCGGCAAAATCCAGCCCTAAGTCACAGCTACATTTTGGAAGCGTGCGTTAAGAGGTGAGGTGTGGTTGAGTCACACAGTTCCTATCTGCACATGTTGAAAGTAAAGACCAGAGCAGAATGAAGGAAAATAAAATTCTGTATCACCTTCTTGATAAAAATATGACTTATCACACTAATATCCCTGTTAGTTATTAATAGATCTAAACGCTGTAAAGTTAGCAAGAGCACAGTTTCAATAAGTTTCAATAAGAAAGGTTTCATGTGAGTATCTCTTTTTGAGCTTCTAACAATGTTAACAATGTTTAAAAAAAAACAATGTTAACAGTGCAAGTCGGAAATAGAGCCAGTCAATGCTGTATAAATTGTCACAAAGGAGGATTGTTATCCCACTGTTGGAAATATTGGCTATTTTAACATTCTGCTGTTTCTTTGTTCCCTAGCTGTGCAGGAGTCAGAGTACAATAACTGATCAGGTCTGTTTTCATTGGAGTTTGATCAGAAATAACTTTCTTTCTCACATTTGAAATGTAATTTAAAACTGGCCATGGGATCTTGTGTCTAGTCTAGAATACAGTAATCAGACACAGGCATGTTATTTGGAACTGTAATTGGAAAGTTATTCATGCCACTTTTTGCTGCAATTCAAAGTGAGGAAAGAGAATACAGTCTAGTAAGTGCTAAGAGATTTGAATTATCCAATCATTTGAAGTAATTTAATTAAAATGAATGCCTGTAGTCATAACCAATTAGAACACGATCATGTAATTAATTCGGCGCTAGGAAGATGGAGAGTGACTATGAACAGTACAAAAGTGTTTTGTTTATTAACCAAAATAAGCATGTTTGAGTTGATACAAGATTGAGGCTTCTCCCTCTCTGCCCTCGTAACATTGGACAAAACCCCGTTTACATGCTTAGATGGGATTTGCACTTAAATTCAGCTGAAGATACGGCCATGGAGAGGGAGCTGCTCCGAGGAAATTCACACTCATGCTGGTTATTATCTGCCTAGTAATGTAATGGTTAAAATGCCTGGTTTTCTTGGGCGTAACATCTAACTGGTGCTGCTACCCGGTATCACTACATTTCAGGCTATGTGGGCTGGATGCCTTCATGCAAGTGTCATCATGGGTGTGATGTTAACAATTCCAGTCTGTCTACTTCAATTACACCAACTCCCAACTGACACTAGTAGTGACCTCCTTAAAGCAGTTGATGATTGTGCAACCTACCTTATCCCATCTTACAACCTATCTTACAGCAGGATGTGAAGAGCTAAATTATTTGTGTATGCATGTGTGTTTGTGTGTGTTTGTGTGTCTCTGGCACTGTGTGTGGATAAGCCAATGCACAATTGCACAAGTAACATTTACAGAGAAAATTACAGAGCTATTCAGCTGATGAGAAGAAATAAACAGAATCATTCTGACTCGTAATTTGCGGTCAGCGGTGAAGCAAAGGCGTTCGCCACTGGCCCTGAAGTAAGCTTCCCATAAAGATCTCGCAATCTCTGTGCCGAGAAGTTTGGCTTTTCCAACGTGCAGTTGAAATCAACATAAGTTAATGGGGAATCCCTAACGCGAGCTGCTGTGATGTCAACAAGCTGTCTAAGCAGCCAATCACAATCCAGTGTTCTCACAGACCGAGAACCAGCAAGTGAGTAAGCTCCTTTGATTCTAACTTTTTAAAAATGTTACAGAGAGCAAAACAAAGACTGGGGGGGGAAAATTCGGTGGCACCCCCTTTGGGGTGCTAACTTCGCTGGGGCGCTACTTTTAGCGCCCCGAAAAAGTTAGCACCCCTGCACCGTAAATTGAGTGATAGTGCCCGAAGCAGGAGGCGGGGCGCTACTGGAAGCGCTACCCCTCCTTCCTGGGGCGCTACCATTCAATATCACGGCGCTACGTGCAACAGCGCCACGCGCGTCGACACGTAATGCCGCATCATTGCAGGCCTCCCTCCCCTGATTAAAGGGGAGGGGCCTAGCGCTGCGCACACCGGGGCCCTGCTGGACCACCAGGGAGTGGGGTGCCAGAAAAACAGCCCGGCACTCATGAGGAGTGTCGGGCTGACCAATCGCGGCCAGCACCCCGCATAAAATAGCGAAAGAGGGCAGGTGCTGGCAGGCGGCCCAAAAAAATATGACCGCCCAGCACCTGCCCTTTAATTTGCGTCACCGCGGCTGCAAAAACGCTACCATGACCCTGTCGGACATATCGTCTGGCGGTAGGTCAGGGGGCGCGACCGAAGTTTGTGACCGGGTTGCGAGCAGGGCGCTGCGCACGCCGATGACATCATTGCCGGAGGCACAGCACCATGGGGCGCTACTGGCTACTGCCGCCGCTAACCTCCTGCTGAATTTCACGGGAGGCGTTAGCGGCACCGCGCCCAGGCGCTAGGGGCTTTGCGCCCCATTAGTGCCCCCCAGGGGTGCTAACGGGAGGCGCAAAGCAACCCAATTTTGCCCCTTGGGACTCTCAGACGGGGAAAAGACAAACCTGAAATAAAGATGAACAAACATGTAACAAAAATAATTTTTTTTTAAAGTTTATTAAAAATTGTAATTTTTATTAAAATGGACCAATTCGACACTCCACAAAATTCAAATTCGTTTTTCAGGGCCATAACGTTTGTTTAGCAGTCAATACGCTGTTATAACCCCAGTTACACCTAACCCAAAAGGGTCTAACTTTTAATGGGGAATTTAACAGCGATATTACCGCGGAAAAGCCAAAGTTTTCATCAGTTTTCCTGATTATACTGATTGCTGGCTGTGGGGGAGGTGGGTGCCAGAGCACAGCCAGTGTCGGAGCAGTGAATGACTGGCCACAACTTCAGGATTTCTGCATTGGATGCACAGGCGCTACATCCTGAAGTTGCGGTCAGTTTCAAAGGGGTAATAAGAGCGAACGCTGCTCGTTCACTGTTATTACCCACCGCAAATTCCGTGCCATTATGATCTTCCAAACCTGACCTTACCTAATGTGCAGTTTCCTATTTATTTGAACAAGTGCTGAAGCCATCAGCTCAAAAAAGCTTTACAAACACTAATGGCATTGAAGCAAACCATTGGTACAATTTTACACTGTAATGGTTTCTTTGAATATTACTAGCTTTAAATACATTCCCCACCATTTGTGTCTTCTGTCAGTTAAATGAATGAGCACTTGTTTCCCGCACTTGGTGCAGGAATGCTACTCTGTTGTGAGAATGTGGTATGTTACTGACCGTTAGTTGAAGCTGTACATTCATCCCAGTTCTAGAGCAACCTACTGCTCCCCACGCCTCACACTCACACGCACACACACACATACCCTCACTCGTTCTCACACACATACTTTCACACACATACACTCATACCCACACTCACTCACTCTCAGACAAACTCTCACACACACTACACTCACATACTCTCTCACATTCTCTGTCACACACTCTCTCACACACAGTCTCTCACACACAATCTCTCTCACACACACTCGCACCCTCTCACACTCACTTGCACACTCACTCACACTCATACACGCACACATTCCCTCTCTCTCTCACAGATATACTTCTGAATTTTTGGTGAGATGCCTTCCAAACTTCACCATAACAAAAGCATAGGTGCTTTTCTGTATCATTGCGACTGCTTCACAAGCTGACAGCAAATTCCAGTACATTATTAGAGATCAGCCTTCACTTTAAGAACTTCAGTGAACTGCTGATGGATATAAGCCACTTTGGGCTGTTGGGAAAATTTGAATTTTCTGTGATTAATGTTATTTCATTTAAAACTATTGCAAATTAAATTCTAGACTTAAAAGGAGTCGAGACAAACTGAAACATCAGAGCTAACAGAATGTTAACGGACAGAGAAAGCAATAAGCACTTACACTTTCTGTTGTTGAGAACATGTTTCACACAGGTTGCTTAGGTGATCCATTGCTTCATAACAGTGAGTTTTCAGCATCTGGGAAAATTTTTCTGACATTCATTTTTATATGTCTGTCATCTGGTCTGAGCCAGTACTGATGTCATCAGCTCTTTATATGGTTACCACCACTTCCTCTCGCAAAACATGGAATGCTGGCTGACTTCCAACTTTCTCCACCAACCCGGCCTCCCTGTATTTTTACATGATGCGGAGATGCCTTTAACCTGGTGTTGTGCCGGTGTTGGACTGGGGTGGACAAAAGTGAGAAGTCGCACAACACCAGGTTATAGTCCAACAGTGATTTCAAATAAAACTGTTGGACTATAACCTGGTGTTGTCTGTATTTTTACACCAGTGAAACAACTGGCAGTCCTCTTTTCTTCCTTGGCTACATGAACTGAAAGTAAAAAAGTATCGCCAAGTTAGCTCCAGGCTGCTAGCTCAGGACACGACTAAACCAAAATGAAAATGTCCTTATATTTTAAAAAGAGAAGTGACTAACATACTTTGCGGTGGCCGGGCATCTAACGGTGTCTGCCATTAGTCAGACTTGCCCTTGGACATTTAGTTTTTTGTGCGGCAAGTTGCTGAAAGTGCGAGCTGATAATGTCGCAGCGAGGGAAACCGAGCATCTGGGACCTGAGTGAACAGGGAAAGCAACAGGGTATCTCCTTAGCCAATCAGATTGAAGGATTGTGAAATTACCAGCGGAAGAACTGAGAAAGAAGTGTAAGTTAGAGTGGGTGAATTCAATGTCAAGTCAGGTACAGAAAGAGAAGTAAATAAAGGGAAAGAAAGATCGGATTAAGAGAGAGAGGAAAAAAGAGACAGAAAGGCTACAAATTCTGGCCCACCGTACTGCTCGGAGAGCTTTCCTGAAAGTTTCAGTCACTCTGAAGTTCAAGGGTTGCAGGTTTTAGTGTTGAGCTTGGAGAGGAAACAAATTGTAAAGCCAGCAGACAGCCCAGGTCATTGGCTTATTAATTAAGTCACGGGGAGATTCCCTCTCAGTTATTTGTCTCGGCACACCAACCTCCACCACCCGCCCTCCCTCGCCCCACCACATAAACTCCATCTTGTCCAGAACATTGCTGAATGCATCCTGTCCTGTGTTAAGTCCTGCCCGTTCGTCACTCCTGTCCTTGATGATCTACATTTCCCCCTCTCCAATATATCACATTTTAAAATCAGATTTTTTAATTCCCTCCATTGCTTTCCCCCACCCTATCTCTGAAATCTCCTCCAGCTCTACATTTCCCCTCCAAGCTCACTGCTCTGTCTGACGTTTTATGCATTCTCCCTTCTTCCGCCTTGCCATTGATGGAAAAGCTTTCAGTCACCTGGATTCCCTCCTGAACCTTCCCTCTATCCCTCTTTAAAAACCTCCTTAAAGCTCTTGCAGTCACCCTTGTTAGGTAAGGGAATCGAGGGATGTGGATCAAAGGTGGTTGAATGGAGCTGAGGTACTGATTAGCCATGATCTGATGAAATGGCAGACCAGCCTCATGGGGCTGAATGGCCTACCCCTATTCCTATGTCCCCTCCCTTCCATGGCTCAGTGTTCATGATCCTTGTGTCTGAAGCACTTTGGGGCATTCTTTATGTTAAAGGCATTACATAAATGCAAATTGTTGTTACTAAAATGTGCATTTCAACTAAAAGTAACTTGCTCCTTTATTGCAGTTCCCTTAAAGGGCTTGTTTTTAGGAGCCTGTACCATTCACAGTGAAGTAATTTGCAGCAGTGAACAGCATTTTGTGAATTTATCATGAGTCAGAGCTTGGATTACTACTCACATTTACTCTTGATGTACAGATACCCAGATTTAAGCATCATTTTTATCTTGTTAATATATCTGGGCACGTCAAAAGATTGGGAAGTGAAAAGGAAGAATACAAAAAGATGCAATAACAAGACAGGGAGATAAGGTTAGAGTAGATAGCTCCAGTTAAAGAGCTAGTACAGGCACACTGGGCCGAACAGCCTCTAAATCCAATGTGATATTGCAGCTGTAATACATATGATTATATGTTATTCCCAACTTCAGCCCGGATGAAGCAGAATGACTTCAGGGTAACCCAAGTTGTTGATTGCATTTTGATTAGCTGACTCAAGATTGGGAATGTCTGTTTGTTTCCTGTTGGGTACGAAACTATCTATTTATGGAGAGGTGGAGCAATTAATTGGTCTGCTAATAGTATCTGCAGAGCCTCTTCTGAATGGGAGGCTTGTCTAGACAAATTAAGTTTCAGATAACCCAATGTTCTCATTCAAACAATACAGATACCAAACCCCTTTGAGCCAACACTTTCTAGCAGGTCCTCACAATGTAAAATAACCAGTCAGCAACTGAGCCGTACAGACGAGGAAAGAATCGGCTTCAATTTCTACTCTGTGCTGAGTTAGCTGACTCCTCCATTCTCTGCACACTCGCAGTCACTGTGGTTGCAAAACCTGTCAGAGCCTCCTGTACTTGTTCCTGCAGCTCCAGGATCGCCCTCTTCCTTGATGGCCCCCGAGGCTCAGCGTCTGCATGCAGCTGAGCACAGCTAGAAGACTCCTGCAACCTCCGATGAGGTGTCTCCACTGCTGACCCTGTCTCCACCATCTGCACTTGCTCACCTGTGATGTGTGAGACACCAGGTGACAACACTACTCTATCTCGCGAGGGACCCACCGAGGTGATTGTATCTGAGTTGGTGCTGGCTTGCCTTGTCAGAGGTGATGCTGCACCCTCAGAGGCTGGAGGCTCCTCTGAAGAGTGCTCTTGCTGTTCCTCATGGACAGTGGGGAGGGGCGGGGGGGCTCTTGATGGACCTGTAGGAGAGTAAAGACATCAAGATATATGATATATCCATTGCATACAGATACCAATAAGTACATTATGAGCATTCAATTTCTCTTGCCATCAGCCCCCATATGAGTGACTGGTGAATGCCATGCAGGCGTATGGAAAATGATTCTGTCACCAGGTTGTTCTGATGAGCCCCTCTCTCCGTCCCCCACTTCCAGCCGGTCGACCGCTGCAGTAATCTCCAGGGCAGCCTCCTCTGCAAGAGTCAGAATGGCCAGTGATTGAGGGCCACCTCCCGTTCTCTCCCTCTCCCTCTTGTTGTGGGCTCTCTTCTCCTGCAAGGAGGGAAAGAAGAGAAGGTTGAGTGAGAGTGATAGAATGAGTGTAAGGAATGGATGGGTTAGATCTTTAGAGGGAGACTGTGATGGAGTGGGGTGGCTGTAACAAGTTGCCTCCTTTAGTGTTGTTAGTTAGTGTCATTGCATTAGGATGAGGGTGAGTGTGAGGGGTGCATAGTAAGATAGGGATGTGATAATGTAGATAGATAGAGAGGGATGGGTGAAGGTGCAAGGGATGTTGCATTGAGTAGCACTGTGCAGGAGTAGGGTTGGGAATGCTGATTGAAGGGGAAGTGATTACAGGCACAGCAGCACAAAGGTAAGTATGGCTTTATACTCACTTTTCCTGATCATTAAAATGTTTGCGGCACTGCACCCAGGTCCTCATCACCACACACCTGCCTGTGACCTCAGCTATTTGCAGCCAGACTGCCTTAGTCTCCTGGGGAGGTCTCTTCCGCTCACTGGCAGGGAAGCGAACCTCCCTGCGTGCTCTGACTCCCTCCACAAGAACACGGAGGGCGTCATCGCTGAAGCGAGGAGCAGCTCTCTGCCTTTGCAAACTCATTTTCAGCATAAACCAAACTATCTCTGCACTGCAGCCTTTCAAAGGAAGAAGTGAAATGAAATGGGGCCGTAGGCCCTTTAAATATACCAGCAACAGAAGCCTCAGCAATGACGTCACCAGATCCACACCTTGTAATTGGGTCGGGGAACACGAAGGGCGGGCTTAACAAGGCCCATTAAGGCAAAATCTTTTATTTCAGCGGGATGAAGACGGCAGCAGGCTCGTGACCCGCCAATGACCTCTCCTGCCATGAAGCCGTCCAGGTAGGGGAAATCGCAGCCTAAGATTTGAAACTCTGAAGGGGTATTTGGAAAATGGGACAAATGGGGCAATGTCAATATCCAAACCTTATATTACAAGAAGTCTGTTAAATATTTAAAACTGAATTAATACCTCAATATTGAGACCCCAGTCAAAACAAGCGAAAGAGGATAAAATAATTAAAGCTATCAACATCAGAGGCTGTGCAATAACAACATAAAAATGAGAAGTCGCACAACACCAGGTTATAGTCCAACAGTTTTATTTGAAATTACGAGCTTTCGGAGCGCTGCTCCTTCGTCAGGTAAAGTGAGGGAATACAAATACAAATCAGATACAAAGCATATATAGACAGAGAACAATGTGTCTGCAGAGATACAATCAGTCAGGAAGGAATTACATCAAAGACACAGCAGAATACAGCTAAGACAATGAGGTGGGGTCACAGGGGGTCCAGCATGTCAAATGCTGCAGTCTGCAGTTAAGCTTTTTCCTTTTTTTTGAAACTGGAAATCACATCTCTGAACAAGATAACGACGACTCTAGACTCTACGTCCTGTAGCGTGACATGAAACCGAGATCCCGGCTGAGGCCGTCCTCATGGGTGCGGAACTTGGCTATCAGTTTGTGCTCGATGATTTTGCGTTGTGTGTCTCGAAGGCCGCCTTGGAGAACGCTAACCCGCAGATCCGAGGCTGAATGTCCTTGACTGCTGAAGTGTTCCCCGACTGGGAGGTAACAATCCTGCCTGGCGATTGTTGTGCAGTGTCTGTTCATACGTTGTCTCAGTGTCTGCATTGTCTCACCGATGTACCATGCTCCGGGGCATCCTTTCCTGCAACGTATGAGGTAGACAACGTTGGCCGAGTCACATGAGTATGTACCATGTACCTGGTGGGTAGTGTCCTCACGTGTGATGATGACAATAACAACATAAAACACCACCAGAACAGGAAACTGAAAAACAAAACAGTGAGTGAAATATTCCACATCAAAAGGACCACCTGAACAGAGCCGAGTTGAGAAGATTCCAATGAAGGTTATGACAATAGTTTGAACACCAACACAATAAAGACAGTCTATCAGCTGCACAATTATCACCTTGCTTGGTCAATCAAAGGCTTATTTTACACCATTTCATCAAATTCATAGTCAATGAAAGGAAATCTAGCCAATGTGAATGTAATCAGAGCAAAAGTGAAATATCTTGTCTGCATTGGTTTCTTTCTTTCTGTTGCAGGTTTTGGGGTTTTATGCTCGATGTACTACTTGAGTTCAGCGTCATTGATGACTCCTGCAGGGGGATCTAAGTAAATATAGAGAGACACAGGGATCAAAAAGAGAAGCGTTGTTACTGTACTCTGGCTCATTGGAATAATCAGGTGCCATCACATGATTTCCTCAGGTTTGGTAGGTGGATGAATAGACACTCTATCAGACTGTGCCTCATACTATAAACCAATATATACATTTATTTAACATTAAACAAGTAAATAACCAGTATTAAGTACAAACGATATATTTACAATAGTTACAACCTCGACTATTCTACTCAAATATCAAAAAAATATACGTTTCCTGCACTGCCTTTCAACTTAACACTGATTTTTGAAACATGGTCACTCATTTCTTAAAATGTGAGCATGAAGTTCAGTAGAACGCTGTCTTTGCTGGCTTCAGACTGACTGCTGAGTTGAGCCCATGCAGCCTACCATTAGCCCACAATCAGAATCTCCTGACCACAGAACTGTCCATTAAAGGGACTACAAAGATTCATAAGCCCTGCTCCCATTCAGGCCCGACCAACATCTTCATCTCAGACTGTCAATCAAAACCATTACCCCAAGATGTCGATCGCCTAGGTTGTTTGGCATTGAAATTAATGGAATGATTTGATCTGTACCAGATACTTGGAATTACCTGCTAGATGGGCCCTCGCCCAGGTATACAGGAAACTGTGAAATTGTGCATATTAAGACACAAGTCTCTCTCTTCTCCTGAGGTGTCAATATTATCCAGAATGTAAAGTAAATGTTTTTCAGCTTAAAACAGCTAAAAATAGTGGACCTTAACCCTGTGCTGGTATTGTGGCCAGCAAAGAGGAATCAAATAGTTAATTTAACAAAGACAAGAATGCTTCATTTTTATTGCACTGGGTTCACTCATAGAAAATGGCCCAGCTTGTTTCAATAGTAGCTCCTGAATAAAAATGGTTTGTATGAGAGCTTGAGCACAGAGCTTGGAGGCAGAACTGGGTGAACGCAATCAGAGTGGATCGCAATCAGAGTGGATCGCAATCAGAGTGGATCGCAATCAGAGTGGATCACAATCAGAGTGGAGGAATTTGGTAAGAGCAGGAATTCGGTGGCGAGGAGGAAGGCGGTTGAGACGTCTAACTAAAAAGGAGGAGTGCCGCCACAGACCCCAAGGATTCTAAGTTAATAGGCCTGAGAGCGGGCCTGTGGGAGAGCGAGAGGAGTGGCCAGAGATAAAGGTAGGCCCGAGAGCCCAGAGCCCGGAGGGAACATGAGCATCAGGGAGTGAGGTAAAAAAAACTTAAAGTGCCGTCAGCACAAGAGAAGGAGCTAATTGGTGAGTAGACTTTTTCTTTAAAGTCTTGAATTTATTTCTGCTAAGTTAGTTAATAGTTTATTAAATAGAGGCATGGCAGGGCACCTCAGTCCTGTAGAATGCACATCTTGTGCCATGTGGGAACTCCAGGACGCTTCTCGTGTCCTGGACCATCACGTGTGCAGGAAGTGTCGTCAGCTGGAGGAGCTCAAGCTCCAGGTTTCGGAGCTTGAGCAGCAGCTGGTGTCACTGCGATGCATCCGTGAGGCTGAGAGCTACGTGGATAGCACATTTCAGGAGGTGGTCACCCCGCAGTGTAAGAGTGTGCAGGCAGAGAGGGAATGCGTGACCGTCAGATAGACAAGGAGGACCAGGCAGGTAGTGCAGGAGTCTCCTGAGTGCATCTCACTCTCTAACCGGGTGAGGGCAATGGTTCCTCTGGGGAGTAGAGCCAGAGCCAAGTCCACAGCACCACATGTGGCTCAACTGAACAGGGGGGGGAGGAGGAAGATTGGGAAAGCAATAGTGATAGGGGATTCAATAGTTAGGGGAACAGACAGGCGTTTCAGTGGCCACAGACATGATTCCAGGATGGCCCTGGTGCCAGAGTCAAGTATGTGACTGAGTGGCTACAGAACATTCTGAAGGGGGAGGGTGAACAGCCAGAGGTCGTGGTCCATATCAAAAGAACATACATAAGAATATACGACGTAGGAGCAGGAGTAGGTCATTTGGCCCCTCGAGCCTGCTCCTCCATTTAATATGATCATGGCTGATCTGATCTTGGCCTCAACTCCACTTCCCTGCCCGCTCCCCATAACCCTTGACTCGCTTATCGTTCAAAAATCTGTCAATCTCCATCTTAAATATATTCAATGACCCAGCCTCCACAGCTCTCTGGGGACGAGAATTCCAAAGATTCACGACCCTCTGAGAGAAGAAATTCCTCCTCATTTCCGATTTAAAAGGGTGCCCCCTTATTCTGAAATTATGCCCCCTAGTTCTAGATTCCCCCACGAGGGGAAACATCCTCTCTGCATCTATCCTGTCAAGCCCCTTCAGAATCTTATATGTTTCAATAAGATCTCCTCTCAGTCTTCTAAACTCCAATGAGTATAAGCCCAACCTGCTCAACCTTTCTTCATAAGACAACCCCTTCATCTCAGGAATTAACCCCGTGAACCAACGACATAGGTAGAAAGAGGGATGAGGTCCTGCAGGCAGATTTTGGGGAGCTAGGAAGGAGATTAAAAAGCAGGACCTCAAAGGTAGTAATCTCCGGATTACTCCCGGTGCCACAAGCTAGTGAGTATAGAAATAAGAGGATAAAGCAGATAGGGAAGGAAAGAAAGGAGGTGGGGTGGCAGTATTGATTAAGGAGAATATTACAGTGCTGGAGAGAGGATGTCCTGGAGGGGTCAAGGACAGAATCTATTTCATTAGAGTTAAGAAACAATAGAGGTGCCATTACACTGCTAGGTGTAGTCTATAGGCCACCAACTAGTGGGAAGGATATAGAGGAGCAAATTTGCACGGAGATTACAGAGTAAGAACTACAGAGTAGTGATTATGGAGGACTTCAACTATCCTAATATAGATTGGGATAGTAATAATGTAAAGGGCAGAGAGTGGGGAAGAATTTCTGAAGTGTGTTCAGGAGAACTTTCTTGATCCAGCCCAATGAGGAAGGAGGCATTGCTGGATCTGGTTCTGGGGAATGAGATAGGTCAAGTGGAGCAAATGTTAGTAGGTGAACATTTCACGAACAGTGATCACAATATCATAAGGTTTACACCAGCTATGGAAAAGGACAGAGAGCAATCTAGAGTAAAAATACTTAATTGGAAGAAGGCCAATTTCAATGGGTTGGGAATGGATCTGGCCCAGGTAACTTGGAATCAAAGATTGGTAGGCAAAACTGTAATCGAACAATGGGCTGCCTTTAAAGAGGAGGTGGTTCGGGTATAGTCAAGGTACATTCCCACGAGGGGGAAAGGTAAGGCAACCAAAGTCAGAGCTCCTTGAATGACAAAAGAGATAGAGAATGAGATGAAGCTCAAAGAGGTGGCATATGACAGATGTCAGGTTGAGAATAGAAATGAGAACCAGGCTGAATATAGAAAGTTCAGAGGGGAAGTGAAAAAGGAAATAAGAGGGGCTAAGAGAGAGTATGAGAATAGATTGGCAGCTAACATAAAAGGGAATCCAAAGGTCTTCTATAGGCATATAAATAGTAAACGGGTAGTAAGAGGAGGGGTGGGGACGATTAGGGACCAAAATGGAGACCTACGCATGGAGGCAGAGGACATGCCAAATGGTCTACTTCTGTGCTGTAACCATCCTATGATTCTATGTGACAAGGGGTCAGGTCATTTAATTCAAATCCAATCATCTTTATGGGTTTTGTGTCTGAATCACATACTTAAGTTTCCTTTTTCTTGGTCATTTTTTGAAAATGATTCCTTCGGCCATCTTGTTGAAATTGAGTGGTGCATCTGAAGCTTTCAGAGATAGTCCAGAACAGAAAGGGAAGGCTGGAACAAACTGTTACATAAAGGTTAATATTCAGGGAGCTTGTAGCTAAGTGTTAGCTGGGTCAGCAGTTGTACACTCGCCTCTGTGCCAGATGGTTATGGGTTCAAGCCCCACTTCAGCACATAATCTAAGCTGACGCTTCAGTGCAGTACTGAGGGAGTGCTATACTGTCAGAGATGACGCTTTTTGAATGAAACATTAAATTGAAGTTCCATCTTCCTTTTCGAGGTTGTAACAGATCCTATCGCACTTTTTCCAAAGAGAATCATCCCTCAACTAACAGCACCAAAATAGAACAATTGGCCATTAATCTCATTGTTATTTGTGGGACCTTGCTATGCGCAAATTGTTGGCAGTGACTATGCTTCAAAAGTAACTATTTGGCTGTAAAGGATGTCTTGAGGATGTAAAAGGTGCTGTATAAATGTAAGTTCTCTGTTTATCTGGATTGATATTTCAGTGCAGCACTGAAGGAATGATGTGTTGATGGAAGTTTCATCTTTCAGGTCAAATATTAAACTCGGGTCCTGTTTACATGTTCAGGAAGATGCAGATGATCCCGCAGCACTGCTTGAAGAATAACTGAGTTCTCCTGGTATCCTGTTCAATGTTCCTCCCTCAATCAACACCATCACTAACATATTAACTGGTCATTCATCTCACTTACTGTTAGTGATACCTGGTGCACTATTGGGTGCCATGTTTACCTACATAAGTGACTGCACTTCGAAAGTAATCTATTGGCTGTGGAGCACTTTGGGACATCTTGGGAGCTTGTTGAACGGCAATATAAATACAAGTTCTTTCTTTAACTGCACAAAGGTTAAAAAAAAATAAGACGACATTGTTGTCAGCTACTCTTAGTTGCCTCCCTTCAAGGCTTTCCTCATATCTGGGTCCTTGGACACAAGGATTCAGTCTCATACCCTTCTCCAAATCACTTCCAGGGCCTCAGTGCTTGCTCCATATCTCCAATAATCAACAAGATGCAATGACTCAGAACTGCACAAAGGTTAAAAAAAAATAAGACGACATTGTTGTCAGCTACTCTTAGTTGCCTCCCTTCAAGGCTTTCCTCATATCTGGGTCCTTGGACACAAGGATTCAGTCTCATACCCTTCTCCAAATCACTTCCAGGGCCTCAGTGCTTGCTCCATATCTCCAATAATCAACAAGATGCAATACTCATGGTGTGCTCTGACCCTGACTCCTACTGTACCATTTTGGTGATCTAATTCAGCATTCTATTTGTTTTGTTAACTGTTTCTCAACAGTTATTCAACATGATGAGGATCATGTCTACTAAAACCCACAAAATCACCCTCAACTTTAACCTTGGCTTTTTCAACACAATTCATGAAGTGCCTATGTGGCCTGTTTTGTGCATCCTATTATACATTTCTCCATATTATATCAAATTTCATCTACCATTGTTCTGCCCATTTAACTATTTTGTGCTACCTCTTCCTATTCAGGTGGATCTGTTTTGCCTGAGTCTGTTTTATCCTGCTGTTTTGAAAATGGGTTCTACATTAACCTATTTGCAATCTAATGGAACCTCCCCAGAGTTCAACTCTCTCTTAATGAATGTCACACCTCACAAGTTTCAATCCTTGTCTCTCGAAGCACTCTAGCATAAATACCATCGTCCCCTAGGGTTTTTTGTTTTGTTTCTAAGCTTGTCGATAACTCCTACCTCATTCATATTGATGAATACTGCTTCAATTATAACTCATTATGCATGGTGTGAGTTCAGGTCCCACTTGTTTGAATTCTTGGAAGTTGGGCATTCAAACAATATAGTAATGCATCAAAGGGCCTTTATATCAATACTCCCTACATACTCTGTTATTAAATAAAATAACAGCAGTGATGAAATCTGTGCAGGCTGTAACTCAATCTCTGGCTGCATAAAGTACTTGAAAGGTTTATAATCTCATAACCTTGAACTTATATTAAGTGCTGTCATATAGTACAATCCAAGTGTTCTAAAAACTCAAGGCACTGCAATAATCAGTACCTTGAACAGTTAGTTCAAAATGTTATCTCTATGAGTAATGGACCATGCAAACATGTCCATTCAGACGAAACCTTGGGCTTTGTTTTCCAACGTGTGGGATGGGTCCTGCCAATGTGAAATATGTGAGCCAGAGCGGAGGTGTTGTGAGCCTGTAAACTCACTGGCTCTCTGCTCTATTAGTGTGTGTGCCAGTTCCCGATACATGGAGGAGTCCACTAGCCATTTCTGTATAGTATCGCAGAGAAGTTTCTCAGGACTATAGTTCACCAAGGGGTGCACGGTAACTTCACATGGTTGCTCTAGCGTTCATTGCTCTCACACAGAATGTGCAAGTGTTTTATTTCAATGCTTGAAGCAGCCTCATTGTGTCTACTCTAGCCATGCCCCTTCTCTTGGGCACTCCCACAGCATGTCCAGTGATCCAATTTGGAGCAGATCTCCGGGCAGTAAAGCTTTGTGTCATGGCTCTTTCCATCCAAGAAAGCCTGTTATAGATTGGAGCCTAAGGCTTCGAACATAGTCTGGGTGTTCATGGCAGATATTTTATCTACTATGAGGACCTCTGCTGCTGGGGAGTCTGTTGCAGATACTTGTGAAGTTACTGTGCATCCCTTGGTAAACTATAGTCCTGAGAAACTTCTCTGCGATACTGTACAGAAATGGCTAGTGGACTCCTCCAAACTATTAGCCATACCTTACAGACTCAAATAACACCACCAGATGATTATCTCGGGCAGCAATCTTCTTTTATAAGCAGGCCCATGAGGTCTGAATCCCGATGCTCTGCAGCTGTGGAAGAACATAGGTTGGTCCTCTGGCCAGCAGGTTCTTACTTTTCCTTCACTTCTGCTCAGTGATTCACCCAAAACTCCCTTAATCTCATGACCTAAATCCCTCAGGTAGCCATGACGATCCTTGTGATAGGTGGAGTTAATACCACAAGGAGCTGGCTTCTTCAGAGCCACTCTGACTTCTCCCTGGGTCTTGTGGGACGTGTATAGATAGAAGAATAATAGATGTTCAAATGCTGGCTGCAAGAAACCCTATGAAATAGTGCTTACGTGCCAATATATACTGTGTAACATGGCGTCGTGCTTGAGTGTACACCCGTGTGAGTGAATTAGTAGAGGGATAAGAAATAAAGGGAAAAGGACAATGTGATTAAAAATTAAGCATTTTTGTCCATGATGTATCATGGTCCTGAAGCCCACCTTGCATAGGGGTGCAAAGTGGGTCCCACAGGCATTGGGTGCCTGCAGTAGCAGAGTGGCAAGGGCTGCCGACTGCCATCACTTTTGGTGGAATCTCCTGGAAGTGGCAGTGATCAGTGGAGAGTCAGCAGAATGGCCATCCACAGCCCACTTTCCACATGTGCCCGCCCCAGTACTTTGCGAAATCCTGCGCTCCAAAGACTATGATATCCATCATCTCCAGCCAATGATTCAGAATTCGTGAAATCAGGCAGTACTAGAGTGGGCAGGGGTAGGGAGTCAAACAGTACATCTGAGGAAAATCTAGGCCATTGTGTCCTATCTCCCAGCTCGTTATCAATCCATTGCAACACACTGCCACCAATACCATGTCTGCTGACTTTGTGAACTCGTTTTCTCTGCACCGCCCTATCAACAGCTTTACTAAAATCCAAGTACATCACACTTACGTTCTCATCCTTATCTTAGTGTCAGCTGTGGCTCAGTGGGTGGCACTCTCACCTCTGGCTCAGAAGGTCATGGGTTCATAGTCCCACTCCAGAGACTTGAGCACAAAAATCTAAGCAGACACTCTGGGGGAGAGCTGCACTGTCAGAGGTGCCGTCTTTCGGATGAGACGTTAAACTGAGGCCCCATCAGCTCTCTCAGGTGGACGTAAAAGATCCCATGGCACTATTTCGAAGAAGAGCAGGGGAGTTATCCCTGATGTCCTGGTCAATATTTATCCCTCAATCAACATGACAAAAACAGATTATCTGGTCATTATCACGTTGCTGTTTGTGGGAGCTTGCTGTGCGCAAATTGGCTGCTGCGTTTCCTACATTTAAACAGTGACTACACTTCAAAAGTACTTAATTGGCTGTAATGTGCTTTGGGACATCCGGTGGTCGTGAAAGGCGCTATATAAATGCAAGTCTTTCTTTCTTATCTAATATAATAACATAAGAAATAGGAGCAGGAGTAGGCCATTCAGCCCTTCAACCCTTCTCCGCCATTCAGTCCGATCATGGCTGATCTTTTACCTAAACCTCACCTTCCCGCACTATCCCCATATCCCTTGATTCCCTTGGTACCCAAAAATCTATCGATCTTGAATATACTCATCGACTGAGCCTCCACAGCCCTCTGGGGTAGAGAATTCCAAAGATTCAAGACACTTTGAGTGAAGAAATTTCTCCTCATTTCAGTCCTAAATGGCCTTTAAAAATAATTAATTAAATAATAAAAAGTAACCTTTTCACTACCGTCTCAAAATAGTCTGTTAAATTCCTCTGGCAGGTCTTGACTTTTGTAAATCCAGGCTGACTGTTGCCAATTTGTTTATACCTTTCTAAGTATTCCATTATCTGGGCCTTGATAATTGATTCCGGAATTTTACAAGTACTGCTGTCAGATAACAGGTCTACAGTTACCCAGATACAAGCGCCCCCCTACCACCGCCCCCCCACCCCCGAAGATACCTTTCTGAATACAGACACTACAATTACTATTCTCCAATCATCTGGTTCTATCCTCCTCTCCTAGTGAATCTTTAAATATTTCTATTAGTCATGTTGCTAACAGCTCCTTGAGTTCTTTTAGAGCTTTCCAAGTGCTTTGTTTTTCTGGATATTTTTCAAGTATGCAGGAATTCAGCCATAATTATTGCACTTTCCAGTCGGTCTCTCTTGGATCATTCGTTTTGCTTCTACTCCTATATTATCCTTTTCACTTTGTAACCTTGATCTGACGAACTTATTCAACTTTTTTATTTGCTTTCAGGATGTGGACAACATTGGTGAGGGTGTATTTATTGGCCATCCCTAGTTACCCTGGTAAAGCAGCGGTGCCTCACCTTAAGTAGTTGTATAACTAGGCACATCGGAACAGGAGTCAGCCGTTCAGCCCCTCAAGCCTGTTCTGCCATTGAATTAGATCATGGCTGATCTGTATCTTAACTCGTTTTACCCACCTTGGTTGCATATCCCTTAATATGCTTACCTAACAAAAATTTATCAATCTAAGCTTTGAAATTTTCAATTCACCCCCCCCAGGCTCAACAGCTTTTTGGGTTCGAGAGTTCCAGATTTCCACTACCCTTTGTGTGAAGAAGTGCTTCCTGATATCACAATTGAGTGGCTTGCTAGGCCACTTCAGAGGTATTAATGGGGAGAAATTCACTGTCGTCCCGCTTGGGGCGCTAATTTTTCAAAGTTTGAAAGGCGCTAATGATTTCAAGCTTTGAAAAATTCGCCGTTTGCGCTCCAAGAAGGAAGTGGAGCTCTAAATCAAGCACTTCACTTCCTTCTTGGAGCGCAATCAGCAGCAGGCGTGGCGGAGACTTCAGCAGCGCTGCACACTGGGCCGTGCAGCGCTGCCGCGTTCAAAGGCAGAGTGCCAGGCTGATCGATTGCGGGCAGGAACCTGTGAAAAAAAACTGGAACAAGAAAGGTAAGGTATTTTTTTTCACTTACCCTGGCCACCTCACCTTTAATCATCGCCCCCGAAGCCACCCGATGCACGCCTCCTGCAGCTGTCGGTGTTTTCGACTGGCGCTGCTCCAGGGGGTGGATGTCAATTTCGGGTCCGGGGTACTACCGGTGCGATGCGCACGGCGACGACATCATGATCTCCGGGTAAAGGAGATCGGGGCGCAATGCTGTAGCGCCGCCGCAAAACTCCCGCCGAATATGGCGGGAGTCAATGTCAGCACCGTGCCCGGTCGCAAAGCCATTTGAGCCCCATTAGCGCCCCCCTGGGGACGATAACAGGAGGTGCAAAGGCACCCAATTTCGCCCCCGAAGGATCAGCCACGTAGTGTGAGACTGGAGTCACATTTAGGCTGACATTCTGTAAAATACTGCAGGTACTGCAAGCAGGAACAAATTTAGTTAAGAGAAACTGATGTGTTTCTAAGGGTGTGGTGTAGAGATCACAGTTCAGGTTTAAGAGCACCTACCAACTTCCTTGAGGGCCATTCATGAACCCACTAGGTGTTTACAACAATCCAACAGCTTTCATGGTCATGTTTCCTGTGCCAGTTCTCATTTTTGTTTTGGTTATGTCCACATCTTCACTAATCTTGAAGCCTGTTTCTGTAACAAATGTGGCCTGATACTCTCATTTTTCTTTTTGCTTTTCCCCCAATTTGCGTTTTAATAAAAGGTTATTTTTTTAAATTTCCTTCACAGTTCTAATTTCATGTGTTTGCCATGCTCTTTTAACAGTCCTTTTATGCTGAGTTTCTCCTCATACTGAGCCTCTGTCACATATAACTTAATGTCAGAACGTGTTTTCCTTTAACCCTAATATCTTTTATTACCTTCCCTGACATCCACCCTTCTTCACCCATTATTCTTCCTACAGAACTTAGTTCTACGTTCAGCTACTGCCCTTTCAGTTATCTTTTTAGGCCTGTTCCATTTAGCTACCACTCTGTCCTCTGTTTTTTTAGTCTTCCCCTGTGCGCCTCTTGCCTATTTGCATATTACTTTAAATTTGCCCTGTCAAAGTTTCTTGGCCTAATGCCACTTGTCTTTTCTTTCCTTGTATGCAACCTTATGACTCAACTCTCACAGTTATGTCCCCACTGTTAGTCAGCATTCGAGTGAGTTTAACTTCTAATCTGCTCCCTTAAAGGTTGAATCATATTACAGTCCCTTACCACATCTAAAAATTCCTGACTCTCGACCCAAACTCTATTCCCTAACTGGGTGGTCAACATCCCCATTAGTAAAACATTCCCATTTGCTGGATGCTTTCTTCACTCCACTGTGAAATAGCTCATCAATGTCAGTTGATAATGTGCAGCAAATTCCTGCCAACACTTTTTCCTCGCTTCCCTCGATGTTTCATTTCCTACCCGTCTCCCTCAAGTTCTGCCTTTCCTGTGTTTCTTCATATATAAAATGCAACCGCTCCTCTCCGAAACAGTTTCTATCCCCCCAGTGTTGTATTCCTTTGCGCTTTTCCTCCCCACTAAGTTTCCATAATATCCGTGATGTCCACACATTCTGTACACTAGCACCTTCGAATTCTGCCACCTTTTCTGTTAGATTTTTTTGCATTTTACTATGACCCCATCTTCTCACCCTGTTACTTATCTGTGACTCATTGTGGTTCTACAATATCTTCTTGTACTCATAGAAATCATAGAAATTTACAGCATGGAAGGAAGCCATTTTGGTCCAAAGTGTCCGTGCTGGCCGACAAAGAGCTATCCAGCCTAATCCCACTTTCCAGCTCTTGGTCCGTAGCCTTGTAGGTTACGGCACTTCAATGTACATCCAAGCACTTTTTAAATGTGGTGAGGGTCTCTGCCTCTACCACCTTTTCAGGCAGTGAGTTCCAGACCCCCCACCACCCTCTGGGTGAAGAAATTTCCCCTCAAATCTCCTCTAAACCTCCTACCAATTACTTTAAATCTATGCCCCCTGGTTGTTGACCCCTCTGCTAAGGGAAATAGATCCTTCCTGTAGGCTTCGCAAAATCCCCCAGAAACTCGAATAGAACCCTAAAGGGGGTGATTTTTGGATCTTAACACGAATTTGGAATGGTGGGACTGAAATGAAGGAATTTGAGGTCAAAACCTCAGTTTTGAAGTATATTTTGACAGGATCAAGGAAGAAAAAACCTGAGGAAAATGACTTTGGATGATAAGATAGCTTTTAAAAAAGGGCCATTGGGTAAACCTGCAGTCACAGAAACACAGGCTGCGGGAAGGGGTGTGGTGAGGCAGTGGACAGCTTTTGGATATTGGGACCAAGTCAAGCTGTCTGGGAGATGTTTGCACTGCAATCCAACCAAGGAGGAAGAGCCTCATCCAAAACATCACAAACACATTCAAAAATGAAAAACCAAGACCCCTTTTTGAAATCCCCAGGTCCAGACAGGATACTGGAAGTCTGAAAACAATTCTAACAATAAAACTGCCAGTACACAGTTTCATAGCCCATCATCCCATCAAAAACCGATTAGCCAAGTATCAACAGGAACAGTTTAACAAGCCCGCCAAAACCTAAGACAAAAGAAGCGAGATTTGGCGCGTAGATAGAGGCCCTGTCTCAATGGAAGACATCGGTAGCCTCAGGACAAGTTAACACAAAGTTAAAGTCATCAGACTTAACGAGCCCGCCAAAACCTAAGACAAAAGAAGTGAGATTTGGCGCGAAGATAAATAGGCTTCAACTGAAACCTAAATCACTTTAATGCGAAATCGATTAGTAAAGCAGTTTTGGCGTGAAAAACACAATAGACCTGACCAGTATAATTGGGGGCCTATTCTCCCAAGAAACAAGCGAAGAAAGAGAGCCACACAGGTTCAACACACACGACACGAGGGCGACACCAGAGCCAAGCAACAAGGAACGAGTCACAAGAAGAACCTTCGGAAGGCAGGCAGGCCTAAAGGCATGGGCAAGAAGACACGAGGAACCCGAGAGACACTGTGGTGGTGTCTGTTCGAGCCGTGCGGTTTGTTACAACACTATTCTAAAAGTTAGTTCAAGGCTGTCCAGAGAGGCAGTTTAAAGTTAGTAACAGTACCGAGGCACGCAAGGACAACACGCCACAGTAAGGGGGGATCATCGACGGACCCGACTGGGAAAAAGGTTCCCAACGCCTCGCAGCAACCAAGGCCCCACGAACCAACCAACACAACGCCACCGACCAACCAGGTGCGAACCAGGCCGTCGCGACCACCGAAAGACCAACACCAGGAAAAACCGAAGACACGCAAGTTTCCACACTACAAACTATTCCTGACTTACCCCTGGGTAAGATTTTCCCTTAAAAAACTCTAAACCCTACCTCTAACGAAGAAAATTGGGTACTCACCTGATATAATCCAATACGCACCTTACCGCATCAGCGGACAGACCCAAACTGACCTGGAGTGCAGCTGAAGTCTTCTACCATGTCCGGGGTACGGCAGGCCCCAACAACCAAAAACCCCAGTGAACCCCGAAATCACGAAATACCTCAACTGTCAAAAACTGTCATTTGGTGAGCATTATCCCTGGTCCTCTGGAATCAAACCTAGCTAGGCAGTGGGATTGGGAGGGATAAGGGGTTTTGCATACTGTAATTCTCCCTCGCCTGTACCGTGTGTTCCCCAACCTGTGTTTAAGTATTAAGTGTGTTTTAAGATTGTTTGTGTTGTATTTACCTTTTCTTGAATAAAAGTTAAAGTTCTTTCATCAAAACCTGTTGTCTACTGCACCTTTGTTCACGACCCCTAAATAAGTCCAAGGTCTAGAACCAGGGGAGTGGGAGCGATTCGAACCGCTCACTGAAGTCAGAGGTGAAGCTGACCCTACCACACCACCCCCTACATTCCTATCCACTCTATCCAAGCCCCTCATAATTTTATACACCTCAATAAGGTCTCCCCTCAGCCTCCTCTGTTCCAAAGAAAACAACCCAGCCTATCCAACTGTGGTGCTCCAATCTAAACTTTATTTTTGTTATTTTGTACACCTGTAATAGCTTAACCCCTAGCTCCCTAGTTTAAGTACCTGTCTATCAGTCTATCTATCTTGTTCAACAATACTTCAATCTCCTTGTGGTTCAAATGAAGCCCGTCTAGTTGGTACAGGCTTCCCCTTTATCTGAAGACTTCCTAGGTGCTTTTAAACCTGAATCCATGATCTCTACACCACACCCCTAGAAACACATCAGTTTCTCTTATCCGAATTTGTTCCTGTTTGCAGTACCTGCAGTATTTTAGAGAATGTCTGTCATTCCTCTAATCTTTTCCCCCGAAATTCTTTGGAAGAGCCATTGTACTACACCTGCCCACATCACTGATTCCAATGTGAATCCCAATGACCAGTTTCTCCCCACATCCCATCAACAGATTATTCACCTGTGAGTTGAGAACCATTCCCCTTGTACCTGGCAGGCAACATACCTGGTTCGTTTCATGGTCATAGCTGGACATCTTGCTGTCTACATATCCAAGATTTGAATCACCCACTAGAATTATTTTTCTAATCTTATTCTCATCCCTCCCCTGTGCTTGCTACTGGAATCTTCAGAGATTTCAAAGCCTCCATCTCAACTCCCTTATTCTTGGACTCAACACTTACCAAAGACACATTTCTGTTCTGGATAAGTGGTAGTTGCAGCTCCTCATCTTCCTGTGACCACATTCTGCAGTCGACGACTTATAGCCCAGTTCCAGTTTGACATGCTCTCCACCTTTCTCCGTATAGCCATACAGCAATCCTTGCATTGTAATGCCATCAGTAACCCCTCAAAGTCCGTATCCTGAGTATAACAGTGAGAGTGAATTGATGCCGTGTGTAACAATCTTGAATCGTTGGCTGGAGATGATGGATGTCATAGTCTTCGGAACGCAAGAGATGCCCTACTCCACTATTGAGTTTTTGTTCTCCTCTACTGCTTATGGAATGTAACTAGACTCAACTCCCACACAACTCAAACTTCTCATTATGCTGCTGGTTCTGAACTGGAAGCCTCCAGAGAGTTGAGGGTGGAATTCATGAACCCTATGGCTGATATGTCCTTTCACATATTTTATTCTTTGAATTACCTCAACATTTGCCAGGAGAGAGGGTGTTGGGGGGGTGGGGGGCAGTGTTGACTTCCTCCCTAAATTTCTTACAAGCTCTGTTATTCTTTGAATGTTTGCTCTGCCATCTGGTAAGCTTGGTTTTCTCCCTTCAATTCCTCTTTCTTCCCCCTCCCCCAACACAGGGATGGATATTTTGTCCAACGTTTCGCCATTGGCAGGGATGCAGATTAATCTTCTGAAGATATGAATGCAGCGATTATGACTGTAACCTTTCACCCTGTAATGAATTTACACCACGAGCTCTGATTACGACAGCCAGACTCTGTATAAACAAAGCATTAGCATTGACAGCTTTATTTACTTATTGCAGAGTGCGGTTCTATTTAATGCTGTTAAGGAAAACTTTTTGCACTACTGTGAATTCTTTTTGCAAAGATTGATTTACTGCTCAAAGTACTAAAAAAATATTCATGGTCAATAACCAGGGGGCATAGATTTAAAGTAATTGGTAGAAGGATTAGAGGGGGGTTGAGCAGACATTTTTTCACCCAGAGGGTGGTGGGGGTCTGGAACTCACTACCTGAAAAGGTGGTAGAGGCAGAAACCCTCATCGCATTTAAAAAGTATTTGGATATGCACCTGAAGTGCCGTAACCTGCAAGGCTACGGACCAAGAGCTGGAAAGTGGGATTGGGCTGGATAGCTCTTTTTTAGCCAGCGCAGACACGGTGGGCTGAATGGCCTCCTTCTGTGCTGTAAATTTTTATGATTCTATGATCAGCTACTTTAATGCTACATTTTAAATCATAATAGTTTTCCTACATTAGATTAGATAATTGACTCATAAAAAATAATTGTTTTTCAAAACTGTGGTCAAAAAGAATTTTTGAATGACTTGTTAGTACTCAATGTGTTGGCTTGGTTTAGTTGGTGAATTGGAATCAGGAGGTCGTTGGTTCAAGCCTCACCACAGGACTTGAGCACATAATCTAGGCTGACACTTCAGTGCAGGACTGGAGGAGTGCTGAATTGTGGAAGGGGCTGTCCTTCAGATCACACATTAAGCAGAGGCCTGCTCTGCTGGTTTAAGTGGAGGGTAAGGATCCCACAGCATGATTTGAAGAAGACACAGAAATTCTCCAGTCAAAATTCCTCCCTCATCATCCAAAAATAAGACACTAATTGGTCATTCATCTCACTGCTGTTTGAAGGATCCAGCTATACAGAAAATAGCTTCTGCATTTGCCAACATAACTTGAATAAATAATTTGTTTTACATGAAGTGTTTTTAAACAGTTCTGGCACTATATAAAAACAAGTGTGCTCTTTTACTCCCAATATTAGCAAGAATGTAAAGTACTGGCCATTTTTAACCCAACCATGGTGTACTGATTTTCTTTAACAATTAAATTACATTTAACGGCCTAGATCTTCTGCCGGTGGAAATGTGCCGGAGTAGGACTTCTGCCCACCACAGGATGCTGTTATTGGGAAGCCCGCCAGCCAGAGATGCAGCACCACTGTCTGTGCTGCTGTATTTTTTAAAGTGCCTTAGCCCTGCGATCAAAGTATTTTTGCCCATGAAAATTTAAATATCGCAGTCACGCACAGTGACGCTCCACACCAGCACCGAGCTGGCAAATGACATAGTTCAGCTATTTACTTACCAATATTCCTGCCCAGGCACATCTGCCAGTAAATCACAAGGTACAATAATGTAGTGGTTATTATACTCGACTAGTGTGGTGGTTATGCTCCTGGACCAGTGCGGTGGTTACACTCCTGGACCAGTGCGGTGGTTACACTCCTGAACCAGTGTGGTGGTTACACTCCTGGACCAGTGCGGTGGTTACACTCCTGGACCAGTGCGGTGGTTACACTCCTGGACCAGTGCAGTGGTTATGCTCCTGGACCAGTTGAGGTGGTTACACTCCTGGACCAGTGCGGTGGTTACACTCCTGGACCAGTGCGGTGGTTACACTCTTGGACCAGTGCAGTGGTTACACTCCTGGACCAGTGCAGTGGTTACACTCCTGGACCAGTGCAGTGGTTACACTCCTGGACCAGTGCAGTGGTTATGCTCCTGGACCAGTGCAGTGGTTATGCTCCTGGACCAGTTGAGGTGGTTATGCTCCTGGACCAGTGTAGTGGTTATGCTCCTGGACCAGTGTAGTGGTTATGCTCCTGGACCAGTGTAGTGGTTATGCTCCTGGACCAGTGTAGTGGTTATGCTCCTGGACCAGTGCGGTGGTTACACTCCTGGACCTGTGCTGTGGTTACACTCCTGGACCAGTGCAGTGGTTACACTCCTGGACCAGTGCGGTGATTAAGCTCCTGGACCAGTGCGGTGGTTACACTCCTGGACCTGTGCGGTGGTTACACTCCTGGACCTGTGTGGTGGTTACACTCCTGGACCAGTGCAGTGGTTACACTCCTGGACCTGTGCGGTGGTTACACTCCTGGACCTGTGTGGTGGTTACACTCCTGGACCAGTGTAGTGGTTATGCTCCTGGACCAGTTGAGGTGGTTATGCTCCTGGACCAGTTGAGGTGGTTACGCTCCTGGACCAGTGTAGTGGTTACACTCCTGGGCCTGTGCAGTGGTTATGCTCCTGAACCAGTGCGGTGGTTACACTCCTGGACCAGTGCAGTGGTTATGCTCCTGAACTAGTTACCCAGAGGACTTGAGTTCAAATTCCACCATGGCCAGCTGTGAAATTAAATTCAATAAATCTGGTCATTTGTGGGCTAGTATAAGAATAGATGACCATAAAAGCTGCTTGATTGTCATTATGTCATCTTTACGTGGTCTGGCCTACATGTGACTCTAGTCCACACTATGTGGTTGGCCCTTGTTGTCCTGTAGAGTGGCCTATCATTCTAGGGATGAACAATGGATGCGGCCTTTCCAGCATTGTCCATATCCTAACAGCAAAAAAATATATAAAAATGGAACGGAATCTGCGGAATTCAGTTCCACCAATAAAAAGGACGGAAAATCTTGGCCACTGATTTATTCATTTGAAATCATGACATAATCATGATTTCACAATTGGGGTTGGAAAAGGGAAACAGAAACTTGTTTGAGAACACTTACTAACCAATCCTTGGGTTGCACGTGTTAAGCTCCATCTGCATCCTTGGTCCAGATATTGACCGGGGCGCGTTGCATAAGCAACTCCACAGTGTGCATCTTTTTTTTAAATAGGATACCCACCCGGAAGTCAGCCTGATTGACAGGCTTGGCTCCCTGTTGGGCGGGGAACACTCTGGAGGAGGCCACAGCTGTAGGAGCAGGTAGGGAGTGGGAGTGTGGGGGTGGGGTGGGGTAGGGGTCAGATTCAGGGGGATCCAATCCCTGATCCTGGGGGGGGGTCCCTATGTCTGTAGCCACCTCCAGCCCTATAACCCTCTGAGATCTCTGCATTCCTCCAATTCCTGCCTCTTGAGTATCCCTGATTTTAATCGCTCCACCATTGGTGGCTGTGCCTTCAGCTGCCTAGGCCCCAAGCTCTGGAATTCCCTCCCTAAACCTCTCCGCCTCTCTACCTCTCTCTCCTCCATTAAGTCACTCCTTAAAACATACCTCTTTGACCAAGCTTTTGGTCACCTGCTCTAATATATCATTATGTGGCTCGGTGTCAAATTTTGTTTGATAACACGCTCCTGTGAAGTGCCTTGGTACATTTTACTATGTTAAAGGCACTATATAAATGGAAGTTGTTGCTGTTGTACCAGCTCTGTACAGGAGAAATGGTTCTCCACTGTGATCACTCCAGAAAACCACCACAAAAATCCATCTCAAACTGGCTGACCTCTAATTACAATATTGTAGTTGCTGTGTTAGCTATCTTTTACAGGGGACTATTCATACAAGAAAGCAATATGAATGTTGTCTAGAGTTTATATTGAAACAAGCCTAATTGTTGGGTGTGCAGTTTGCAATATGATTTTTATTATACAGATGAAAATAAACCTCATCCTCACTGTTGCAATAACAACTATAAAACCCAGTTCTCCAACCAGTCTTCTTTCTTATTACATCAAGATTGGGTAATGCAAATGTTGACCATGTAGCACAGATCCCATCATTTTCCGGAGTGACGCAACAGTCAGGAGTTGATTGCAACACTGAATGAAGTCCATAAATTGGGCAAGAACAGTTCCTGTTACCAGAGATCAACCCTCCATCACATGCTTCGCTTTACATCTTGCCCCTCCCCGTCTCACTATCAATTGAATTAGACATTGTTATGTATGTAATGTTTTTACCTACAAGACTGGAGAAGCTCACCTATGACATTCCAGAGAAAGTATAATGCATCACAGCCTCGAATCTGTAACCCTCTCAAAGGGATCAGACCTAACACCTTACTGTTTTTAGCCCTCATCTTTACTCTGGGTAGCAGTTGATCCTTTGAATGGGGATTTCTTACCTGCCATGTTTCTGCCTATTGTTTTGTTTTATGGATCAGGTTGGTAGTTGGAAAATTACAACTCACCATTGGTGTCTACAGGACAACAAGCCAATTGTGGCCGAGTTTTTGTTATGGATAGTGATTGCAAAAAACTGTAGAATTTTAACAGCAGATTCTTTTAACTGTGACCTTTATTGTTTGTCCTGCTATGACAATGGGCCAATGAGAGTTTCACTTGAATGTGTTGTAATTGAATATTTTTGGACATCTAAGTTAAACCATTTTCCAAATTCCTCTGTTTCTTCAATTACATTGTCCACTTGTGATGTGCAGCACATATTTGAATCTGGCATGAAGCGAATGTGATAAAGTAGAGTATTAACATTCTTTTTAGAACTGTGAAGAAATAAGGAAGTATTAATATAAAAACCATTATACAGCTGTTAGCTGGTGCAGGACACTGATAAACTAGCAAACAAAATACTAAGACACTGCTTGCAACTGAGTGTCATCTGGAGAGTTGCTGAATTAGGCCAAGTTGTGTAAGGGAGGTGGCAAACAATTTTTTCCTCTCCTTCCCTCCCTCCTGTGAGGCTTTGCTCATCAATTCAATTTGGGCTCATCTCTCAGACACTTCTTTTCAAGGGTGAAGAGCATAAGCTTTTCCAACTGTTCCTACTAACTTAGACCCCTGACACTAGGGGCTCGATTTTAATAGCCCTGAGGAGGCGGGTTTGGAGGCGGATCTGTAGCGAAAATCGGAAAAAATGGCTTCAGTCACCCCACCCGCCTCCAGCCTGCCCCCACCCGATTTTCGTGAGTGTCTGTTCAGCCGCTCCCAAACTGACCCGACGGGAACCGATGGGACAGGTAGTTAAGGCAGTTAAGAGCCTGTTAATTGCCTTGCTAATCCTATTTTCATAGTGGTTTCCCATTTTCGTGCTTCTGGCTCCTGTTTCCCGTCTTGTCAGAAACAAGCCAGGTTCAAGGAGACAAGTTGCTGGAGGACATGATTTGTATGCATTGGTGGCGCACTTTATAAAAGTGCCCCTGAAACATGGCTGACATTCAAATGCAACAACCTTGCTGTTGTAGGTTTGGGATAAGACTGTTCAAGCTGACACCCATCTGCAGTGTGACATGAATGGAATAATTTCAGGCCACTTCGACTGTGCGCTTGCAAGCTTCTTGCCTCAAATGAAATCTATAGCAAGGGGATGGGAAACATTTATGCCCTCTCATCCTGGTCCTCATAATCGGAGGAGCAGCAGCCGCGTGGCCCAGCGCAGATCTTCCTGGGAAAAGGAGGAGGAGGAGGACTAAGAGCGCCTTGCATGCCCTGTTGTGACCAATTCAGCATCCCTCTGCCCATCACTGCTGCCTGTCAACCAAGGTATGCACACTGCCATGCCACATTCGCATAAGCTTACTCTTCAACCAGAGGTGGCTACCATATGGCTCTGTAATTGTAGGCGACATTTGTCCAATGTCATACATCACCTCTGCTATGCCCGGTTATTTCCTGTCACTTTCACCATCAGCATTACAAAAGCAAGTCGCCCTGAGCCCTCAATGCGCATTTGCCATTTCCCAGAACACATAAGCCACACAATCAACTGTTTGCCATAATTTTTCTTTACCACATGACAAAAGCATCACAAACCAAGAACAGTCAGAAAAAAAAGACAAAACACCCACATGAGTTCCCTTGTGACTATATGTGCTTAATCTTTCTCTTACGCGTGCTTCTATGTAGTGCTACCCCAATGGCTTCAGCAGATGTAGAGACACCTTGCTGAGTAAGATGCTGCACCTGCTTACACGCCTTTGGCGGGCATCCTCTGGGTTTGGGAGCCTGGGAGGGCTCTTCAACAGTCTGCTCTTCCTGCGGCTGTGCAGGGGCTGAAATGGCCATCTCAGTTGGCTCTGTAAAGTGGGTCTCTGACCAAAGGTTCCGCAGTGGTATGGTGATGCGAGCACTTTGAGTGGAGCCCACACTTCCTTCTGTCCTGCCAACAACATCCCTCTCATGGGTTAGCCACACCTTAGTGCTGGCAAGTGGCTGGAGAGCACCTTGCTGCACATCAGGGGGGCCATGAGGACCCGTATCTGCACTGGCAGTCCTCCTCAAAAGGACGTCCATGAAGCTCTGGTCTCTCTGCTCAATAGCTGCCTATCTCTCCTCCAGAGATGACAATCTATTTTGAACAGTCACCATGTTTTCCTGACTCTGATGACCTATTTCCTCCATGGTGGTTGCCAGCCTTTCCATGGAAGTTGTCAACCTTTCCATGGAGGTTGCCATCCTATCCATGATGATGCGTTCATGCGCCATTGCCTCCACCACAGCAGTGCTGATGTTACAGATGGACTCCTCCATTCTCTCCACACTCACACTAACCCTGGAGGCAAACCCTCCAGAGACTCCTGCACTTGTTCCTGTATTTCCCGAGACGCTCTTTTTCTGGATGGCCCCAGAGGCACAGCGTCTGCATGCAGCTTAGCAGAGCTAGGAGATTGCTGCGACCTCCACCGAGGACTCTCCACTGCTGATGCTGTCTCCACCATCTACTGATGCTCACTTGTGCGCTGTGATAGACCAGGTGGCAACACTACTCTAACTCGCGATGGCCCCACTGAGGTGTGCGTTGCTATGCTGGTGCTGGGTGCGCTGAGTCCTGGTGACACTGCTCCCTCAGAGGCTTCAGGTTCCTCTGAGGAGTTGTCTGGCTCTTCGTCCTGGATCGTGGGGAGGGGGGCACTCGATGGTCCTGTGGGAGAGTAAAGGCATGATTTAGACATCCGATATTGATGTAGCCGACACATCCTTTTGTGCTGTTGTTACAACGCGATTCTCTATGAACATCATATGCCATTGCAGTCAATCACTAAATGTCAATGAGAGGGTTGAAACTCTATTATGTCACCAGCTTCCTCTAGTGTGCCTGTCTCTCCATCGCCCACTTCCAGATCCTCACCACCTCCAACAATTTTATGTGCAGCATCCTCAGCACTTGTCAAGGTTGCTAGGGTTGGTGTACCTCCTCCAGTCAGTGCTCTCTCTCTCTTATTGTGGGCTATCTTTTCCTGCAAGGAGGGACACAAATGGAGTTTCAGCGAGATTGATGGAGTGAGTGTGAAGAATCCCTACCATAGAAGCTTTGAGGGAGACGAAGGAAGGGTAAGGTGCCAAGAAGAAGCTAGCTCCCTGTGTGTTGTTTGTTGTCACTTCATAACAGTGAGAGTGAGTCTAAGGGGTGCATAGGCAGGATGCTGAAGTGGTTCAGTGCAGAGACAGAGATGGATAGGTAAGGGTGCAAGGGAAGTAAGGGTAAGGTGGGATGTGAAGGAGGAGGCTTACAACGCAGAGTGCTGGTGATGAGAAGAGAAGGGAAGCAGATTGAAGGTAAGTGTGATGGGATACTCACTTTTGATGTTTGCACAAGATCATTAAACCTTTTTCGGCACTGGATCCATGAGCGTGCATAAATGGACCTTGCGCTCACCTCCTCAGCAATGCGCAGCCAGGCTGCCTTGGTCGGCTGAGGAAGCTTCCTCCGGCCATCCGGAGGGAAGAGAATCTCCCTGTGCCCTCTTACAGTATCGACAAGAGCATGGAGGGACTCATCATTAAATCGTGGAGCTGCCTTGCCTCTGGAAGAACTCATTGTGGTTGTAGCAAAATGACAGACTATCAGAATCAACAAGAGAAAGGCTGAGGCTGAATGGCAGCTTTAAAAGCAGCAGCTATGATGACATCATCAGAAGCGGCCAGCCGACCCGATCCCACTCATTGGACCGGCCAGCGTGCCTCATTGAAATCAACAAGCTCATTGAATCAAAATCGTACATCAGTAGCTGATCCCGCCGGAAGCAGCTCTGGAAGCCGCCCACCATGCAACCTGACTCCAACCCGCCTCGGGAATAAAAATTGAGCCCTTAGGATCAATCTCACGGCCTTTCTCCGCATTGCCTCCAGCACTTGAATGCCCCCCTTCTGTCTCGTTGATCAAAACTGGACATAGTACCGGAGGTGTGGTCTGACCAGAGCACTGTACAGTTTGATCATGACTTCTTCTGTCTTGTATTCTGCTGTTTAGATTATATAGTTCAACATTCCATTGGCTCTGTTGATTGCTGCTCTTCAATGATTGGATATGTTGAGTGTTGAGTTAATTAAGACACCTGGGTCTCTTTCCAACTTTATCCTTAGTTATTTCACCACCATTCATGGGGTACGTGTGTCACCCATTATTCCTTCCTATATGTATTACTTTACACTTGTTTGCATTAAGTTTCACCAGCCATTATTCTGCCCACTTACACACTTGTCCAACTCATTCTGGAATTTTTGAGCGATGTCATTCAATCCTAGGGTCTTAAATCTGAACAAGGCAAACTATGTAGGTATGAGGGGCGAGTTGGCTAAGGTAGATTTGGAAACTAGATTAAAAGATATGATGGTAGATAAGCAATGGCAAACATTTAAAGAATTAGTTCATAATTTGCAACGAATATACATTCCCTTAAGGAATAAAAACCACACGGGAAAAGTGGTCCAACCGTAGCTAAAAAGAGAAGTTAAAGATAGTATTAGAATGAAGGAACAGGCTTATAATGTTGCCAAAAAGAGTAGTAAACCTGACGATTGGGAGGATTTTAGAATTCAGCAAAGGAGGACTAAGAAATTGATAAAGAAAGAGAAAATAGAATATGAGAGTAAACTAGCAAGAGACATATAAAAAGATTATAAAAGCTTCTATACATAAAAAGGAAGAGATTAGCGAAAGTAAATGTGAGTCCTTTAGAGGCAGAGACAGGAGAAATTATAATGGGAAATAAGGAAATGGCAGCGACATTAAATTAATACTTTGTAGTTGTCTTCATGGGAGAAAACACAAAAAACATTTTGGAAATAGTGGGGAAACCAAGGGCCTAGTGAGAATGAGGAACTTAAAGAAATTAGTATTACAAAATAAATAGTACTGGAGAAATTCATAGGACTAAAAGTAGACAAATCCCCTGGACCTTGTTTTTTTATTCGTTCATGGGATGTGGGCATCGCTGGCAAGGCCAGCATTTATTACCCATCCCTAATTGCCCTTGAGAAGGTGGTAGTGAGCTGCCTTCTTGAACCACTGCAGTCCGTGTGGTGAAGGTACTCCCACAGTGCTGTTAGGGAGGGAGTTCCAGGCTTTTGACCCAGCCACGATAAAGGAACGGCGATATACTTCCAAGTCAGGATGATGTGTGACTTGGAGAGCAACTTGGAGGTGGTGGTGTTCCTATGCGCCTGCTGCCCTTGTCTTTCTAGGCGGTAGAGGTCGCGGGTTTGGGAAGTGCTGCCGAAGAAGCCTTGGCGAGTTGCTGCAGTGCATCTTGTCGATGGTACACACTGCAGTCACGGTCCGCCAGTGGTGGAGGGAGTGAATGTTTAAGGTGGTGAATGGGGTGCCAATCTAGTGGGTTGCTTTGTCCTGGATGGTATTGAGCTTCTTGAGTGTTGTTGGAGCTGCACTCATCCAGGCAAGTGGAGAGTGACATAAGAAAACTATGAGGCACTTGGTCTAAGCGTTAAACAAAGCTTTAATCAACTTTTTACAACATGGAGATCTAGTTGTCCTTCACTAGTTCCTGTTAAAGAATGTCCTGAGCAAGCTGGGCCCATGCCTGAGTATTTATACTCTCCCTGGACAGCGCCACCAGCAGGCCACCCAGTATTATGTCATAAGTCATTTCCCATGAATGACAAGATTCATGTCAGAGAGTATTCTATCACACTCCTGACTTGTGCCTTGTAGATGGTGGAAAGGCTTTGGGGAGTCAGGAGGTGAGACACTCACGGCAGAATACCTAGCCTCTGACCTGCTCTTGTTACCACAGTATTTATATGGCTGGTCCAGTTAAGTTTCTGGTCAATGGTGACCCCAGGATGTTGATGGTGCAGAATTCAGCGATGGTAATGCCATTTAATGTCAAGGGGCAGTGGTTAGACTCTCACTTGTTGGAGATAGTCATTGCCTGGCACTTGTGTGGCACGAATGTTACCTGCCACTTATCAGCCCAAGCCTGAATGTCGTCCAGGTCTTGTTGCATGCAGGCATGGGCTGCTTCATTATCTGAGGAGTTGCGAATGGCACCGAACACTGTGAAGTCATCAGCGAATATCCCCACTTTTGACCTTATGATGGAGGGTAGGTCATTGATGAAGCAGCTGAAGATGGTTGGACCTAGGACGCTGCCCTGAGGAACTCCTGCAGCGATGTCCTGGGGCTGAGATGATTGACCTCCAACCACCACAACCATCTTCCTTTGTGCTAGGTATGACTTCAGCCAGTGGAGAGTTTTCCCCCGATTCCCATTGACTTCAGTTTTACTAGGGCTCCTTGATGCCACACTCGGTCAAATGCTGCCTTGACGTCAAGGGCAGTCACTCTCACCTCACCTCTGGAAATCAGCTCCTTTGTCCATGTTTGGACCAAGGCTGTAATGAGGTCTGGAGCTGGGTGGTCCTGGCGGAACGCAAACTGGGCATCAGTGAGCAGGTTATTGGTGAGTAAATGCCGCTTGATTGCACTGTCGATGACACCTTCCATCACTTTGTGATGATTGAGAGTCGACTGATGGGGTGGTAATTGGTCGGATTGGATTTGTCCTGCTTTTTGTGGACAGGACATACCTGGGCAGTTTTCCACATTGACGGATAGACAGGCCATTGTTGTAGCTGTACTGGAACAACTTGGCTAGAGGCACGGCTAGTTCTGGAGCACAAGTATTCAGCAGGACCGCTGGGATGTTGTCGGGGCCCATAGCCTTTGCTGTATCCAGTGTGCTCAGCCATTTCTTGATATCACGTGAAGTGAATCGAATTGGCTGAAGACTGGCTTCTGTGATGGTGGGGAACTCAGGACGATATAGATCATCCACTCGGCACTTCTGGCTGAAGGTGGTTGCAAACACTTCAGCCTTGTCTTTTGCACACACATGCTGGGCTCCACCATCATTGAGGATGGGGATATTAATGGAGCCTCTTCCTCCCGATAGTTGTTTAATGGTCCACCACCATTCACGACTGGTGTAGCAGGACTGCAGAGCTTTGATCTGATCCGTTGATTGTGGGATCACTTAGCCCTGTCTATAGCATGCTGCTTCCACTTTTTAGCATGCAGGTAGTCCTGTGTTGCAGCTTCCCCAGGTTGGCACCTCATTTTTCGGTACGCCTGGTGCTGCTCCTGACACGCTATACTACACTCATCATTGAACCAGGGTTGCTCCCCTGGCTTGATAGTAATGGTAGAGTGAGGGATATGCTCGGCCATGAGGTTACAGATTGTGGTGGAATACAATTCTGCTGCTGCTGATGTCCCACAGCGCCCCATGGATGCCAGTTTTGAGCTGCTAGATCTGTTCTGAATCTATCCCATTTAACACGGTGGTAGTGCTACACAACACGATGAAGGGTGTCCTCAGTGTGAAGACGGGACTTCATCTCCACAATGACTGTGCGGTGGTCACTGCTACCAATGCTGTTCTGGAGAGATGCATCTGCGACAGGTAGATTGGTGAGGACGAGGTCAAGTAGGTTTTTCCTTCGTGTTGGTTCTTTCACCAGCTGCCGCAGGCCCAGTCTGGCAGATATTTCCTTCATGACTCAGCCAGCTCGGTCAGTAGTGGTGCTACCGAGCCACTATTGGTGATGGACATTGAAGTCCCCCACCCAGAGTACATTCTGTGCCCTTGCTACCCTCAGTGCTACTTCCAAGTGGTGTTCAACATGGAGGAGTACTGATTCATCAGCTGAGGGAGGGCGGTAGGTGGTAATCAGCAGGAGGTTTCATTCCCCATGCTTGGCCTGAAGCCATGAGACTTCATGGGGTCCGGAGTTAATGTTGAGGACTCCCAGGGCCACTCCTTCCCGACTGTATACCACTGTGCCACCACCCCTGGTGGGTCTATCCTGCCGGTGGGACAGGACATACCCAGGGATGGTGATGGAGGAGTTTAGGACATTGGCTGAAAGATATGATTCTGTGAGTATGACTATGTCAGGCTGTTGCTTGACTAGTCTGTGGGACAGCTATCCCAATTTTGGCACAAGTCCCCAGATGTTGGTAAGGAGGACTTTGCAGGGTCAGCTGGGCTGAGTGTGACGTTGTCATGCCGGTGCCGAGGTCGATGCCGGGTGGTCCGTCCAGTTTTATTCTTATTATCGTTTTATGTAGTGGTTTGTTACAACTGAGTGGCTTGCTAGGCCATTTCAGAGAGCAGTTAAGAGTCAACCACATTGCTGTGGGTCTGGAGTCGCATATAGGCCAGACCAGGTAAGGACGGCAGATTTCCTTCCCTAAAGGACATTAGTGAACCAGATGGGTTTTTACGACAATCCGATAGTTTCATGGTCACCATTACTGATACTAGCTTTTTTATTCCAGCTTTATTTACAACAACAACAACAACTTGTATTTATATAGCACCTTTAACGTAGTAAAACGTCCCAAGGCGCTGCACAGGAGTACTTTAAGACAACAAATTTGACACCGATCCACATAAGGATAAATTAGGACAGGTGACCAAAAGCTTGGTCAAAGAGGTAGATTTTAAGGAGCGAGAGGTAGAGAGGCGGAGAGGTTTAGGCAGGGAATTCCAGAGCTTAGGGCCTAGGCAACAGAAGGCACGGCCACCAATGGTTGAGCGATTATAATCAGGGATGCTCGAGGGCAGAATTAGAGGAGCGCAGATATCTCGGGGGTTTTGTGGGGCTGAAGGAGATTACAGAGATAGGAAGGGGCGAGGCCATGGAGGGATTTGAAAACAAGGATGAGAATTGTGAAATCGAGGCGCTGCTTAACCGGGAGCCAATGTAGGTCAGCGAGCACAGGGGTGATGGGCGAACGGGACTTGGTGCGGGTTAGGACACGGGCAGCCGAGTTTTAGATGACCTCAAGTTTACATAGGGTGGAATGTGGGAGGCCAGCCAGGAGTGCATTGGAATAGTCAAGTCTAGAAGTAACAAAGGCATGGATGAGGGTTTCAGCAGCGGATGAGCTGAAGCAAGGGCGGAGACGGGCGATGTTACGGAGGTGGAAGTAGGCGGTCTTTGTTATGCTTTGGATATGTGGTCGGAAGCTCATTTCAAGGTCAAATATGACACCAAGGTTGCGAACAGTGTGGTTCAGCCTCAGACAGATGTTAGGGAGAGGGATGGAGTCAGTGACTAGGGAATGGAATTTGTGGCGGGGACCGAAAACAATGGCTTCTGTCTTTCCAATATTTATTTGGAGAAAATTTTTGCTCATCCAGAACTGTATGTCGGACAAGCAGTCTGACAATTTAGGCACTGTAGAGGGGTCGAGAGAAGAGGTAATGAGGTAGAGCTGGGTGTCGTCAGCGTACGTGTGGAAACTGACGCTGTGTTTTCGGATGATGTCACCAAGGGGCAACATGTAGATGAGAAATAGGAGGGGGGCCAAGGATAGATCCTTGGGGGACACCAGAAGTAACGATGCAGGAGCAGGAAGAGAAGCCGTTGCAGGTGATTCTCTGGTTATGATTAGATAGATAAGAATGGAACCAGGCGAGTGCCGTCCCACCCAGCTGGGTAACGGTGGAGAAGGATTTAATTAACTGAATTTAAATTCCCCAGCTGCCGTGGTGGGATTTGAATTCATATCTCGTGGATCATTAGTCCAGTCCTACTGGATTACTAGTCCAATAGCATAACCACTATGCTACCTTTCCCATCTTAGGGTTGTAAAAGAGGTGGCTACAGAGATAGCGGATGCAGTGGTTTTGATCTTCCAGAATTCCCTAGATTCTAGAACGGTCCCCGTGGATTGGAAGGTAGCAAGCGTAACCCTGCTATTCAAGAAAGGAGGGAAAGAGAAAACAGGGAACCATAGGTCAGTTAGCCAGACATCTGTAGTAGGGAAAATGCTAGAATCTATTATTAGGGTCGTGGTAACAAGGCACTTAGAAAACCATAACATGATTGTCAGATTTATGAAAGGGAAATCGTGTTTGACAAATCTGTTTGAGTGTTTTGAGGCTGTAACTAGCAGGGTGGATAAGGGGGAATCAGTGGATGTAGTGTGTTTGGATTTTCAAAAAGCATTAGATAAGGTGCCACACAAGAGATTATTAAACAAAATTAGGGCTCATGGGATTGGGGGTAATATATTGAATAAACGGGTCATTTTCAGGTTGGCAGGCTGTAACTAGTGAGGATCAGTGCTGGGGCCTCAGCTATTTACAATCTATATTAATGACTTAGAGGAGGGGACCAAGTGTAATATATCCAAGTTTGCTGATGATATAAAGTTAGGTGGGAAAGTAAAACGTTAGGCGGACGCAAGGAGGCTGCAAAGTGATTTAGACAGGTTAATTGATTGGGCAAGGACATGGCAGATGGAATATAATGTGGAGAGGTGTTAAGTTATTCACTTTGGTAGGAAAAATAGAAAGGCAGAATATTTTTTAAATGGTGAGAGACTAGGAAATGTTGGTATTCAGAGGGACCTGGGTGTCCTTGTTCATGAATCACAGAAACTTAACATGCAGCTACAGCAAGCAATTTGGAAAGCAAATGGTATGTAAGTCTTTATTACAAAGGAATTAGAGAAAAAGAGTAAAGAAGTCTGACTGCAATTATATAGGGCCTTGGTGAGACCACACCTGGAGTACTATGTACAGTTTTGGGGGGGAAAATGTGGTTGCTTTGTGCCTCCCGTTAGCGCCCTTCCGTGAAATTCAGCGGGGGCTTAGCGGCGGCGGTAACCGGTAGCGCCCCGTGGCGCTGCGCCACAGGTGATGGCATCATCGCCGTGCGCAGCGCCCTGCTCGCGCCCCGGCCGCGATCTTCGGTAGCGTCCCCCGACTTACCGCCGGACGCTATGTCCAACGGGGTCAGCGGGGCGTACCTGCTGCCGGGGAGGCGCTATTTAAAGACAAGGTGCCGGGCGGCCATTTTTGTTGCTGGCCGCCAGCCAGCACCTGCCTCCGCTCCCGTCCTCGGCCTCCTTACCTGCAATACCGCGGCGCGATGTGCTGCAGCGCATGGTGCTGCGGCACGTAGCGCCGTGAAATCCCTCGCAGCGCCCCAAGAGGGAGACAGGGCGCTTCCAGTAGCGCCCCGCTTCCCTCTTGGGGCGCTACCACTCAATTTCCGTTGCAGGGGCGCTAATTTTTCCGGGGCGCTAAAAGTAGCACCCCAGCGAAGTTAGCGCCCCAAAGGGGGTGCTACTCAATTTTTAACCCACAGTCTCAGAATAAGGGATTGGCCATTTAAGATTGAAATGAGGAGAAATTGCTTCACTCAAAAGGTTGTGAATCTTTGGAATTTTCTACCCCAGAGGGCTGTGGATGCTCAGTCGATGAGTATATTCAAGACCGAGATCGATAGATAAAGGAATCAAGGGATATGAGGATAGAGTGGGAAGGTGGAGTTGAGGTAGAAGATCAGCCATGATCTTATTGATTGGCGGAGTATGCTCGAAGGGCCGAATGGCCTACTCCTGCTCCTATTTCATATTTTCCTATGTATGTAATTCCACTATCCTTCCTAGTTTGGTATCTTCAAATTTGACCAATTTCCAATGAGTTCCTGAATCCAAGTCTTTGATGTAAATTCAAAACAGCAGTGGACTCAACACAGATCTCTGCCCCCACTCCACCCACCCCCCCTCCCACCCCCCACTCAGTACTTCTGCTCTCTGACATAACACCTTGAACAAATATTGGTTGTTTTCTACCCTTCAGCCAATTTATTATCCATTCCTGACATTTACCCTAAATCCCCACAACTTTGAGCTTAACTAGTAGCATTTTGTGTAAAGCTTTGCCCCATGTTTTTTGGAAGTCTTGGTACACCACATTGCAGAGCTTCCCCCAGTCCAGTTGCACCGTCACTTCCTTGGAGAAGTCGAGGAGGTTGGTCAGGGAGGATCTTCCCCTTCTGAATCCATGCTGACTGCTGTTTACTACGTTGTTGTTGTACAGATGATGCTCAAGTTTACTTCTGATAATTGATGCCATTATTTTACACAGAATTGACTATTGGGTCTATAGTTGCCTGTGTCTATTTTATCCCCATTTTTGAATATGGGCACCAAGTTGACCTATTTCCAATCTTTTGGTAACTCTCTCCAGTTTACAGTGACTCCCTCATAAAGATTGTTGAATCTCCTCCCGGATCTCTCTCGGCACTCTGGGATAAATACCATCTATCCTGGGGATTTATTTGTTTGGAGCCCATTTAGCCTTTCTAAGACCTCCATCTCTTTTGGGATGGTGTGTTGTTTGTGTCTTGCAGGAAGTAATCATTCAGAATATTTACTATTTTGTGCTCATTTAGAAACAAGCAGCTTTAATAAATCCACACAGAATCTTTATTGCAAAATTAGAACTTACAACAGAAAGTGATCACAAAAAGGATAATTATATCACAATTGCATTGCATGCTGTGTTCCAAAAAAGACATGGGGGTGGATTTTGATACTGGGGACGGGATGGAGACAGGACTCCCACTTTTTGGGTTGTAGTCCCGCCTCCATCGACTTGTGGCCAACCCACTGTATTTTCACTTGATTGACCTTGTTGAGCCCGCCCAGTGGGCTCAGCAGGCCAATTAAGGGCCACCCGGCAACAGGTGACGTCACAGATTGACATTTCATCTGTCAAGAGCTTTTGACAGATGAAATATCATCGTTTGACAGCTCTGTGAAGCTGTCAAACACTGACAATCTGTCTTCTAACTTGAGTCCTTCCTCTCAGGCTGAGTTAGAAATCAATCCAGCACAGAAAACAGAGGCTGCAGTTTTTGACAAATCAACGGCCATTGTGCTTTCTGTGCCGGTGAGATTTCTGACTCCCGAGACCTGAAGGACTGACACCTGCAGGAGGAAATTAAGGTAAGTAAAACATTTTTCCACACTTTACACTTACCTTACACACTTACCTCTGCACACATGCACCCATCACTCACCTGCCCACCGGACATATCGACCCCTCCAACCCCTGCAGACCCACGGTCTGCCTTGCTAACTTGGCGTGGTTGGGACCTGTCGGGAAGCCCACATTTCAGCTTTTAAAATAGGGATTAGGCAAAAAACTGCCTGTTAACTACCTGTTAACAGGCAGTTAATTGTCACTAATCTCCTTCCCGTCTCGGGGAGGCGGGTCCCAGCACAGGTCGGGTACCCGCCCCCAGCGAAACTGGCATGGAGGCGGGTTGGGGGCGGGATGGGTTTGGGACCCCCGAATCTGCAACTTTAACTCCCCACACGCCTCCAAACCCGCCTCCACGGGTCAATGAAAATCCAGCCCTGAAGCTGTGTTGGAATATGTTTTTGGACCATGTTCACGTGATCAACAATCTAACCAATCCCTATAACAGTAATAGCATGACATCAGCGCTGGGAGTCGGAGGTGACAGGAAATGATGTGCAAGAACATGTATTCGTTAATAAGCATGAAGGACTATTGCACGGGGAACTGATGCTTGTTTTAAATTCCCAGGCACTTATGACCTTAGAAGAGACAGTCATCATGTACTCACTTAAAACTAATGATCCCACAAGGTCACTAACCATATCAATCCTGTAAATATTTAAATACGTGCACAAGTACACGTGCTGTATTCAATAATTGAGTAATGAATGCATTGGGAGTTGAAGCTTGGTTGAGACATCAAAGGGATTTTCAGACACTTGCGACCTCCTTGTAGATATAAACAGTTATTTGTGCCAAGTCTTCTATTCATTTTGCCTTTAAAACCTTGCCAGTAAATTATCAAAGCAAGCTAAGTTTGGTTTCTCAGTGGCAGAAAGGCTGTCGCCATCCAAATCCCTCACAGATTTATCGGTATCGAACAGTGAAGCATTTTTGTTATCAGTTTAAAAAGAAAAATGAAATGTGGGTTACTGAATGATTATTTTTCCAAATAAATTCCACATAGTCCCATAAAATTTCTCAGAAGCGGGACCCAGGCTCACTTCAAGCATGTTAACGCTTTTTTACTGGTCGACATTACATTGAAACTGATTTAAGTCTGTGAAATTGCTGGATTGATAATATTGTATCTAACCTTGGCAAGCAGTGTAATATTTTCCGTATAATGCTTTTATTATTGTTAAGGATTCCGGCCCCGGCCTTGCCTCCACCTCCCAGCATTGGTATCTGTTGCCAACACCCGCTCTCTAGCATTAACTTTGTGCCAAGAATCGTTCCCTTGGGTCCTTAGTGTCCTTGTACTCCTGACCTGAATTTTGCTTCCATCCGCCAGCCTTGACATCACTCCCACTGGTTTTGGGCAAATAAGAGGTCAGAGTCAGAGAGAGAAATGCTTTTGATTCATTTTCCAGATTTACTTTTTCCATATTGTTTATAATCCTGTATATTTCTAAGATCACCTCTCAGATACCTCCTTTCAAGGCTGGATAGCTCAATTTTCTCCAACCTTCCTCATAACCAAGATCTTTAAATTCTCTGAATTGTCCATATGGCTCTTTGCACTGTCTCCTGGGTTTGTATATCTCCCTTTTATCTTAGTGACCAGAACTGGACACAGTACTGAAGGTGTAGTCTGGCTAGAGCACTGTACACTATAAGCATGACTTCCTCTGACTTGTATTCTACTGATTTGGCTATGTAGTTGAACATTTTATTGGCTTTGTTGATTGCTGCTTTTCTTTGGTTGGACATTAGAGTGTCAAGTCTACTAAGTCTTCTAGGACCCTTTCAACTTCACCCTTAGCTATATCAAGACCATTCATGGGGTGTGTATGTCATCCATTTCTCTTCCTTTGTATAGCACTTTACACTTATCTGTATTAAGTTTCACCTTCCATTGTTCTGCCCACTTACCTATTTTATCCAACTCAATCTGTAATATCTGAATTGCTGCCTCTGATCCCAGTCCCCTTTTTAGTTCGGTATTATTTGCAAATATGACCTATTTGCAATTATGACCAATTTGCATAGGGTTTCTGATTGTAAATTAGACACAGTCGTGGTCCTAACACTAATCCCTGGGGCACCACACTCTAATGTAAAGGACACCTGTTGTCGTCTACCCTTCAGACAATTTCTTTGAATTCCCATAGCTTTGAGCTTAACTAGTGGTCTTTTGTGTAGAATTTTCTCAAATGGCTTCTGAAAGTCCAGGTGTAACATGACATGAGGCTTATCACAGTCTACATGGGCTGCCACTTCTTTGAAGAAGTTAAGGAGCTTGTTCAGTCTGCAACTGCACCTTCTGAATCCATGTTGACTGTTGCTAATTAAGTTATTGGCCCGTATTTTCCGATCGCAGGCCTCCCGCGGGCGGAGGCCTGCGGTCTGGAAAAATCTACGCCCTTACCTGAGGGCTCCCGGGACGCACACGCTTCCACTCCTGGGCCTCTCCAAACTCCAAATGCGCAGGGCCCACGTATCCCAGAGGCGCAGGTAGTTCGCAGCGTCCCTGGGATCACGTGGGCCATGGGGAGCCAATCAAAGAAGGGAATCTCCCTTCATACACTTGACAGAAAGACCTGTCAAATAATGAATGGAGATCACCCCAAAAACAGAGTAAAACTTTAAATAATTTTTTTTAAATCACATTTTTAAAATGACTTGAAATTACAATAAATGGAGTATTTTAAGCAAAAATCAATTTTTTTGAAAAAATAATTAAAGTTTTTTACGGGGCTAAAAATAAACTTACCTTTTTTTAAAAAGTATTTTTAAATGATAAATCAGTGAAATTTTTTTTTAAATTTTCAACTCTTATCCTGGTAAAAGCAGGCCTTATGCCTGCTTTTACCAGGCGTAAGAATTGTAAGGGTTTTCTGTGGGCGGAGGGTCTCCAAAAAGTGGAAATATCCGCCCGCAGAGGCCCTTCTCCAGGGCAGCCGGAGATCTGTCAGGACCATTCTTGACAGGTCGGAAATGCCGGTTTTCAGCGCATGCGCAGTGCCTGCCTGAAACCGGCATTTCCAATGTCCCTACGGGTGGGTACACAGCGCGTACACACCCGTAGGGATCGGAATATCTGGGCCATTATTAAATAGATAATCAAGTTTACACCTGATAATTTATTATAAACTAAAGGGTAAAATTCTAAAGGGGGTGCATGAACAGAGAGACCTGGGGGTATATGTGTACAAATCGTTTAAAGTGGCAGGGCAGGTTGAGAAAGCGGTTAAAAAAGCTTACGGGATCCTGTGCTTCATAAATAGAGGCATACAAAAACAAGGAAATTATGATGAACCTGTATAAAACACTGGTTCGGCCTCAACTGGAGTATTGTGTCCAGACTAAGACAGAGTACAAGGTCTAAGATAGGTTTACAGTGCATGTGTGTGAATGCACGAAGTGTGGTAAATAAGGTTGGTGAGCTGCAGACGCAAATAGACACATGGGAATATGATGTTGTGGCGATAATGGAGACCTGGCTCAAAAAAAGGGCAGGATTAGGTACTAAATATTCCTGGATATAAGGTGTTCAGGAAAGATAGGGAAGGAAAGAAGGGAGGTGGGGGGGTTGGGGGGTAGTATTGATTATGGAGAATATGACAGTGCTGGAGAGAGAAGATGTCCTGGAGGGGTCAAGGACAGAATCTATTTGGTTAGAGTTGAGAAATAATAGAGGTGCCATTACACTACTAGGTGTAGTCTATAGGCCACCAACTAGTGGGAACAATAGAGTAGTGATAATGGGGGGCTTCAACTATCCTAATATAGACTGGGATAGTAATAGTGTAAAGGGCAGAGAGGGGAAATAATTTCTGAAGTATGTTCAGGAGAACTTTCTTGATCAGTACATTTCTGGCCCAATGAGGAAGGAGGCATTGCTGGATCTGGTTCTGGGGAATGAGGTGGGTCAAGTAGAGCAAATGTTAATAGGAGAACATTTAGGGAACAGTGATCACAGTATCATAAGGTTTCGATTAGCTATGAAAAAGGACAGGGAGCAATCTAGAGTAAAAATATTTCATTGGAGGAAGGCCAATTTCAGTGGGTTGAGAATGGATCAGGCCCGGGTAAATTGGAATCAAAGATTGGCAGGCAAAACTGTAATCAAACAATGGGCTGCCTTTAAAGAGGAGATGGTTCAGGTACAGTCAAGGAACATTCCCACGAGGGGGAACGGTAGGGCAACCAAAGCCAGAGCTCCCTGGATGGTGAAAGAGATAGAGAGTAAGATGAAGCAGAAAAAGGGCACGTAGGACAGATGTCAAGTGAGAACTAGGCTGAATATAGAAAGTTCAGAGAGGATGTGAAAAAGGAAATAAGAGGGGCTAAGAGAGAGTATGAGAATAGATTGGCAGCTAACATAAAAGGGAATCCGAAAGTCTGTAAGGTTTCCAAAATTTGCAGATCCCCAAAAACCTAAGGAAAAAGGACTTTGGAACTACCTCAGAGTGATAAAAATGCATTTGGGCCTAACATAAGGAATTTAAGACCAAAAACCAAGTTTTGGCATTTAAAAAAAAACTATGTCTTGGCCTGTAAAGGGACAAGGAGGTGGGATCAACCTCTGTAAAAGCAGTTTTGGATATTGGAGTTAATTACACTGTCTGGGGAACCGGGATGACCTCACTCAAGCCCCAGCAGACATTAACATTTTAACAATAGACCCTGGGAGAAGACAGTCCCACCCAAAGACAGGCCCCATCAAACCGATTACAGGACCCATCAGAAACATGCATAATACAAATCCACTCAGGACCATTTCCATAGAAAGACCAAGTCCAGCCTAGAAAACCAAACACAAAACCAATCGACTGTAATCAACCAAGGAGATCGACTGGACGCAAGCCATCCCAAAAACCAGTTAACACGCTAGTAAAGTCGTTACTGTTAACGAGGCCTCAATCTTACAATGACAGGGATTTGATTTGGTTTTGATAAGGAAGCTTCAATTAGTATAATTGAAAGGCTGTTTTCTGAAGAAGTCAGTTCAGCAGGTACAACGGTTCAAGTTCAACAGAAGGCAGTTCTGCAGTTTTGAGTTCAATTGAAAGCCTGTTTTCAGCAGAAGTGAGGGCTGGAGTTACAGAGTTCAGGAGAAGCAAAGAGAAGGCAGTTCCACAGTTCTGCAAGAAGGCAGTTCCACAGCTCGGAAGAAGACAGTTTAAACAGAGGCAGAGTTCAACAGAAAGAAGTTCAACAAAGAAGGCCAACAGCTCCAGAAGTAGGCCGACACGCAAGAAGAGACCAGAGCGACCGCCTCAGTGACCATCGGACACCTCGCGGCAACAAGGGCCTTACGAAACTTTTTTACTCAAAAGACTCTAAAACCTAACTCTCAACTATCAAGGATTCATTTGGTGAGCATTATCCCTGGTTCTCCAGAGCCCAACCTAGCTAATAAAGTGGGATTGGGAGGGGTGAAGTATTCTTTTAATGTTATTTCCCTCGCTTGTACTGAAGTGTTCTCCACTTTTAGAGTGTTAAGAGTGTTTGTGTTGTGTTTTACTTTCTTGAATAAAGATCAAAGTTCTTTCATCAAACTCAGTTGTCTGCTGCACCTTTTATCACAACCCCCAAATAAGTCCAGGGTCTAGAACCAAGGGAGTAGGAGCGATTCGAACCGCTCAGAAGTCAGAGGTGAAGCTGACACAAAACACCACCCCCGACATAATGGCGACCGTGGCAGGAGCTTGGCAAAGGGGATGTGATGCAGTGGACACTGTTTTTGAGGAAGAAACTAAGATGGAAGGGAGGATTTCCTCTTATGTGTTCAAGAAAGTGAACATAACCAAGAAATGGGTACTCAGTCTGTTGCGTGCTGAGCATCCAATAGACGCTGCAGCTAAATGGACTGAGAGCAAAGACCACAAGAAATCTGTGGAAAAGGCCATCTGGTTGATCTGCTCCCAACGACAGATCCAAATGTTAGACAAACGTGTTGAGGCACTCAAGGCAGAACTGCAGGAGTCTGCTCAGCTGTCTCAAGCAAGGGCCCTAGCAGGGGAAACTTACTGAATGAGCTAACAGCCCGAGATCAGGAAAGGAGGCAGTTAGTGGAAACGCACAGGAACAGTCAAGAGTATTTTCAGTGTCAGGTCACCGAAGCAAAAACCAGTGAACTAGTGTTGAGGGAAGAGAACACCTGCCTTACCAGGCAAGTAAAGGAACTGGAGTAGAGGTTAAGAGATGTCCAGGCAGCTTACAAGGTAGCAAGCACAAGGGGGTATGAAGCGGGAGAGCACGGCCCCTGCCAGAAACAAATAGAAGGTTTGAACCTTGCTGTGTGCAGAGCCAAAGGCATGGTATGCCTGTTAAGCCCGGGTATGGCCCGGGTGGACCTGGAAGTGCAGGGGGAAACTGTTCGGACGCCACCTGTGGCGCCGGGGAACGAACCGGTTGGGCAGCAGGAGGGAAGGGCGATTTGTGAGGCTGGCAGGGAGTGCACACCACCACCTGTGGCGCCGGGTTTTAACTCGGTTTGGCAGCAGGGAGGGGTGGGTGAATCAATGCAGGAAAGGTTGGAGCTGGGGCCGATGTGCCCGGTCCGACAGCAAAAGTTTGGCCCGCCCGGCGGTGGTGGGGGTCAAGGACCCCTTGAAAGTCAATTCGTGGCTCCGAATGGCACCCAACAGCTTAGGGCTATGGTAAGTCACCTGGGTAAGCTCACTCAAGAAGGGGACCGCTCAGTCCACTTCATGGAAGTGGAACAGGCAGCAGGCATCAATGACTGTGATGATGCCGAGTTGGCCAAAATGCTCCTGTTCTCACTGGACAGCAAAATCTACCAGTCCCTCTCCGCAGAGAGTAAAAGAGGGCAGGGTGGATACGCTGCTATCAGAGAGGGAGTTCTGGAGGCCATGGGTATGAACGACGGTAGTCCTTTCTCCAGGGTGGAGAAGACTACACAGCTAGTAGGGGAGACCCCACAGGCTTTTGCAGACTGACTGTGGCCTGTGTACAGGAGTGCCTGTATTGGGGTTCTCGACAGGGCTCACCTGAATCAGGATGAGCTGGCCCACTGGCTCCGAAGTCTGGTGGCAAACAGCTTGCCACGGATCAGAGCCAAGGCCGAGCTGTGGTTTGACCCAAGGGACCCCCGGGGCACCGAAGAGACAGTGGTCAGACAACTGACCCTAGCTTACCGAAACGGTAGGGGGGCAGAAGAGCATCCACCCAAGGGGAAAGTGCATGAGATAAAACCCAGCCAGGGTAAGAAACAGTGGCACCAGGAAGGGGGTAACCCTTCCGACATGAAGCGTAACTGTTTCGGGTGCGGGAAGAGTGGGCATTGGAGGAAGGACTGTAGGAATCCATGGAAGGATAACCTAGGAAAGAATTCCCCAGCCCCTGCCCCAAAAGTAGAAACCCCAACCTCTCCCCACACGTTAGACTCGGTCGTAGAAGCGATTCGAGCCTTGTTAACTGGCCCAGGAAAAGTAGCCACAGCCACTGGGACAGTGACCCCATCTGCCCCACCAAACACAGACTTATGTCTAGAGCCAGCGCAGCCTGTCTACCTGTGTCCCCTGGAGTATGACGCTTGGAAGAGGCCACTTGTTATGATGGAGGTGGAAAAGGTGAAAGGGACTTATCTGTTAGATACTGGAGCTTCCAGCACCATAGTCTATTCAGAGAATCCCACAGCCTCACCTCTGTCTAATGGGGTCCCGTACAGTTTAGTGGGATTCACAGGTAACGAGCAGGCTGGCTCGTTCTCCATCCGCTGTCCGTTCATTTAGGAACACTCCACACCAAGTGGACCTGTGTCCTGATGAAATGGGAGAAAGAGGGGACGGGGATCCTGGGGGCCGACTTTATCACAGGCCACAGGATTTTAGTGGATCCGAGGAGCCACTGTCTGTGGGGAGCATGTGTGGGTAGAGAGAGTGAAGTGGCAGTCATCCCAGGGAAACAGGGCAAGGGGACCTTGTATACCCTAAAACCAAAGGAAGGTTACGACCTCAAGCAAATGGTCAGTAACACTCCAGTGGAGTACCAGGCATTTGTGCGAGCACACCTCGCAGCATTTGCCACTCACAAGCATGACTGTGGGAGGGTCAACGGGGTCGAGGTTAGTGTCAGTGGAGACCCCATGACCCGACCACAGAAGCAGTATAACTTCCCCAGGGAAGCGGAAGCAGACATGGAAGCAGCCATGGCTTCCTTAGTAAAGCAGGGAGTGCTGAGACCGATAGCCACCCATGTAAACTCCCCACTGTGGCCGGTTAGAAACCCGGACAACTCCTGGAGGGCCACAGTGGACTATCGGGTACTCAACCGTAACATGGTTGCCGACCTCATTGGAAGTATCCCAGCATCTGCAATCACCTTCACAGTGCTGGACATTTCCAACGGGTTTTGGTCCATCCCTTTAAGGAGGGAGGACCAGTACAAGTTCGCCTTCACGTTTAAAGGCCAACAGTACACCTGGAACTGCCTACCCCAGGGTTTTCACAATAGCCCCAGCATTTTTCACCAATGCATGGCTAATTGTTTGAAGGGCTTCAGCCAGCCCCAGCCATTGGTACAGTATGTGGATGACCTACTCCTGTTCACTGATGAAGGAGAGGAACACGGTCCACTACTGGCTGAACTGCTGGAGCTGCCCGGCAAGAAGGCTTCAAGGTAAACCCTAAGAAGGTACAGATCGGCCAACAGGAAGTAAAATTCCTAGGGCTAACTGTGCGCGCAGGGGAAAGGGCCATTGACAGAGCCAGAAGGGAAGCAGTGCAGGAGTTACCAGCCCCCAACACAGTCACAGGGGTAAGGTCTTTTCTGAGACTGACTGGGTACTGCAGAGATTTTATTGAGGATTATGCAGCTACAGCAGCCCCTCTGCTCCGACTCTTACACAAGGGTATAGCGTGGGCTTGGGACGAGGGTTGCGAGGCAGCATTTGTAAGGCTCAAAAGGGATCTGCAGACCGCACCAGCTCTAGGGGCTATTGATGGGGAGAAAGAGTTTTTTCCTGGAGGTGGCAGCCAGCGGGGACAGTCTGAGTGCTGTGCTGCTCCAAGAGAGGCATGACAGGCTGAGACCAGTGGTCTACTCCTCCAAGATACTCACTGATGTGGAGAAGGGCTACTCCAACTGTGAGAGGCACCTCCTCGCCACTCACTGGGCTGTGAAAAGATCATTGATCTTCACAGGCACATCTCCCATCACCCTGCTCACCCATCACACGCCCACCCAGATGCTCCTAGATGGGAGAATCAAAGATGGGACAGTGAGCAGTGCCCGCATTGCCCGCTGGACCCTACTTCTCTCCCAGATGGACCTAAGGGTAAAAGGTCTCTTCGAGCCGAGGCTCACAGCCAACCTGACTTACCCAGGGAACGCCCACCGGTGTTCCATTGAAGGGGTATGGGAAGTCAACATAGGTTTTCGGGCCGGGATACACCCCACAGGCCGCAAAATCTATGTGGACGGTTCGAGCACAGTATCTGCTGGAGAATGACTCACAGGGTGTGGAGTTTATGACCCAGAGGCGGACATTGCCTTAGCCATTAAACTCCCCAGCACCATGAGTGCCCAGCAGGCTGAACTGTCTGCGGTGGTGTATGTGGGTACACACCCCGAGAAGTTCCCTACCCCATACACGATTTGCTCGGACAGCATGTTCACATACAATTCGTGTACGGAGTACCTGGCCATCTGGTCCCGTCGCGGATACACCTCCGCTGATGGGAGACCCCTCACCATAAAGCCCCTGTTGGAGAGAATCATGGCAGCAGTGGGGGCAGAAGGGAAGGTCTTTATCCATGAGGTAAAGGCCCACTCTAAGAAAGAGCCCAAGTGGGAAAATAACCACAAGGCAGACGAGCTGGCCAAACAAGGGGCCAGAGAAGGGGTATTCTGGGACCCGTACCAAGCGGCCCAAGCCCAGGACACAGTCCTCAAGACTGTCCTGAACAGGCTTGAAAAAGGGGAGAAAGTAGAGGGCCCGTACGGCACAGCAGCCATCACTGTAAAGGAAGGCATGCTGTTCAGGGGGGAGCAGTGGGTAGTGCCGCAGCAGCGCCAAAGGGAATTCCCCCAACTGGCCCATGAGGGTCCAGGAGCGGGGCATCCCGGACCTGAGACCACCTGGCAACGGGTGGAACAGACAGGATGGTGGCCAGGACTCAGGGAAGATGTCCGCGAGTTTTGTGCAGGCTGCCTAGTGTGTGCTGCTAACAACCCAGACCCCCAGAAAAGGAAGGTGTCCATGGGACACATCAGGAGGGTAGAGGGACCATGGCAGACAATCCAGGTTGACTACATCGGGGCCCTACCCACTGCCCAGGGAGGTTTTAAGTACTGACTCGTCCTGGTGGATGTGTTCTCTAAGTGGGTAGAAGCATTCCCATGCCGTACGGCCACTGCATTGGGTACGGCTAGGATCCTAGTCAGGGAAGTGTTCTCACAGTGGGGACTACCACAGTATGTGGAGTCTGACCAGGGGAGTCATTTTACTGGGCAGGTTATGCAAGAGACCCTCAGGGTGCTCGGCATAGAAGGGAAATGTCACGTCGCCCACAACCCGCAGTCATCGGACCCTGTGGAGCGTTTAAACCGTACCATTAAGGAAAGGCTAAGGAAGGAAACGGGAGACTCACCCAAAAGGTGGGTAGAACTCTTACCGTTGGTCTTAATGGGGATCCGAGCCAGCCAGTCAAAAAGCACGGGGTATTCCCCACACGAGCTCATGACTGGTAGGGTTAAGCGGACCCCCACCCATGTGCTAGCCCCGGTGCTCACGGAAGGGCAGCTCAGAGAGGTGAACCGGGACAGATTCGTCAGGAATCTGTTGGACCACCTTAAGCAGGTCCACTGGCAAACTGCGAGCAACATGGGAAAACAGCATCGGAGTAACCGAAGTCAGAGGTGAAGCTGACACAAAACACCACCCCCTACAAATCTTCGAAGTGACAGGAAACAGAGTAGTGGAGAACGGTTGTTTATCGGACTGGAGGAAGGTACACAGTGGTGTTTCCAGGGGTCGGTACTAGGACCACTGCTTTTCTTGATATGTATTAATGACTTAGACTTGGTTGTACAGGGCACAATTTCAAAATTTGCAGATGTCACAAATCTTGGAAGTATAGTGAACAGTGAGGAGGATAGTGACAGACTTCAAGAGGACATAGACAGGCTGCTGGAATGGGCGGACAAATGGCAGATGAAATTTAATGCAGAAAAGTGCGAAGTGATACATTTTGGTAGGAAGAACCAGGAGAGGCAATATAAACTAAAGGGTACAATTCTAAAGTGGGTGCATGAACAGAGAAACCTGGGGGTATATGTGCACAAATTGTTTAAGGTAGCAGAGCAAGTTGAGAAAGTGGTTAAAAAAGCATACGGGTTCCTGGGCTTCATAAATAGAGGCATAGGCCGCGATTTTTCCTGTCGATGCAGCTTGGGGTCGGGACAGCTACCTTCCGGGTTCCACTCCCGCCCCCAATGACGTCCGACGCACAGACGCGATATTGCGTCAATTGGCCTTGTTAAGCCCACCCTGTGGGCTTGCCGGCCAATTAAGAGAAAGCCGGTGCCAGATGATGTCAGTTGATGACACGTCATCTGCCGGTTTTCTTAAAGAGGCCACACACAATTTTTTTTTAGAGCTGATTTTTCAGTGTCTAACAGCATTGAGGTGCTGCAAACACTGACAATCACTATACAAAGGTGAACCCTTGCACCCAGACTCTCCAGTGACTCCCTCCTTAGGCTAGAACAGATGGCAGCTGCAGGTGAGGTTACAGAAGTGATGTCACTGGTGAGAGAGTTTCTCCCAATGAGGTGGGACTACACAAACAATTCCAAACTTGTCACCTACAGAAAAGTCTAAATACATTAAAAATGATTTTCCCAACATTTTCTTATCTCTGAAACTCACCAGTGCACCATTGGATCCTTCACACCACTTCTGCAGCTGTCATCAATGTAGAAACATTACAATAGACCCACAACACGCCACACTTACCTGGCCTGGTGTCCGGACGTCAGGAAGCCCGCAGTAGACCTGTCAAAATTGCAAAAAACCTCTTAACTGCCTGTTAACAACCTGTTAACAAGCAGTTAAGTGCCTATAATCCTCTTCCCATTGCTAGGTGTTGGGTCCATGTGCAAATCGGGGACCCGACACCTGGGAAGATTGTTTGGAGGCGGGATGACAGCGGGTTTCCGACCCAATGTCAATCTTTGCGATTTTGCCGGATGTCCCGCCTCCCAACCCGCCCCCTGAGCGCTGGCAAAATTCCGGCCCTTGAGTACAAAAGCAAGGAAGTTATGATGAACCTTTATAAAACACTGGTTCGGCCTCAACTGGAGTATTGTGTCCAATTCTGGCACCGCACTTTAGGAAGGATGTGAAGGCTTTAGAGAGGGTGCAAAAAAGATTTACAAGAATGGTTCCAGGGATGAGGGACTTCAGTTATGTGGATAGACTAGAGAAGCTGGGGTTGTTCTCCTTAGAACAGAGAAGGTTGAGAGGAGATTTGATAGAGGTGTTCAAAATCATGAGGGGTCTAGACAGAGTAGATAGAGAGAAACTGTTCCCGTTGACAGAAGGGTCGAGAACCAGAGGACACAGATTTAAGGTGATTGGCAGAAGAACCAAAGGTGACATGAGGAAAAACTTTTTTACGCAGTAAGTGGTTAGGATCTGGAATGCACTGCCTGAAAGGATGGTGGAGGCAGACTCAGTCATGGCTTTCAAAAGGGAATTGGATAAGTACCTGAAGGAAAAACAATTGCAGGGCTGCGGGTGTTGGTGAAAAATGAATTCACTCGAGTCTGTCTCAAAGCAGAAGATCACAGTTTATTTAACAGAGCCCTCTGGAAGAAGAGCTATAGACCCCGCGGTCTAGTGATCTACTTCTCGTCGTTACAGTGGTATCGAAACTTCTTTTATACATTATAGGGTCGGATACGCCATTCATTACATACAAATGTCTTCACCCAATCACATTCCCCCAGCAACAGCTCCTAATTATAATCTGCCCTTTAAGCTAAAAATTTTTTACTTCCCTATCGAAACTATAAACATCGGAATGTTGTGTCACCTCTGTCTAGTCGGACTGGCTGGTCATGCGGTGATTTGTTCTCAAGTGTAACCGTTGTACTATTATTATCTTAGTGGGTCTCGCACATACGCATGTTGACCACAGACATTACTCATCGCACTGTGTCAGCGAAACCATTCTGTATTTACGAATTTACCTTAACTTACACATTGCTGCTTTAAGCCCTATAATTTTTATTCTAACAACGGGGAAAGGGCGGGGGAGTGGGACTAGCTGAGATGCTCTTGCAGAGAGCTGGCACGGGCTCGACGGGCCGAATGGCCTCCTTCTGTGCTGTAACCATTCTATGATTCTATGGGGCAGAAATTAGGCTCGCCACGGGTGAGTACGCGCTGTGTACTCACCCGTGGACGGTACGAAAGTGCTGGTTTCTTGCATGCACTGCGCATGCGCGGGAAACCTGGCACTTCCGTTCCCCTGAAGGGGTTCAGAGGTCGAACGCGCACGCCGGAGGGCCAGCACGTTCGCCTCGCACTTCGGGGTTTTTTACAGGTTCCTCCGTGAGGGTAAGCACGGAGAAGATACACATTGAAAAAGGAGGCACAAGGTCTTCTTTTAACAAGGTAAGTGTTGATTTTATTAAAATTTAAACATTTTTTTCACAGATTTATCTTTTTTAATTACTTTAAAGAAAGGTAAGTTTTGTTTTAACCCCGTTAAAAAGTGTAATTAATTTTTTCAAAAATTAAAATTTTTGTTTAAAATAGTTAATTAATGTAATTTATAGTTATTTTAAAAATGTGATTTTAAAAAAAAATTATTTGTAGTTTTAGGGATGTTTTGGGGCCGATCTGTATTCATAGATTTGACAGGTTCCTGTCAAATCTATGAATGAAAGATGGTCTGCTGCCATTGGCTCTCCATGGCCCACGTGATCCCAGGGGACGCATCGCACTAACTACACCCCTGGGATACGCAAGCACTGCGCGCCGGCACTAGGGAGAGGCCCAGGACCCGAATTGCTCGTGGGCCCAGGGGTCAACGGCAGGCACGGTAGGTAGGTGCGCGCGGGATCCTTGCACCCGCGGGAAGCCAGGGAGCTGAATTTCTGGCCCAATGATTCTATTACATTATTGTACACAGATTGAGGTCAGACTAATGGGTTTGTAATTGCCTCAGTCTGATTTGTCACCATTAATGATTATGGGCATCTGTTTCCCATCTATGGTATCCCCCCAGTATCCAGAGACTCATAGAATAATAGAATCATAGAATAGTACAGCACAGAAGGAGGCCAATCAGTCTGCGCCAGCTCTTTCAAAGAGCAACCCAGTTAGTCCCACTCCCCCGCTCCTTCCCCATATCCCTGTAAACATTTCTCCTTTAAGTATTTATCCAATTCCCTTTTGGAAGCCACTATTGAATCTGTTTCCAACACTCTATCAGGCAGTGCATTCCAAATCCTAACCAGATGAGGATTCAAATGATATGGGACTCAGGGATTGGGGAATACGTTCTGCGAGTCCGACTATCTTACAAGGAAAACCACAAACCAGAGGTCTTGGTCGTCACTGTGGAGTTGCGCTGGATTTGATTACGTGGAGCTGGGCATTTGGGAGAACGGAAGAGATGAGGCTGGGATTTTCAACTTCTGCACTTGCCAGAAGACTGCGGGCCCGCGAATGCACGAGTGGAAAATCCTGAAGGGAATCAGCAAATGAGGGTAGATTTTCCAGTCCTTGTATTGGATCACCTGAGTACATTGAGTGAAGAACACTGGGTGGGGAGGATTGTACGCCTTTAACTGGGCCCATCCAAATTTCCGTCCATTTAAATTAATGGATGCAAAGATTGGAGGAGTTCAGTTACAACGCTGTGATCCTCCTCTACAAGCTGCTCCCAAGCACTCCAATACACACCCAAGCCTAATAACAGGAAAATAGGAACAGGACTAGGCCATTCAGCCCCTCAAGGCTGTTCCACCATTCAAATAGATCATGGCTGAGCTGCACCTCGACTCCATTTACCTGCCTTTGCTCCATATCCCTTGATAACCTTACCTAACAAAAGTCTATCTATCTCAGTCTTGAAAGCTACAATTGTCCCAGCATCCACAGCCTTTTGGGGAAAGAGTTCCAGATTTCTACTACCCTTTGTGTGGAAAAGTGCTTCCTGATTTCACTCCTAAATGGTCTAGCTCTAATTTTAAGATCATGACCCCTTGTTCTTGACTCCCCCCACCAGAGGAAATAGTTTCTCCGTATCTACCCTATCAGAATCTGCCCCTATATCTTCATACAATAAAAATAAGAATGGCTTTTTAAGTGCGGCAGAATAGCAACAAACAGACACACACAGTCACACACCAGACTACATTTCAGCAGAGGCAGCTTGATTGAAGGACTAGACCTGTGACCTCGTGCTTAATCAAACTGCGTCTCCTCAATTACAACCTACCGAACTCTCACTTGTCCATTATTGCTCAATTTTATTGGCGACAGTGTTGATGCTTCACACTTGTGAAAAACCTAAAATCATTCACGCTTGTGAAGTAACACAATGGTCAGAAGCAATGCCTGGTGTACTGCAAGTCGCTTATTAAAAAGGTGCACTTAACCTTTTCTTTGTTCAGCGAGCTTTCAGTAAACGACTGAGATTTGCGAGGAGGGATGTCGTCATTGAAACTCTGCGATGTATACATGCAGTGAGATCTCTCATCATTGGCTACACCCACAGAAACTTCCCTGCGGCTGACTCATCTTACGGCCTTAACACATAAGTAACCACATAACAGGACTCGCAGGATTAATCACTCCCTCGTCACAAAATCTGCAACTTCAGTCAACATTTCAAGAGAACTAAAATGGGCCAGTCAGTGAAATTATTTGGGTTTACAATGAATTCATGCAAATGGACTGATGAATGAAGGCCTCAACGGGCGATGTATCACATCAGCTAGTTTCCCATGGAATTGGCCATTGCTAATTGGAGGCTGTGGACTAGAACATTTAATAAACTTAAGCAGCAGCTCAATATTTTCCAAGAAATTTATCAGTTGATCACCTCACCAGTTATGCAAATTCCACTTCTGCCTATTTTTTTTTTTTTAATCGTTTATAGGATCAGGGCATCGCTGGCAATGCCAGCATTTATTGCCCATCCCTAGTTGCCCTTGAGAAGGAGGTGGTGAGCCGCCTTCTTGAACCGCTGCAGTCCGTGTGGTGAAGGTACTCCCACAGTGCTGTTAGGGAGGGAGTTCCAGGATTTTGACCCAGCGACGATGAAGGATCGGCGATATACTTCCAAGTCAGGATGGTGTGTGACTTGGAGGGGAACTTGGAGGTGGTGGTGTTCCCATGCACCTGCTGCCCTTGTCCTTCTAGGTGGAAGAGGTCGCGGGTTTGGGAGGTGCTGCCGAAGAAGCCTTGGCGAGTTGCTGCAGTACATCTTGTAGATGGTACACACTGCAGCCACGGTGCGCCGGTGGTGGAGGGAGTGAATGTTTAAGGTGGTGGATGGGGTGCCAATCAAGCGGGCTGCTTTGTCCTGGATGGCGTCGAGCTTCTTCAGTGTTGTTGGAGCTGCACTCATCCAGGTAAGTGGAGAGTATTCCATCAAACTCCTTACTATTAGGCCAGTCTGATTGACACTTGAGGCATCGTTCGAGCACCTTCATGCATAAAAGCTTTGCTGGCACCAAAAAAGGTTGAGGTTTTACCTGGAGCTCATCCAATAAACAGTGCACCTAATGAGGGATGGTGACATCATGGCTACTTGTGGAAATAAACATCATAATTCTCAATGCCTCACAAATCTCATTCCTAGTCTCCTTTAGCACTCTGCAGTAAATACTGTCTATCCCTGGGCGTTTATTGTTTCTGAGCCCTTTTAACCGGTCTAGAACTTCAATCTGTAGTTATATTGAATCCATTAATTTTACTCAGGAAACCTGTGTTTGGGGAGGGGATGCTGCTCGTATCCTACCTCGTGAATACTTGGAGGAAGTAATCATTCCGAATGTTTATTATCCTGTGCTCGATCTTTGTTTCAAGCTATTTGGCATCCTTTAGAGTTCCCATCTCTGATTGCCCTCATACTGTTGAAGTACTGAAAGAACTTCTTACTGTTACATTTTGAGTCTGCAACTATGCTTTTTTCGAGGTCTTTCTGATCACTCGGGAACATGTTTCTTCCTGATCTTATACTCATCCCAGTGAATCCTATCCGCTTTCTCCCTGCGGAATCTGTTGTTTTTTTTCTCATATTGAATTAACAGCGGCCTTTCAGTGTTGAGCAGTTGTACAGTATTAAGTGTTTCAACACCCTTTAGCTTCCCTCTTCCCCATGAATGCAGTGGTATCCCAGTTTAAAGCTGTACCTTATTTGTTTGCTAAACTGTCAGATTGGTAGAAATGATATGCATAAACAGAACACATTTACTGCCAAACAGAAGTATCATTGGAGAAATAACCAACCACAGTTTAAAGCTGCAACAATATAAGGTCAAATTGTTTTCTCCATGGTGTAGAGGCACTCTTTCCTAATTGTTTTATGATTAATAAACAAAAAGCCAAATTGTTAGTGCAGATGAGTGTGTGCTTTTTGTTCCCAAGTAAAATAATTACATTAGTATTTTCAAACTATTGAAATTACAGCATTTGTTGCATTGGCCCGGATTTTGCAGCAGAGATAATCGTGAGGCTATCAGCGCTCACTGTTATTAATGAATAAATCAGACAGCAACTTCCGGCGACCGCACATGCGCAGTTAAACGTGGAAATCAGGAAGTTGCTGTCCGAGTTGCCCTGCTCCTCCGGAAGCTTCGCTATACCAATACCTCACCGAGGGACTCGGCATTGAAACACATGGAAGGGCGTGAAGTTGCGGTACTTACGTGATGGATACCCAATAAACACACCAGAAAAAGATAAGGCTTGTCCATTCCAGTGTAAGTAAATTTTTTATAGCGTGGTAAGTCTTAATTACTGCCAAACAACCTTTCTGACACTGAGCATTAGCTTTTACGAGTATGGAGTCTCATTCCTTCAGATTTTAATTATTGTTGGAGATTTAAAAAACATTTTTCAAATTAAATACATTTTTCTTCACTTTTTCTTTCTGTCACTTTTTTCTCTCTCTCTCTTAATCCCATCTTTCTTTCCCTCTCTTTATTTTGCTTTCTGTACATGATTTGACATTAAATTATATTCTAACTTACTCTTCCTGGTTTAAACTCTGGAGGCTAGAAATTCATCTGCTTACCGCCACTCCATTGTGCCATGAATTGGGAAAAAATGGCAGCCGCCACTCTTTCGTCAGCTAGTGGCGGGTCCCGTGGCGGCCTCCTTTTTCCTCTCTCCCTTTGCGCTGCCGGTAACTGACAGCACCCTGGAAAAATAAATGGCGACCTGGCGATGTCAATAGGCATGCAACGCCAACTTAATGTCGCCACTCCGAATTCAGCGCTGGGTCCTAAGCACTGCAAGCAGGCTGACAGTGACGATGTCCGCACCTCTTAAAGGGACACACACATCTTTCAGGTAAGTTTGGATTTAAGCTTTTGGACTGGGATTTTTTGATTTTATTAAGTAGTGGCTTGCTGCAATAGATGTTAAAAGTTTTTTAAGTGTGTAGGGAGTGCTTGCAAGGCCTCAGATGGTAAAGGAAGGCCTCTGAGAAGACAGAAAATGCTGGAAATACTCAGCAGATCAGGCAACATCCATGGAGAGAGAAACAGAGTTCACGTCTCAGGTCGAGATGCTGCCTGACCAGCTGAGTATTTCCAGCATTTTATGCTGTCATTTAGTATTTAAACTCACTTTTGCGGGCTTTTTTGCAGAGGCCAGTGTCGGGAGTGGAGAGAGAAGCAGCACAGTGAGTATTTAAACTCACTATCGCGGGCTTTTTTTCCAGAGGCCAGTGTCGGGAGCAGAGAGAGCAGCAGCACAGTGAGTATTTAAACTCACTTTCACGGGCTTTTTTTCAGAGGCTTACCAATCTCACAGACCGGCGGCGGTGGCGTTCCAGAGCTACATCACAATTCAAAAAGTGACGCGGACAAGAGGAAGCAGCTGATTGGGTGAGTACGGCCAGGTGAGTATTTATACTACTCTGTAGTTTGACAGCTAAGGTTAATAGTTTATAAAGTTTAGTAGGTCCTAATTTTTGTGGTTATAGTTTCTAAGGTCTCTGTTGTGTAGCAGGGAGTGCTAGTATACAAGGGCCCTTGAGTATATCATTTAATTATAGTGTAATTTGTGGTATTGATTTGAGTTAATTTAAATTAATTAAAGGATAAGTCATGGCAGCACAGCTCAGCCCCGTGGCATGCTCCTCCTGCACTATGTGGGAAATCAGGGACACTTCCTGTGTCCCTGTTGACCATGTGTGTGGGAAGTGTATCCAGCTGCAGCTACTGGCAGACCACATAGTGGCACTGGAGCTGTGAATGGATGCATACTGGAGCATTCGCGATGCTGAGGACATCGTGGATAGCACGTTTAGGGAGTTGGTCACACCGCAGGTAAAGGCTGCACAGGCAGGAAGGGAATGGGTGACCGCCAGGCAGACTAGTAGGCGCAGGCAGGTAGTGCAGGGGTCCCCTGTGGACAATCCCCCTCTCAAACAGATATACCACTTTGGATATTGTTGAGGGAGATGGCTTATCGGGGGAAGGCAGCAGCAACCAACTTCCTGGCGCCATGGGTGGTTCTGCTGCACAGGATGGGAGGAAAAAGAATGGGAGAGCTATAGTGATAGGGGATTCTATTGTAAGGGGAATAGATAGGCGTTTCTGTGGCCGCAAACAAGACTCCAGGATGGTATGTTGCCTCCCTGGTGCAAGGGTCAAGGATGTCTCAGAGCGGCTGCAGGGCATTCTGGAGGGAGAGGGTGAACAGCCAGTTGTCGTGGTGCATATAGGTACCAACGATGTAGGTAAAAAACGGGACGAGGTCCTAAAAGCTGAATATAGGGAGTTAGGAGGTAGATTAAAAAATAGGACCTCAAAGGTAGTAATCTCAGGATTGCTACTGGTGCCACGTGCTTCTCAGAGTAGAAATAGAAGGATATTTCAGATGAATACGTGGCTAGAGGAATGGTGCAAGGGGGAGGGATTCAAATTCCTGGGACATTGGAACTGGTTCTGGGGGAGGTGGGACCAGTACAAACTGGACGGTTTGCACCTGGGCATGACCGGGACCGATGTCCTCGGGGGAGTTTTTGCTAGTGCTGTTGGGGAGGGTTTAAACTAAAATGGCAGGGGGTTGGGAACCTGTGCAGGGAAACAGAGGAAAGGGAAGCAAGGATAGAAGCAAAAGACAGGAAGGAGAACAGCAAAAGTGGAAGGCAGAGAAATCAAGGGTGTAAATCAAACAGGGCTACAGTAAATAATAATTCTAAAAGGACTAAGAGTGTTAAAAAAGCAAGCCTGAAGGCTTTGTGTCTTAATGCAAGGAGCATTCGTAATAAGGTGGATGAATTAGCTGCGCAAATAGATGTAAACGGATATGATATAATTGGGATTACAGAGACATGGCTCCAGGGTGACCAAGGCTGGGAATTCAACATCCAGGGGTATTCAATATTCAGGAAGGACAGACAAAAAGGAAAAGGAGGTGGAGTAGCATTGCTGATTAAAGAGGAGATTAACACAATAGTAAGGAAGGATATTAGCTCTGATGATGTGGAATCTGTATGGGTAGAGCTGAGAAATACCAAGGGGCAGAAAACATTAGTGGGAGTTGTATACAGACCCCCAAACAGTAATGCTGAGGTTGGGGATGGCATTAAATGGGAAATTAGAGATGCTTGCAATAAGGGCACGGAAGTTATCATGGGTGACTTTAATCTACATATAGATTGGGCTAACCAAATTAGTAACAATACTGTGGAGGAGGAATTCCTAGAGTGTATACGGGATGGTTTCCTGGACCAATATGTCGAGGAACCAACTAGAGATCAGGCCATCTTAGACTGGGTATTATGTAATGAGAAAGGATTAATTAGCAATCTTGTTGTGCGAGGCCCCTTGGGGAGGAGCGATCATAATATGATAGAATTCTTCATTAAGATGGAGAGTGAAGTAGTTGACTCAGAGACTAGGGTCCTGAATTTAAATAAAGGAAACTACGATGGTATGAGGCGCGAGTTGGCTAGGGTGGATTGGGGAGCGTTACTTAAAGGGTTGATGGTGGATAGGCAATGGCAATCATTTAAAGATCGCATGGATGAACTACAGAATTTGTTCATCCCTGTTTGGCATAAAAATAAAACAAAAAAGGTGACTCAACCGTGGCTAACAAGGGAAAGTAGGGATAGCATAAGATCCAAGGAGAGGATATATAAATTGCCCAGAAAAAGCAGCAAACCTGAGGATTGGGAGCAGTTTAGGATTCAGCAAAGGAGGATAAAGGGATTAATTAAGAGGGGGAAAATAGAATATGAGAGTAAGCTTGCAGGGAACATAACAAATGACTGTAAAAGCTTCTATAGATATGTGAAGAGAAAAAGATTGGAGAAGTCAAGCGTAGGTCCCTTGCAGTCAGAATCAGGGGAATTTATAATGGGGAACAAAGAAATGGCTGACGAATTAAATACATACTTTGGTTCTGTCTTCACAAAGGAGGACACAAATAAACTCCCAGAGATGTCGGGGAACATAGGGTCTAATGAGAGGGAGGAATTGAATGAAATCACTATTTGTAGGGAAATGGTGTTACGGAAATTGACGGGATTGAAGGCCGATAAATCCCCAGGGCCTGATAATCTACATCCAAGGGTACTTAAGGAATGGCCCGAGAAATAGTAGATGCATTGCTGGTCATCTTTCAAAATTCTATAGACTCTGGAACAGTTCCCATGGATCGGAGGGTAGCTAATGTAACCCCACTATTTAAAAAAGGTGGCAGAGAAAAAATGGGGAATTATAGACCGGTAAGCCTGACATCGGTAGTGGGCAAAATGCTAGAGTCATTATAGAAGATGTAATAACAGAGCACTTGGAAAACAGTGACAGGATCAGACAAAGTCAACATGGATTTACAAAAGGGAAATCATGCCTGACTAATCTACTGGAATTTTTTGAGGATGTAACTGGTAGAATAGATAAGGGAGAAACAGTGGATGTGGTGTATTTGGACTTTCAGAAGGCTTTCGATAAGGTCCCGCATAAGAGATTAGTGTGCAAAGTTAAAGCACATGGGATTGGGGGTGAGGTACTGATTTGGATAGAGAACTGGTTGGCAGACAGGAAGCAAAGAGTTGGAATAAACAGGTCTTTTTCCGAGTGGCAGGCAGTGACTAGTGGGGTACCACAGGGATCGGTGCTAGGACCCCAGCTATTCACAATATTATTAATGATCTAGACGAGGGAACTAGATGTAATATCTCTAAGTTTGCAGACGACACAAAGCTGGGTGGGCGTGTGTGCTGTGAGGAGGATGCAGAGAAACTCCAGTATGATTTGGACAGGTTGGGTGATTGGGCAGATGCATGGCAGTTGCAGTTTAATGTGGAGAAATGCGAGGTTATCCACTTTGGTGGCAAAAACAGGAAGACAGATTATTATCTGAACGGCAATAGATTGGGAAAAGGGGAAGTGCAACGAGATCTGGGAGTCCTTGTGCACCAGTCGCTGAAGGTAAGCATGCAGGTGCAGCAGGCGGTTAAGAAGGCAAATGGTATGTTGGCCTTCATAGCGAGAGGATTCGAGTACAGGAGCAAGGATGTCTTGCTGCAGTTGTACAAGGCCTTGGTGAGACCACACCTTGAGTATTGTGTGCACTTTTGGTCACCTTATCTGAGGAATGATGTTCTTGCCATGGAGGGAGTGCAGCGAAGATTTACCAGACTGATACCTGGGATGGCAGGAATGACGTATGAAGAGAGATTGGATCGATTAGGCTTATATTCGCTAGAGTTTCGAAGAATGAGAGGGGATCTCATTGAAACTTATAAAATTCTAACAGGACTAGACAGACGAGATGCAGGAAGGATGTTCCCGATGGTGGGGGAGTCCAGAACCAGAGGTCACAGTCTAAGGATAAGGGATAAGCCATTTAGGACTGAGATGAGGAGGAAGTTCTTCACCCAGAGAGTGGTGAACCTGTGGAATTCTCTACCACAGAAGGCAGTTGAGGCCAATTCATTAAATATATTCAAGAAGGAGATAGATATATTTCTTAAGGCTAAAGGGATCAAGGGATATGGGGAGAAAGCAGGGACAGGGTACTGAATTTGGATGATCAGCCATGATCTCATTAAATGGCGGAGCAGGCTCGAGGGGCCGAATGGCCTACTCCTGCTCCTATCTTCTATGTTTCTATTTCAGATTTACAGCATCCGCTCACAGAGGGAAGAGGAAGACACAGGAGAGGAAGAAGCCGAAGAGGAGGAAGCAGAAGGAAGGATGCAGCCCAGACAGCCCCTTTCTGGCCGGGATAGCCATGATGGAATCATCCGTCTGTGGTACCAGTGACCACAACTCCAATACTCCTTTCAACAATTGTCCCACACCTTACCTTCCCTCTGTTACTGACCATCACAGCGTCCACTTGGCCACAATGCTGAAGTAAAAGCCACCGCAAAGCAAACCTTCCAATCCAACTTTTTATATCTATCCATCCAATATGACATCAAAAAATCAACTCATCACCCTTATGCATTCCCTTAGAGACTGTCTTGTGTGTGCCTTTGCCTATCCTACTGATGTTACGCAGTGCTACCCCAGTGGCTGCAGCATGGCTGGTGGAAGGCTACTGACTTTCAGTGGCAGACACTGCAAATGGCCTTGCAGGTCGACCTTGAGGAGCTGGTGGGTGGAAGTGTGAAATCAAGTGATGGTGTTTCTTCTTCTTCTTCTGCTTCTTCTTCTTCACTTTCCTCTCCCTCTTCTTGGTCAACTATTGGCTGGGTAGGCTGCATTCTTGGATATATGAAATGAGGATGGCACAAGGGTGGAGTTGTGGTGAGGGAAGAGCGGGAAAGCATGAGGTGCATGCCAGAAGGAGGATAACGTATGAGGATACCAGCATTTTTTATCCTTTCAGCCCCGCTGCTGGCCAAGGGTTCAACCATGCTCCTGCCAAGAATGGCCTGCACTGTCTCCTCCAAGGGGGTGAGGTGAGGTTAGGAATAGGAGATGTGCCTCGTCATTAGTACAGATTGTTGGTAGGTGAGAGATTGGGGGTGGGGGGTCGTGCATTGAGCACTGTGTGACGCTAGTGGTGCAGTTGGTAGGAGAAAGGCATTTGAAGATGCATTCACTGACCTTGACCAGTGGTCTGAGGTCTTGAAGCTTCTTTGGGCACTGGGGCCAGATGGTGGGGGGGCGACACTGCTGGCAGTGACGGCCTTTGTGATGTACTCCCACATCATTCTTTCTGGAGGGCCTCCTGGCTCCTGTGGGTAGAGGACCTCTCTTGCAGCGTTGACCCTCTGCACAAAGCTGGAGTGCTGCATGTGAAACCCTGTGTGCCCCTCCCCTGGCCTGCTGAGCCATTTGTGTTAGTGCTGAAGCAGTTTTCCCATTTTTTGAGGTTCAGAAGGGAATTCAGCTTTAAGAGCTGAATAATCACATTCGAGACTTTTCTTTAATGTTAAATTTTATTTTGAAAGGCAGTGAGGACTGAAAACTGCATTTTTCACTGCATTTTAATTTGTCTTAGATCTGAGTGCATGGCCCCTTTAATTCATAGCCCTTTTAATTGCCCACAATTCCTTGCGCGCTCCACAGACTCGCTCCCAGAGGCTGTGCGAAGCTCGAGCACCACTTCAGGACGGGAACTTCGGCTCGGAGGTCTCCACTAACGCCACCAGGAGGGCGTTGCACGGAAGGTTAGCGCTGAGCCACCAATCTCCAGCCCCCCCCAGACAAATTTATTCTCCTTAGCGTTGGGGCCATTTTCAGTGGCGAGAGTAGGAATAAACAGGTCATTTTCGGGTTGGCAGGCTGTAACTAGTGGGGTACCGCAAGGATCAGTGCTTGGGCCTCAGCTATTCACAATCTACATCAATGATTTGGGTGAGGGGACCAAATGTAATATATCCAAGTTTGCTGATGATACAAAGCTGGGTGGGAATGTAAGTTGTGAGGAGGATGCAAGGAGGCTTCAAGGGGATATAGACAGGCTAAGTGAGTGGGCAAGAACATGGCAAATGGAATATAATGTGGAGAAATGTGAAGTTATCCACTTTGGTAGGAAAAATCAAAAGCAGACTATTTTTTAAATGGTGAAAGTTTGGGAAATGTTGGAGTTCAGAGGGAACTGGGTGTCCTTGTACACGAATCACTGAAAGTTAACATGCAGGTACAGCAAGCAATTAGGAAAGTAAATGGTATGTTGGCCTTTATTACAAGAGGATTTGAGTATAAGAGTAAAGACGTTTTACTGCAATTATATAGGGCCCTGGTGAGACCACACCTGGAGTATTGTGTACAGTTTTGGTCTCCTTACCCAAGGAAGGATATACTTGCCATAGAGGGAGTGCAACAAAGGTTCACCAGACTGATTCCTGGGATGGGGTGCTTGTCCTATGAGGAGAGATTGAGTAGACTAGGCCTATATTCTCTAGAGTTTAGAAGAATGAGAGGTGATCTAATTGAAACATACAAAATTCTTACAGGGCTTGACAGGGTAGATGCAGGGAGAATGTTTCCCCTAGCTGGGGAGTCTAGAACCAGGGGGCACAGTCTCAGAATAAGGGGTCGGTCATTTAGGACTGAGATGAGGAGAAATTTCTTCACTCAGAGGGTGGTGAATCTTTGGAATTCTCTACCCCAGAGGGCTGTGAAGGCTCAGTCGTAGAGTATATTCAAGACAGAGATCGATATATTTTCGGATGTTAAGGGAATCAAGGGATATGTGGATAATGCAGGAAAGTGGAGTTGAGGTAGAAGATCAGCCATAATCTTAATGAATGGCGGAGCAGGCTCGAGGGGCCGAATGGCCTACTCCTGCTTCTATTTCTTATTAACTCCAGTTGCTGGTGACATCAGCAACTTTCGTGGTGATCATGAATTTCTAGGTCTGGGTGTCCCAGTAAGGATTCTTCTAGCTGATTGCTTAAGGAGACACGCTGTTGCTTGTCCTGTTCACATAGGTCCCAGATCCCCTGTAGAGCTGCATTGTTTCAAATTTCTAATCACCGCAAGTTCCAGTGCAAAAGCCCATAGAAATTTTGTGGGCAACTGTAAATGTAATGAACGGCGCCTGCTGACCGCAAATTCTGGGCCATTATTTCTAATTACTTCCATCCCATTCTAATAAATTGTCTGATTATTTTATAGATTTTTCCCCCTCTCTTTCCCAGTGAATTGCTCTCATGTGCTTGAAAACCACTCACCAAATCACCAGAATGATTGGGCATACAGACGTATGTTTGAGCTTTTAGTCAACACTGAGGACTTAAGAATAGTCTGATGGAAATCCCATACAGATGAGAAAAAAATCTAGCTAGTAAAATATTGGCATCTAGTGCTGCTCACATTCCATCTGCTGGATCACGACTGCCATTTTTGATCATATTACCTTTTGTGTTGTGGGATATTTACTACCGCACAGTATCCTGTCACAACTCTCAGAACGGTTTGCTTCTGAGGAATGCCTTTACACGCATTAGTCATAATTTTCCACAGCTCTCTAGATTCAGGAATTGTGCCTTTTAGATTGAAAAATTGTAAACGTCATTCCAAATTAAGAAGGGGGAAAGAAACCAGGTAACTACAGACCTCTCAGTTTAACATCAATTATGGGGAAGTTACTGGAAGTTATGACTGAACACTTGAACAAGTATCAGCTGATCAGAGAGTGTCAGCATGGATTTGTGAAGGGTAGGTAATGTCTGACGAATCTAGTTGAATTTTTTGAGGAGGTCACTAGCATGGGGGATATGGGAGTGTCTATGGATGTTGTCTGGATGGACTTCCAGAAGGCATTTGATAAGGTTCAGCAGAAGAGATTATTAGCAAAAATGAGAGCGCACGGAATTGGAGGTAATTTTGTGACATGAGTCAGTAATTGGTTGGGAGATAGGAGACCGAAAGTAGGGATAAAAGGTTCATTCGCTGATTGGTGGGTATTCCCCAGGGATCTGTACTGGAGCTTCAACCTTTCACCATATATATCAATGACTTGGATGAAGGAATATCCCAATTTTCAGATGACACTAATTTAGGAGGCACGGTAAGTTTTGTGGATGGGAGCAGGAAGTTACAAAGGGACTTAAACAGACCAACTGATTGAGTAAAACTATGGCAGAAGCAGTTCAATGTGGGAAAGTGTGAGGTTATCCCCTTTGGATCTGAGACAGACAAATCAGAATATTTTCTTAATGGAGAGAGACTAGGAGCTGTGGAGAAACAAAGGGAGTTGGGTGTCCATGTACATCAATCACTAAAAGCTAGTTCAGAGGTACAAAAAGTAATCAAAAAGGCGAATAGAATGTTGGCCTTTATCTCGAGGGGACTGGAATTCAAATGTGAGGAAATTCTGCTTCAATTGTACAGAGCCTTGGTCAGACCCCATCTGGGAGTACTGTGTTCAGTTTTGGGCACCGGACCTCAGGAAAGATATGTTATATTGGCCTTGGAGAAGGTACAGCGCAGATTCAGAGAATGATACCAGGGCTTAAAGGGTTTGTTTATGAGGACACATTGCATAAGCTTGGCTTGTATTTCCCTGAGTCTAGATGGTTGAGGGATGATCTAATTGTGGTATTTAAAATGATAAAGAGATTTGATAAGATAGATACAGAGAAACTATTCCCTCTGGTGGGGGAATCCAGAACAAGAGGATATAATCTTAAAATTAGAGCTAGGCCATTTAGGAGTGAAATCAGGAAGCACTTTTTCACATCATGGGTAGTGGAATGCTCTCTCCCAAAAGGTTATGGATGCTGGGTCAATTGAAATTTTCAAGACTGAGATCGATAGATTTTTGTCAGGTCAGTAAAGGCAGGTAAATTGAGTTGAGCTACAGATCAGCCATGATTTAAATTGAATGGCGGAACAGGCTCGAGGGGCTGAATGGCCTACTCCTGTTCCTAATGAGAACTTAGATTATTGTAGGGAACCAGGGAAAGATTAGAAATAAAAACAGAAAATGCTGGAAATACTCAGCAGGCCAGGCAGCATCTGTGGAGAGAGAAACAGAGTTAACGTTTCAGGTCGATGACCCTTCGTCAGAACTGGAAAAAGTTGGAGATGGAACAGGTTTTTAAGCAAGTGTAGGGGCAGGGAAAGGGGGGAAGGGAGGAAAGAACAAAAGGGAAGGTCTGTAATAGGGTGGAAGGCAGGAGAAATTAAGGGACAAAAGGGATGATGGTGCAAGGCAAAAGGAGATGGTAATGGGACAAGTTAAGAAACAAAAGATGACTCTAGATGAAGTGTAAATGGCAATGGCAGAATGATCGACAGCTGCCATGTGAGAGAGAGTGAAAAAAAATGAAAAAAAGATAGGGGCAGAGGTTATGGTCCGAAATTGTTGAACTCGATGTTGAGTCCAGAAGGCTGTAAAGTGCCTAATCGAAAGATGAGGTGCTGTTCCTTGAGCTTACATTGAGCTTCATTGGAACAGTGTAAGAGGCTGAGGACAGAGAGGTCAGAGTGGGAGTGGAATGGAGAATTAAAGTGACAGGCGACCGGAAGCTCGGGGTCACCCTTACGGACTGAACGGAGGTGTTCTGCAAAGCGGTCACCCAATCTGCGTTTGGTCTCCCCAATGTAGAGGAGACTGCATCGTGAGCAGTGAATACAGTATACTAAATTGCAAGAAGTACAAGTAAATTGCTGTTTCACCTGGAAGGAGTGTTTGGGGTCCTGGACAGTGGGAAGGGGGGAGGTAAAAGGGCAGGTGTTGCATCTTCTGCACTTGCACAGGAAGGTGCCGGGCGAAGGGGAAGGGGTGTTGGGGGTGATAGAGGAGTGAACCAGGGTGTCGCGGAGGGAGTGGTCCCTTCAGAATGCTGAAAGGGGAGGTGAGGGGAAGACGTGTTTGGTGGTAGGATCATGCTAGAGGTGGCAGAAATGGCGGAGGATGATCCGTTGAATGTGGAGGCTGGTGGGGTGAAAGGTGAGGACAAGGGGAACCCTATCGTGGTTCCGGGAGGGAGGGGAAGGGGTGAGAGCAGAAGTGCGGGAAATAGAACAGACACGGTCAAGGGCCGTGTCAACCACAGTAGAGGGGAATCCTCGGTTGAGGAAAAAGGAAGACATGTCAGAAGCACTAGTATGGAAGGTGGCATCGTCAGAGCAGATGCGGCGGAGACGGAGAAACCGGGACAATGGAATAGAGCCCTTACAGGAAGCGGGGTGGGAGGAAGTGTAGTCCAGGTAGCTGTGGGAGTCAGTGGGCTTATAGTGAATGTTTGTCAATAACCTATCCCCAGAGATGGAGACGGAGAAGTCGAGGAAGGGAAGGGAAGAGTCAGAGATGGACCACGTGAAGGTGAGGGAAGGGTGGAAGTTGGAAGATTAGATAATGAAATTTTCTAGTTCAGGGCGAGAGCAGGAAATGGCACCAATACAGTCATTAATGTACTGGAAAAAGAGGTGAGGGAGGGGACCCGAGTAGGACTGGAACAAAGAATGTTCCACATATCCCATGAAAAGGCAGGCATAGCTAGGACCCATGTGGGTTCCCATAGCAACACCTTTAATTTGGAGGAATTGAGTGGAGTCAAAGGAGAAGTTGTTCAATGTGAGAACAAGTTCAGCCAGGCGGAGGAGGGTGGTGGTGGATGGGGACTGGTTGGGCCTCTGTTCAAGGAAGAAGCGGAGCGCCCTCAGGCCATCCTGGTGGGGGATGGAGGTGTAGAGGGTATGGATGTCCATAGTGAAAAGGAGACGGTTGGGGCCAGGAAACTGGAAACTGTTAAAGTGGCAGAGGGTGCCGGAAGAGTCGTGGATGTAGGTGGGAAGAGACTGGACAAGGGGAGAAAGAATAGAGTCGAGATAGGAAGAGATAAGTTCCGTGGGGCAAGAACAGGCTGAAACGATGGGTCTACCAGGGCAGTCCTGTTTGTGGATCTTGGGAAGGAGGTAGAAGCGGGCTGTGCTGGGTTGGGGAACTATGAGGTTGGCGGCCATGGAGGGAAGATCTCCAGAGGAGATGAGGTCAGTGACAGTCTTGGAAACGGTGGCTTGATGTTCGGTAGTGGGTGTCATGGTCCAGGGGGAGGTAGGAGGAGGTGTCAGAGAGTTGGCGTTTAGCTTCCGCTAGGTAGAGGTCAGTTCGCCAAACAACAACAGCACCACCCTTGTCAGCAAGTTTAATGAAAAGTTGGGGTTGGATCTGAGAGAATGGAGTGCTGCAAGTTCAGAGGGAAGTAGGTTGGAGTGGGTAAGTGGAACTGAGAAATTGAGACGGCCGATGTCGCGCCGGCAGTTTGCAATAAAAAGATCTAGAGAGGTTAAGAGGCCAGAGGGAGGGGTCCAGGTAGAACGAGAATTCTGAAAGCGGGAGAAAGGGTCAGCCATGCGGGGGGAAGTCTCCTGGCCAAAGAAGTGGGCACGGAGACGAAGGCGATGGAAAAAGAGCTCAGCATCGTGCCGAGCTCGAAATTCATTGAGGTGGGGGTGTAAGAGGATGAAGCTCAGGCCTTTGCTGAGAACTGATCGTTCAGGGTCAGAGAGGGGAAGGTCAAAGGGGATAGTGAAAACACGGCAGGGGGTGAGATTGGAAGAAGGGATGGGGTCAGAGGAAAGTGAAGGGGAAGAAGGTTCCGGAGGGGCGTTGGTGTCCAAGAGTTGTTGAAGCTTACAATCCTTGACACCTGAAAGGAAGAAAGAAAGTTTTTTGTTAAAGCACCGGATGAGGCGAAGGATGAAATGGAATTGCGGACCAGGACAGCTTTGAGATAGAGTGAGTCGGTGCTGCTGAAGAGAGAGGTCAAGAGTGTTCATGTGGCGGCGCATGGCACAAAGATTAGAAAGCTTTGCTTCCATTCTTCAGGTTCAATACGGATGTGCACATGGATCAGTTTTCATACAGATATGTAAGCATTTTAAAATGTATCATTGCACCTGCAAAAATTCACTCAATCCTTCATTCAGCGCTCGGTCTGTAAACATTCTGACCTTGACACAAATGGTCTACCCCTTGATGAAGGTGGTCTACCCCTCGATGAAGATGGTCAACCCCTTGATGAAGATGATTTACCCCTTGATGAAGGTGGTCTACCCTTCGATGAAGATGGTCTACCCCTTGATGAAAGTGGTCTGTGTTGTGTTTTGAGATTGCTTTTGACCCAGTCCCCCGGCCATACAGAGAGGGAGGGGCTGTAGTTCAGGCAAGTTCAGGGAGTTTGATCCCCTACCTCAGGGAGAGAAGTTTGGCTGTCTGTTACAGTTCTTAATGTAATGTCCTATTACAGTGTTTTAATAAATAGTAAAAAGACATCCTGTCTCCTTGACTAATGAATGTTAGGTCAAGATGTAAAACTGGCGACGAGGCGGTTGTCGGACTCTCTAGAAGGACGGAGATAGACGCGAACCTACGAATCTGATATTGGATATTGCGACGAGCGGGCCACCCAGCTAATAACATCCAGGCAACTAACGTGAGTTTAGCTATTGTAACTCTGACCACGTGGATCTTAAAGGGACAGCGCACATTAACACGATGACGGCCTTGGGACGTATTGAAGAGTTCTCTGGGGATGAGGACAGTTCATGGGAGGAATACGCAGAAAGACTGGGGTGTTTCTTGGAGGCCAATGATATTGACAAAGAAGAGAAGAAGCGCTCAGTGTTGCTCAGTGTATGCGGAGCGGCTACTTACTCTGTCCTGCGTTCATTGATGGTTCCTCGTAAACCTAGTGAGGTGGATTATAAGGACTTGATAGAAATACTGCAGCAACATTTCAACCCAAAACCCTCAGAAATTGTGCAGCGTTTCCATTTTCACAATTGTAAACAACAGCCTGGACAATCTATTTCAAGGTACATTGCTGAGTTGAGGAAACGCTCGGTACATTGTAATTTTGGTGACCATTTAGACAATATGCTCCGTGATCGGATTGTGTGTGGAGTGCTGGACTCGGCATTGCAGAAACAGCTGTTAGCGGACAAGGCCCTGACGTTCCGACTGGCCGAGGAGAAGGCTTTAGCAGCAGAGGCTGCGTCGATGAACACAGGTATGCTACGTATAGAAGCAGCGCCACCTCGGGCCGCCGAGGGTGTGCACAAGACCACACACGCAGCTGATGCTGTGAGTGACAGGGAGGCAACTAAACAGACAGGAAGAAAATGTTTCCGCTGTGGGGCTCTCCATGGTGCCACTACATGCAAATTTGTGTCAGCGGTATGTCATTTCTGGAAGAAAAGAGGACACATAGCTCATGTCTGCATGAAGAAAGCTCAGGCTGCTGCAGAAGAGCCAAAACAAGCATCGCAGACACACACCCTGACACGGGAGGACAACGATGAGTATACAGTGTATACCACGGAAGCTGAAAAGCGACACCACAGACGGTGGGGATACACAGCAAATGTGATCGTGAATGGGGCACCACTCGGCATGGAGGTGGATTCAGGCTCAGCGTGTTCGTTGATAAGTGAAGAGACTTACAATAGGCTGTGGCCAAGTGAACCCCCGGTGATGGCTCAGGTCAGTGGCGTGCTACGGCAGTGTCCCAAGCCCAACTCCAAGTGCTGGGTATGATTCATGTGAAAGTTAAGTATCGGGCAGTCAAGGACACACTTCCGCTTTATGTGGTGGCGGGGCAGGGCACAAGCCTGCTGGACAGAGATTGGTTTGAGCCCCTTGGTATTGGAGTGACAGGAGTACACACGGTACAGCGACAGCCCATAATGCCTATGTTGGAGAACTATGAAGAGGTTTTTGGTGAGCTCGGGGCCTGTCGGGGACCGCCAGTCTCAATCGAAGTGGACCCAGGGGTAGCGCCTAAGTTCTTCAAGGCGCGACCAGTTCCTTTTGCGTTGCGCAAGAAGGTGGATGAGACCCTGGATAAGCTGGTGAACCAAGGGGTTCTTATACCAGTGAAGAACTCCCGTTGGGCCACCCCTATCGTGCCCATTGCAAAGAAGGATGGGGGCCTGCGAATCTGTGGAGATTACAGATGTACGGTTAATACTGCTGTGCTACCAGATGTGTATCCCTTACCAACAGTTACAGAGCTGTTCTCAACACTGGCTGGAGGCACCCTGTTCACCAAGCTGGATCTCAAGCAAGCATACCAGCAACTGGTCCTGGATGAAAAGTCAGCCGAGCTATTGACAATCAACACCCACAGAGGACTTTTCCGAGCCGCAAGGCTGCAGTTTGGGGTGTCGACGGCTGTGGCAATCTTTCAGAGGTTCATGGACACCCTGTTGGCTGGTGTTCCGGGAGTTCAGCCTTACCTGGATGACATACTAATTACAGGCAAGACACAGGAAGCCCATGATGAGCGGCTGCAGGAAGTACTACGCCGGCTGGCTGAGGTAGGACTACGCCTTCAGAAGGAGAAATGTGTGTTCGCTGCCAATGAGGTGGAGTTCTTGGGATTCCGAGTGGACAAAGACGGTGTGCATCCGACTACGGAGAAGGTGGAGGCTATCAGGAGTGCTCCCAACCCCAAGAACAAGACTGAACTGCAGGCATTCCTCAGACTGTTAAACTTCTACAGTTGTTTTCTCAAGGGCAAAGCCACAATCTTAGAGCCACTGCACAGGCTGTTAGACCAAGCAACAGTGTGGAACTGGACCTCAGATCATGAAACAGCCTACAGACAGGCAAAGGAACTGCTACAAGCAGATAAGGTTCTGGCACACTATGATGAAAACAAACCATTGGTGTTGGTGTGTGATGCCTCACCATACGGGCTGGGAGCTCTATTGGGTCACATAGAGCCAGATGGCCGGGAGGCGCCTATCAGTTTTGCCTCAAGAACACTCTCAACAACAGAACGTAACTACGCCCAGATTGACAAGGAGGCCTTAGCCATCATATTTGGGGTAAAGAAGTTCAGCCAGTACCTGTTAGCGAGACAGTTCGTCATCTACACGGACCACAAGCCACTCTTGGGGCTCCTGCATCACTCCAAGCCCATGCCCCTAATCATATCACCACGTATGCTTCGGTGGAGTCTGATGTTGGGGGCCTACAGTTATGAACTTTGCTACAGGCCTGGGAAGATGCTGGCTAATGCTGATGCTCTGAGTCGCTTGCCCTTGAACCGGCCGATGGCTGAGACGCCACCACCCCTGGAGGTGCTGCTACTGGAGCAGGTCCCGGAGGCCCCACTCCATGCCCAGCGGATTGGCAGCCTCACACAGAAGGATCCAGTCTTATCACGGGTGCTACGCTGGCTGCTGCACGGCTGGCCCTCCGAGGTCCAGGAGGAGCGTTTCAAGCCCTTCGTTCAGAGGCGCCATGAAATGTCTGCACACAGGAACTGTGTGCTCTGGGGAAGCCGTGTAGTGGTTCCTGCCGCCGCAAGAGAGGAGGTGCTGAAAATGCTGCATGACTCACACCCTGGGATTGTGCACATGAAGGCGTTGGCGAGAAGCTACGTCTGGTGGCCGGGGTTGGACCAAGACGTGGAGGAGGTGGTAAAGAGCTGTGAGACATGTCAGCTGACCCGCCATAGCCCACCCAAGGCTCCCCTTCACCCCTGGGAGTGGACCACTCGTAAATGGTCAAGACTCCACGTTGACTTTGCAGGGCCTTTTCAGGGGAAGGTCTTTTTAATAGTGGTTGATTCGCATTCGAAATGGCTGGAGGTGGCTATTATGAACTCCATGACATCCAGGGTAGTGATCAACACGTTGCGTTTGCTGTTTGCCACACATGGGGTCCCCGACGTGCTGGTTTCAGACAATGGAGCAGCCTTCACGTCAGCGGAGTTCAAGGCTTTTGCAAGCAGAAACGGGATCCGCCACATGACCACAGCGCCCTATCACCCCTCCTCTAATGGGCAGGCAGAGAGGATGGTGCAAACCACAAAAGAGGCACTGGTGAGGATATCGGTGGGGGACTGGCAAACCAGATTGGCCAGGTTCCTGTTATCACAGCATACCACACCAAACTCAGCAACGGGGAAGAGTCCTGCTGAGATGCTGATGGGTCGCCGGCTGGCGACTGCACTGGACCGGCTACACCCGGACTACAAGGACGAGATGCACACAAAACAAGAGGTGCTGGCTAAGAAGCACCAGGGCACCGCCAGGCAGTTCGAGCCGTCAGAGACTGTGTTTGCCCGTTGCTATACAGGAGGAGACAAATGGATGCCTGCCGTGGTGGAGCAGGCCACGGGTCCCCTGTCGTACAGCGTCCGTACACCTGATGGCCAGCTACACAGACGCCACGTAGACCAGCTACGGGGTCGTACTCCAGCGAGAGTAACTGAGACATCAAAGGCTAGACCATTGTCTCCGCCACCTCTACCAAGCAGTGACGGCCTGCTTCCGGCAACAACGACGGAAGCCACGTCCACAGAGGGTGTCATAGAGTCATCAACCACGGAGGAAGGTTTTCCTGCGGCTAACAGTGACACCCCGAATATGCCTGTCCCGCGGCGCTCAAGTCGAGTTAAATTCCGTCCCAGACGTCTGGAGGACTAAGGGGTTTTATCTGGGGGAAAGGAGTGTTGTGTTTTGAGATTGCTTTTGACCCAGTCCCCCGGCCATACAGAGAGGGAGGGGCTGGAGCCTGCAGGGGCAAGTTCAGGCAAGTTCAGGGAGTTTGATCCCCTACCTCAGGGAGAGAAGTTTGGCTGTCTGTTACAGTTCTTAATGTAATGTCCTATTACAGTGTTTTAATAAATAGTAAAAAGACATCCTGTCTCCTTGACTAATGAATGTTAGGTCAAGATGTAAAAGTCTACCCATTGATGAAGATGGTATACCCCTTGATGACGATGGTCTACCCATTGTCACACTCCATTTGCCTGGGCCAAAGTTTAAAAACATCCTTGTTTAGATCATTTCTAGTTGCAACCTCCAGTCGTTACCTGATGGCCAAAATTAAAGACTTGCCACTTCTTAGCTCACCCACTAGATGGAGCACTGCAACTGTGGCAAAGGAGGGTTAGATTACAATAACTCTTGTTACTTTCTGGGAAATCCTACATTAATGACGAACCCAGAAACGTTTGTCCCAGAGGGTTTCAGCCTTCCAGCTAAGAGAGCAAGTGCAGTAGAGATAAAAGTGTGCACTCAATAATAGCACTTAAGAATGGTGAAATACCCAGTGAGCAAAATCTAATTTGAACATGTTGGCCCTGAAAATCTGCATTCTAGTTTGCTGGGTCCGTGGGAGGGCATCTCATTTGCATGGTTAGAGTGGGTGCAAACACTACTAATGGGCACATCCTCGGTGTCTGCCAAAGCCATGAAGCTGCAAAATTTGGTGCCTGCCCACCTCTGGGGGTGCTGTCCTGGGGTACATCCACCTCCCCTTGCCTAGACCCTATTGTGCACCCACTTGTGTAAGGGAGCCAATCGTCAGGGGTCCAGGAAGCTTCCCTGGCCTGGAGCCCCCCCTCCCACTTGCACACTTATGCCCGTCTGGAGGCCGATATGTCTCATCAACATAGCGTACAGGCCTTCAGTCTTATTCTGTACCTGACTGAGCAGGGAACGCAGGAGCTCCTGGCCTAAGAACGCCTCCTCGGTGTGCCCCTTGATATCATTGGTGGTGGGCAGAGGATCCTCCCCTTAAAAAGACTGGCCAGAAATTCCCTGAAATGGCAAGGACCCTGCCATTTTCCTGTGGGTTCTGGCCGAAGTCCGACGGATGGATTCCAAGGAATACAATATTGATGTCATTTTGCCAAAATACTTCAGTAGTTTCCTATTGATCTTAGTGGGACTGAAAACGGTGATGTTCTAAACCTGGGTGCTGCTGAGGGCTTCAGGGTGTTCATGTAAATGCAAGAATGTGTGAAGTGATGCTGTTTGGTAGGAAGAATGAGGAGAGGCAATATAAACTAAATGGTACCATTTTAAAGGGGGTGCAGGAACAGATAGTTTGGGGGTGTATGTACACAAGTCTTTGAAGGTGGCAGTACAAGTTAAGAAGGCTGTTAAAAAAAAATAAAGGATCATTAGCTTTACAAATAGAGGCATAGATTACAAAAAAGGTGAGGAATTTATGGTAAACCTTCATAAATCACTGGTTAGGCCTCAGCTAGCGTATCGTACCCAATTCTGGGAATTTAGGAAGAATGGCAAGGCCTTGGCGAGGGTGCAGAGGAGATGTATTAGAATGGTACCAGTGATGAGGGACTTCAGTTATTGTGGAGAGAGTAGAGAGCTGGGATTGTTCTCCTCAGAGCAGTGAAGGTTAAGGGGAGATTTAATAGAAGTGTTCAAAATGATGAAGGGTTTTAATACAGTAAATAAGAAGAAACTGTTTCCACTGACATGAGGGTCGGTAACCAAAGGACACAGATTTAAGGTAATTAGCAAAAGGTGAACCAGAGGGGCGATGAGGAGAATTTTTTTCATGCAGCGAGTGGCTATGATCTGGAATTCGCTGCCTGAAGGGAGGGTGGAAGCAGATTCAATAGTAACTTTCAAAAGGGAAATGGATAAATACTTGATCTGTTCAAAATTGGCTCAGTTGTATTGTCCATAACACCAATGTTGGAATATGGATGACAGCTCTGGTCCCAATTTCAGGACCTGCAGCATAATAATAATAATGGACCGTGCCGCTATTTTACTGAATTAGTCAACTTCTGTTTTTATCAGATGGGATTCTAGGACTTTTGCTGGTGGTTGCACCAATAATTCCATCTGATTTTCTATGAAAACCACAAATTTGTGCCCTTGTTCAGGGGAAATGTGATTTTGACTAAACCAGTTACACAAATGTTGACTTTGGAATGCCTTACCCAGAATGAATTTTAAACAAGAGAAACAACTGATCCTGGGCAGATCAGGCTGTAATATTCTCTAATCACATTTTAATTAATAACCAACTTGGAAGAATTACAACAATTTTCAAGCGCTCAGTGATCAAATGGCTAAAGCACAGCTTTCCTGGGTTAATAACGTCTGTTCAGCTCACTCGCATGGCCAAGCTCAGGAACTCTTCTAAATCAGTTGCTGTTTCCAGCATATAGATTCAAAATACACACACAAAAACTTTAAGCTACAACTTGCCCTTTGAGATTTCAGGGATGGATAGTTAGGGCTGGATTTTCAATGACCCGTGGAGTCGGGTTTAGAGGCGTGTGGGGGGTTAAAGTTGCAGATTCGGGGGTCCCGACCCCATCCCGCCTCCAACCCGCCTCCACGCAATTTTGATAAAATCGTGTGCGATGTTCCCGACTCTGTCCCGCCTCCAAGAGGCGGGAGAGGGCATTAAAGCCCTTAACAAGCCCTAAATTGGCTCTGTAATGCCATTTTGAAACGTTTTAGCTAGTTTAACCCTTTTCCGGCGTGAAGCACGCCTGATGTGAAACACGCCAGTGAAACCTGGCGGGAGCACAAGTGGATAGCTGACTATCAGCTGTAGGTCCACTATTACAATGGAGATGTGATGAAGGTAGTAGTAGTATTAGGTCTGAAAGTCACCTCTGATGCTGCTGCATTGAATGTCTTCAGAGACTGCCAGGGCCTTTGGAGGACCTGGATGGAAAAAAAAAATTCTCTCTCTCTCTCTCTCTCTCTCTCTGAGATGCTGCTGATTTTGCATCCAGGTCCTCACACAGCAAAGGCCAGGCAATCTCTGAGACCAGACCAGGCAGTCTCTGACCTACAATGATGACATCATCAGAGGCGACTTTTTCCACATGCTAGAACTCAATTGCCCAATTAAGTGAAAATGGCATCAATCTCCCACATCCAATTGCAGGCGGGTGGATAACATGAAATGCGGATGACACGACCCCAACCCGACCCCAAGACAAAATCCAGCCCTTAATGTTTTCAGATTACTTTTCGCTGACTGCTATTTAAAATAACCGGATTAATGCCTCTTTTAAATTACTGAACAGTGAAATGTTATACCAACGTGTGAAGTGTTTGTCTGCTATTATTGGCAACAGTAATTTCAAGCATTATTTGATTTCTGGAGAGTAATGCTGACTCTCTTTTCTAGGTACTGTTTCCCTCCCTTTCAAAAATGCTGTTATCACGCCCTTCTCCAAAAGAATAACCCTTGACCCCTCTGTCCTTACAAACTGCTGCCCCATTTCCAAGCTCCCTTTCTTATGCATGTTGTCGCCTTTCAAATCAGTGGCCATCTTTCCTACATCTCTCGGAACAGGTTTCCGCCCCTGCCATGACACCGAAACGGCCCTAACCAAAGTTACAAATAACTTCCTACGTGACTGTGACCATTGTGCATTATCCCTGCTCGTTCTCCTAAGCCTCTCTGCAGCCTTTAACACGGTTGACCACACATTCTTCCTCCATCACTTGTCCTTCATTTTCCAGCTCAGTGGGGCTGTCCTTGCTTGGTTCTACTCTTACCTATCATTGGCATTAAAGTGAGCCCCAGCTGCCTGTTCATGTGGATGTAAAAGGTCCCATGGCAGTATTTGAAGAAGAGCAGGGAACTTTGGTGTCCTGACCAGCATTACTCCCGCAACCAACATCACCAAAAGCATATTAAACGGGCCATTCTTATCATTCACTGCTTATGGGATATTGCTGTATGCAAATTGCTGTCATGTTTGCCTAGATCACAACATAAATGTACTTCAAAAACAATTCAGTGGCTGAGACAAACTTTTGGATGTCCTGAGGACAGGCCAGGGTGCTTTATAAATCTTTCCTTTCCTTCCATCTCTCCTGTACATTTCAGAATTTATGGTGCCCTTTCGTCAGAAGAAATAGATTAATCTACTAACCCAGAAACAAATTAGACCATTTACTTAATTTCTACATCAAATCTTAATGACTCCCACCTTGTCTTGGACTATGTATCCTATTGTTCTGATTTCTGGGTGTTTATAGGTGGATTACCGTGGCTGTTGCCTTAACTATCTGCATGTATTTCTTTTATAATTGTTTTCCCTTTCCTATTTATACAGCCATTCATTTCTTTGTTCCCCTGTGATTTTCTGCTTCCTCTCTCTTCTGCCTATTGCCCTATTCCAGCTATTTAATTAATCATTGAATATTCTTCAGAAAGCTTTGACAATTGCTTGAAATTCCACCTATGGCTAGAATGCCAATTAGTCTCCATGAGCATAGCCAAGGGTCATGGGTCAGTGTGGTATGGGGTGTGTGACAGCTGACCTACATAGCTGTCACACACCCCATACCACATGTACAACCTGTCTGCAATCACCAACACCACGTCATTCATGCAAATGCCCAAAACCCGGGGAACCCCGTGACGCTTCTGTTCTACTGCTGTTTGACCACTGGCTCCACTTCCCTGTATGTAGCCCATTCCCTCATGTTTGCACATATACCATGAATCTCATGCAGCCCATTTGTATTGCCGAGAGAATGGATCAGGTTGCCAGCATTGCCACTCTTTGAGGTGGGGGCATAGCATTGGGCGAAGATATTTTAGAAGCATTAGCTGAGATAATCCGAGAAAGGGCTTCTCTAGTCAATTCTCAGCTGCACAATGATTTTTAACTAGATTTCAGATCAATTGAAAAGAGTCATAAGAACATAAGAACATAAGAAATAGGAGCAGGAGTAGGCCAATCGGCCCCTCGAGCCTGCTCCGCCATTCAATAAGATCATGGCTGATCCAATCTTGTCCTCAACACCACTTTCCCGCTTTCTCCCCATACCCCTTGACTCCCTTGTAGTTCAAATGTCTGTCAATCTCCGCCTTGAATATATTCAGTGACTCCGCCTCCACAGCTCTCTGGGGCAGAGAATTCCAAAGATTCATGACCCTCTGAGAGAAGAAATTCCTCCTCATCTCTGTCTTAAATGGGTGACCCCTTATTCTGAAACTATGCCCCCTAGTTCTAGATATCCCCTTAAATTCCTATAAAATTTATTTCTTCATTTTAGTCTGATCGTTTCCTCTCTTTTTCTATTTGGTGTCCACATCTCCCTGTGGAGGCGTAGTCACTTAAAGAAATTATTATTAGTAAAAAACAGTACTAGCAAAATTAATGGGACTAAAAGTCGCTAAATCTCAAGGACCGGATGACCTACATCCGAGGGTTTTGAAAGAGGTGGCCATTGGGATAGTGGACGCATTGGTTGTCATCTTCCAAAATTCTATAGATTCTGGAATGGTTCCTGCAGATTGGAGGATAGCAAATGTAACCCCGCTATTTAAGAAAGGTGGGAGAGAGAAAATGGGGAACTACAGACCTGTTAGCCTTACATCAGTAGTTGGGAAAATGCTGGAATCTATTACAAAGGATGCAATAACTGGGCACTTAGAAACTAATAGTAAGATTGGGCAGAGTCAACTTGGATTTATGAAAGGAAAGTCCTGTTTGACAAACCTATTGGAGTTCTTTGAGGATGTAACTAGTGGATTAGACAAAGGGAATTTGATGTGGTGTATTTGAATTTTCAGAAGGCCTTCGATAAGGTCCCACACAAGAGGTTGGTGAACAAAATTAGGGCACATGGAATTGGGGGTAATATACTAACATGGATTGAGAATTGGTTAACAGACAGAAAACAAAAAGTAGGGATAAACGGGTCTTTTTCAGGATGGCAGGCTGTGACTAGTGGGGTACCGCAAGGATCGGTGCTTGGGCCCCAGCTATTCACAATCTATATCAATGATTTGGATGAGGGGACTAAATGTAACATTTCCAAATTTGCTGATGACACAAAGCTAGGTGGCAGTGTCAGTTGGGAAGAGGATGTGAAGAGGCTTCAAGGGGATCTCGATAGGCTCAGTGAGTGGGCGATAACATGGCAGATGGATTATAATGTGGCTAAATGTGAAGTTATCCACTTTGGTAGAAAAAACAGAAAGGCAGAGTATTTCCTAAATGGTGAAAGATTAGGGAATGCAGATGCTCAAAGGGAGCTGGGTGTCCTTGTACATGAGTCACTGAAAGTGAATGTGCAGGTGCAGCAAGCCATTAGGAAGGCAAATGGTATGCTGGCCTTCATTACAAGAGGATTTGAGTACAGGAGTAAAGAAGTCTTACTCCAATTATATAGGGCCTTGGTGAGACCACACCTGGAGTACTGTGTACAATTTTGGTCTCCTTACCTAAGGAAAGATATACTTGCCATAGAGGGAGTGCAACGAAGGTTCACGAGATTGATTCCTGGGATGGCGGGTCTGTCGTATGAGAAGAGATTGAGTAAACTAGGCCTGTATTCCCTTGAATTCAGAAGAATGAGAGGGGATCTCATTGAAGCATACAAAATTATTACAGGGCTTGATAGGGTGGATGCTGGGAGAATGTTTCCCTTGGCTGGGGAGTCTAGAACCAGGGGCCACAGCCTCAGGATAAAGGGTAGGCCATTCAGGACTGAGATGAGAAGAAATTTCTTCACACAGAGGATGGTGAATCTTTGGAATTCTCTACCCCAGAGGGTTGTGGAGGCTCAGTCATTGGGTATATTCAAAACAGAAGTCGATAGATTTCTGACTAGTAAGGGCATCAAGGGATATTGCGATAGGGCCGGTGAATGGAATTGAGGCAGAGGATCAGCCATGGTCTCATTGAATGGTGGAGCAGGCTCAAAGGGCCGAATGGCCGACTCCTGCTCCTATTTCTTATGTCCTTATGTTCTTAATTTCCTTTGATAGTACGGCTGAACATTAACTTTCTGCAGTCTGAATGTCAGTGTGAAAGTGTGTTACTGTAGTGCGTTTATTATTGAGGTGGGTTTGGCCTGGTTGCTGATGTTGTCTGGAGTGCTGAAGTGTTTTTGCTGTGGTGAGTGAGTCCTGCTGCACTTGACACTTCGTGCTTTCACTCAGTTCTGTCCTCGTGCTATGGCTGTGTTGTGTCCCAAAAAAAGAAACACATTTCACAGTCATTTAAGTTCTATTATTAATTCATATTCCATTCACGTCAGATTAGTAGCAACGACTGTTTCCACTACTTTATAGAGAGATCTATCACCTTTCTTTAGGCGCCTTGATATAATACAGTTCAACAAGATACAGAAAAAGCTAGAAATACTCAGCAGATCAGGCAGCATCTGTGGAAAAACAGAAGTCAGTCAATGTTTCAGGCCTTAAAACCCTTCCTCAGGACTAGACTAGAATGCCTTAAGACCCTTCCTCAGGACTAGACTAGAATGCCTTAAGACCCTTCCTCAGGACTAGACTAGAATGCCTTAAGACCCTTCCTCAGGACTAGACTAGAATGCTTTAAGACCCTTCCTCAGGACTAGACTAGAATGCCTTTAAACCCTTCCTCAGGACTAGACTAGAATGCCTTAAGACCCTTCCTCAGGACTAGACTAGAATGCCTTAAGACCCTTCCTCAGAACTAGGAGGTCTGAAAAGTCGAGTGAGTAACTTCTGTTGTTCCACCAATGCTGCCTGACCTGCTGAGTATTTCCAGCTTTCTCTGTTTTCAGATTTTCATCATCTGCAGTATTTTGTTTTCTGTTAACATTATACAGGTCCGTCATTTCCGTGTGCAATGTCACAGGAGGTTAAATAGTAAGCAAAAAAATCCAACAGGGCAACACAAGCAAAAAAATCTATTTCACCACACACCGTAGAGGATTTTGCTCAGTACGTTAGTAAGTAAATGGAGTAATTTCTGTACTTCTGAAAAATACATGACTTTACATTAGCGCTTTCAGAATGCTCCACGAGGGCTTCTGTTTTCCTTCTAACTATGGAGGGACATATAATATAATCATTGTGACTGGGTCTGTCCTATTCATGACTGTGATAGAATAAGTCTAGAATGGTTCAACTAAAACTTTGCATTTCTTTTTTTCAGCAGTCTAGTCTGTTTGCATGTAAGTTCAGAACTTGCATATAGGCCAATTGTGTGTAATGCTGTGCGAAAGGATTAATCATCAAATAATTAACCTACTTGTGTATGCTGGGAATATTCTATGATATATATTTTTCTGACATACTCATTGCAGTATTGTGGTAGATTGTGTTAGCTGATTAGCTCAGGATACAGGACTGAGGGGGTTTAGGTGATTGTTGCAAGTGGCATACTATAAATAGGTGGCAGCATGTTCAACTTGTGGTAAGTACTGAGTTTGTTTCTGGTCCCATTAACCAGTACTTAGCCTTTGAGCTTCAATGTTATCTTTGAAAATGAGGCTGATTAGCTTAGGATAGTCTGCCATTAATTTATTTGATTTCAGTTGTTTGCCGGTCTGGTAAGGTCTGCCACATCTGTAGCCTGATGTCCTCACTCGCGTTTGATGGTTAATGTGTGTTTTTGTTGTTGCAGTGCTTGGACTCATTTTTACCAAGGGTCCCTTCTGTAATGCACGTAAGAGATGGTGTTTCAGACACTGCTGTCAAACTGACTCTAGTTGGGACCTGGGAGCTTCCAGGCAAAAATGGAGTAATACGGATTAGATAAGTATCTCCGCTCATCTTTCCTGTTGGGCAGATTAGTCTGGGAAGGGGAGAGACACTGCTGTGTCTGACCAGCAACTCAAAATATATATTTTTTAAACTCTCCCCTTTTCTCCTTTGCAAGATCCCCCCACCGCACGCCCCCACCCACCCCACCCCCCCACACCCGCCTCTCCCCACAAACAGACATGACACGTATCAGTCCCAGACAACAGAGTTGCACTTTACAGAGCGTAATCAAACAAAAAACACACAGAAAAATTAAGCCAAGTCAGCACTGATACTATTAAAATCTCCTATTTTAGGCTGACGATTCGATTGGCTGATTGTTACTTCGCTGAGTGCTTTAAATCTTAATGCAGGTTGTATCTCGAGATCTAGCTGTTTAAAAGCATTGCTGAAGGCAAACAGGTAATTGTGACAAGGGAGCAAGGCTATTTAATCCAGTAAC